>CM046725.1:38961395-39541395 GCA_025584915.1 Monochamus saltuarius | reverse complement strand
TTATTATTATTATTATTATTATTATTATTATTATTCTGATTTTCCATTTTACGCCCTTGTTCTTCGAATTTCTCTTGCATTGTCCGTCCCTGTTCTTCTAATTTCGTTTGCATCGTCTGTCCCTGTTCTTCTAATTTATTTTCCAATTTCTCCTGCATTGTTTGAGACTGATCTTCGATTTTGTGCCCTTGTTCTTCAAATATATTTTGCATTGCCTGTCCCTGTTCTTCTAATTACTCTTGCATCGTCTTCATCTGGTTTTCTATTTTATGCCCTTGTTCTTTCAACTTTTCTTGCATCATACGCCCCTGTTCTTGCATCGTTTGCATAATTTCTAACAGTTTTGCGAGTTGTGCATCCATGTTGACTTGACTTCTAGTTACAGGCATTCACTCTCTTTGGAATGTTCTAGAATGTTCAGAAATGTGTTTGTAAATGTCACCGTTGACTTCCTTACAATGAAACGAGTGCAGTGATATGTCACACTTGGGTCTTTGTCTCACTCCTGTACAAAGTTCTAGAATGTTCGAGATTATCCTTTGCGAATACCACCGTTCACTTCCTTGAGTCACGACGAGTGCGGTGATATGTCACACTTGGGTCTTTGTCTCACTCCCGTACAAAGTTCTAGAATGTTCGAAATTGTCCTTCGCGAATACCACCGTTCATTTCCTCAAGTCATAACGAGTGCGGTGATGTGTCACACTTCAAACTTCCAGTTAAATTCCGCTTTGTGGACAGGGTTCCAGAAAGCTCTTTAAAAGTTCCAGTTAAATCCACTTCCGACACCAAATTGTCACGGATTTCCCAATCCGACTTTCTCTTACTGCCAGAAAAACACAATCCGTTAATTAATCACTTCTTTATTAACTGCTCAGTACACTACTAATTACAGCTCAACTAAACACTTATTTAATTTAATCGCTATCTTGATCTCTCGAACTAAACACTTCACTTCAGACTGTAATACAAGACTAACTAACTCGGCCGTTTATTCTTCTTTTATAGACCCAACGAATATTCCAGGTATATTCCAGTATCTCTAGACTCATTTTCCCGTACGACTCGAATTCTTCTCGTCGATTCCAGATTTTTCCAGTCCCATCTCGATCCGCGGCATTCTGTTTGTTTAACAGAATCGTGTGGGGGCGATCTGGGCAATCTTAGCATTTCGCGATACCGCAGTCGTCGGTTTGGGTGTGAGTGGGGCAATTCCGTGACAGTATCTACAATCCCTTGGAACCTCGTAAACATAAAAAAGTATAATACGCACAGATTTATTACAGCTACATTGGGGACAAACAAAATTGTAAAACCCACTATTTGAAATCTGACACACCACTAAACAATGGTGACTCCCGATGGTTGAATTGGTTATTTTACATTTTACCTGCATAAAGAAAGAAATTCTTGATTTTTTGCTTAAATATAGGTTTATTGGACAACTGGCTCAGTGTTTAACCTATACAGTATACGCCCAAAACCCTATTTACTTTATGATAAATAAAGAAGTTTGACATTTATTATATTGCAGAAAGTCTAGAAAGGTTTTTTTTAATATATACCACATAACGAAGCTGAATATATCAAATATGTATTAGTTAGGTGTGTGTTCTATCATTAATAGCATATACTACAAACTATGTATTAAAACACATCGTGAAAGAAGTAAAATGATGTTAGTTCTCCACAGATAGAAAGATACATACCTAAAATGTTAGCAAAAATATGACTTGTGTATGGTAGAATAGGTACCTATTACATAGAAAACAGATGTCCGATGGCCGTTTTATTGTTACGTTATCAGGAATTTTGGGTAAACCGTGTGTTGGTTTTTCTTCATTCATTTATGTACACCATCTGGGAACGAGGGCGTGCACATTATATCTATTGTTTTTGTAGCGTATTTTATTAACAATCAGCAAAAACATTTCATTCAAAAAACGAAAAAGAATGTATCCATTTTGTACATACATGTATAGATGTAACTGGTCTGCTACTTCCTGCTCGGCCTAAGCGGCTCGACTTGCAGAAAGCGACCTACAATATCGTAGGTACTTAACCGCAGACCTCTCGCCCTGGGCGATGCGCCATTATGTCTATAAATGATACTGCAGGAAACAACTACTCCGCGGGCTAATGCCCCGACCGGCATTGAATTATACCTACAGTATCTGTGTGAAACAGCCAAGAACCCTTGTCGGCCACTCCACCAGACATAGACCGGTTTCGGTCTTGTTAGCCCTCATCAGTATGCCATAGGTGAGATAACCGACAATTGATCTGGCTGTTCCTTCATATGTAGTTTCACATCGTTTCAAATCGAGTGCAGGTGAGATGTAACTGGTCGTCTGGTTGTTTCCTGGAGTATCATTTATAGACAAGTCTGTAAGTCGAGCCGCTTAGGCCGAGCAGGAAGTAGCAGACCAGTTACATCTCACCTGCACTCGATTTATATGCGACGTGAAATTGTCCAACGAGGCCGTCAGGCCGAGTAGGACAACACGTCGAGTGCAATAAGCACTTTTTGTACGAGTTGCATACAATATTTTTTCTACGTTCATGCAAAAACCAAAAAATGTTATTTAGATGACACTAAGTCTAGGAAAATGTGACATCGATTTAAAAGTTTATGTTTGTCATGATAACAAAACGCTATTGTAGAGTGACAGATGAATGCAATAAACACTTTATTGCACTAGTACAATAAAGAACTACTTTTTTCACTAAATATAGTTCAATAAAGTTTTGTTTTTTGCATGAACGTAGAAAAACACTATTGTAGAGTGACATATGAATGCAATAAACATTTTATTGCACTAGTGCAAAAAAATTAAAAAACACCCATTTTATTACAACTCATTTACAAAACCTTCATTTAATTCTTATATATTAAAATACGCGATTGCCTCTCGCTCCCACCGGGGGTGCGGAAAAGTGGCAAAGTATCTCCTCAAAGGCTAAGTCGCTAAGTCGCTAAGTCGAAAAAAACGCCCCTTATCGGAAGTCCGGAAGCCGCCCGGAGGCCGGTTTCGCTCCGCGCCACGTTTTTCGGGCGAGCCCGTCGGGGACGCGGCCGCGGGCGAGTCTCTTTATTTGGTCCTTTCTTCGTCGCGACGAGGCGCTCGGCGGGCCGTTTTTCGCGTTTTTCTAGGTAAATTTTGCGTTTTTCGGAGGGTCCTCGCCGGCCGATATCGGCGAGCGAGATGGATATAGCGGAGGCGGAGCTTATCGCCCGGGAATCGGAGAAACGTCAGTTGGATATGGGTAGACGTCAAACTATTTCGGATTCGATATTTTCCTATTTTCTCGCATTCTTTTCCACAAAGCCATATCGAAACGTAAACTTTGAACCTTCTACAATGTGTCGCGTGCCTCAGGTTTGAGTTTAAAATTCGATTTTATAGTGAAAATAACGAAAATGTGGGTCAATTACACGTTCGGGGGCATTCGCGTTCGCTCGACCGCGGCCGCCCTAAACGTCAAACGGCTAGCCGGACGGTGCACGGCCTATGACAGCTCCCCATAAAACGTAGGAACGTTGGCCAAACGGGCCGATCGGAGCCCCCAAAGGACAGAAAAGGTAAGTTTAAAGTCTCTAGATACTTTCTGCTATGCGAGCGCCGGGTTTAGAATTCGTTTTTGTTTCGAAATGTGCGAAAATCCGATCCAAGACCGGGGAGAAGGGCCTGGCAAATGGCGGTCTTCACAAAACCTTCAAAACGATTTGATTCTGAAAAGTAAGTACCCCTTTATTTCCATAAAGCCATATCGAAACGTAAACTTTGAACCTTCTACAATGTGTCGCGTGCCTCAGGTTTGAGTTTAAAATTCGATTTTATAGTGAAAATAGCGAAAGTTTTGGTCAATTACACGTTCGGCGGCATTCGCATTCGCTCGGCCGTCCGAAACGTCAAACGGCAAGCCGGACGGTGCGGTGCCGTTGACAGCTCCGGATAAAACTTAGGAACGTTCGCTAAACGGACCGATCGGAGACCCGCAAAGTCCAGAAAAGGTAAATTTAAAGTATCTAGATACTTTCTGATATGCGAGCGCTGGGTTTTGAATTCATTTTTGTATCGAAATGTGCGAAAATCCGATCCAAGACCGGGGAGAAGAACCTGGCAAATGGCGGTCTTCACAAAACCTTCAAAACGATTAGATTCTGAAAAGTAAGTACCCCTTTATTTCCATAAAGCCATATCGAAACGTAAACTTTGAACTTTCTACAATGTGTCGTGTGCCTCAGGTTTAGGTTTAAAATTCGATTTTATAGTGAAAATATCGAAATTTTAGTCAAGTACACGTTCAGCCGGCGCCCTTCCGCCGAAACGTCAAACGGCGAGTGGGTGACAGTTCCGCATATAACATAGGAAATTTCGCTAAATGGGCCGATCGGAGCCCCCCGAATGCCAAAAAAAGGTAAATTTGAAGTCTCTAGATACGTTCTGTTATGCGAGCGCTTTGTTTTGAGTTCATTTTTGCATTGAACTTTGCATAAATACGAATGAATACGTGGTATAAATGAGCTAGACAATATGGCGGACTTCAATTATTTCAAGTCGCTTCGCGTATATACAGTGCGACTGAAAAAAGCTCGACGTACGGGGTGTTACGATAAAAATTGACGAGAAAAAAATAAAAATTACAGATTCGAGGAAATTTTCGGTTTTTTCACTTCGGAGGGGTCGTCTGACGTGCGAAAGACCGTTTTATATACAAAGCGTTGGAAAAATTAAACGTTAAAGAAATGTAAAAATTAAGGGAACTGGAAATTTTTTTGGTACGAAACTTCCGTCGGGGGTCTCTTACCGCACTAATTATCGAAAAAAATACAGGGTGTTTACAAAAAACCCACCCGTTCCCTAAAAATCATGAAAATTCGTGGATTTAAAATTTTTTTTTGCTTTCTGATGAAACTTTTTACAATAGTTTGTAAAAAAACTATAAAAAATATATACTTTGGTATTATTATGTATATAAATACATACGTATGAAAAAATACAAGGTGTAAAATAAAGAACCATTCTGTAGATCCACAAAATTTATGAAATTTATTTTTTTTATGAAACCTTTCACGATTGTAAAAAAATTACACTAATGAAAAAATACAGGGTGTTTAACAAAACCATTGAACCAATATTGAAATTCCCAAAATTCATAGAAAAAACTTATGGAATTTTTTTTTATTAAAATTCACGATTGTTAAAAATTATACTTATGAAAAATACAGGGTGTTTAGCAAAACCAAACCATTCTCTTAGAATCCCCACAATTCATGGAATATTTTCTTATGAACCTTTTCACAATGGTCTGTAAAAAAACTATACTAATTAAAAAACTACTGGGTGTTTAAAAACTGAACCATTCTCTAGAAACCTTCATGGAAGTATAATATTCTTTTGATGAAACTTTTAACAATGGTTTATATGGCAACTATTTTAATGAGAACAATACAGGGTGTTTAAGAAAATCGAATCATTCTAAAAATCCTAAAAACTTGGAATTAAAAACTCTTTTTTGGTTTTTGATGAAACTTTTTAAGATGGTTTTTAAAAAAACTATAAAAAGTACATACTTAAGTATTATTATGTAGCTATATAAATACATACTTATGAAAACATACAGGGTGTAAAATAAAGACCAATTCTCTAGATCCACGAAATTTATGGAATTTTTTTTTTTATGAAACTTCACGATTGTAAAAAAATTATACTGATGAAATAATACAGGATGTTCAAAAAAAACCGAATCATTCTCTTGAACTCCTCAAAATTGATAGAATTAATTTTTTTTTTATAAAACTTTTCACAATAGGCTGCAAAAAAACTACCATAACGCAACAATGCAGAGTGTTTTAGAAAACCGAACAATTCTCTAGAAACCTTCATGCAAGTATATTCGTGGAACTAAAAATGTTTTTTTATGAAACATTTTACATATTCAGAAGCAAAACTATACTAATGAAAAAATACTGGATGTTTAAAAAAATCTAATCATTCTAAAAATCCTTAAAACTTAGAATTAAAATTTCTTTTTTGGTTTTTGATGAAACTTTTTACAATAGTTTGTAAAAAAACTATAAATAATACATACTTAGGTATTATTATTATGTATACAAATACATACTTATGAAAAAATACAGGGTATAAAATAAAGAACCATTCTCTAGATCCACAAAATTTATGGAATTTAATTTTTTTTATGAAACTTTTCACCATTGTAAAAAAATTATACTAAAGTAAAAATACAGGGTGCTTAACAAAACCAAACCATTCTCTAAGAATCCTCACAATTCATGGAATATTTTCTTATGAACCTTTTTCAATGGTCTGTAAGAAAACTATACTAATTAAAAACTACTGGGTGTTTAAAAAACTGAACCATTCTCTAAAAACATTCATGGAAGTATATTCCTTGGATGAAACTTTTAACAATGGTCTATATGGAAACTATTTTAATGAGAACAATACAGGGTGTTTAAGAGAATCGAATCATTCTAAAAATCCTAAAACTTGGAACTAAAAACTCTTTTGGTTTTTGATGAAACTTTTTAAGATAGTTTGTAAAAAAACTATAAAAAATACATACTTAGGTATTATTATGCAGCTATATAAATACATACTTATGAAAAATTACAGGGTGTAAAATTAAGACCAATTCTCTAGATCCACAAAATTTATGGAATTTAATTTTTTTTATGAAACTTTTCACGATTGTAAAAAAATTATACTGATGAAATAATACGGGGTGTTTAACAAAACCAAACCATTCTCTAAGAATCCTCACAATTCATGGAATATTTTCTAATAAAACTTTTCACAATGGTCTGTAAGAAAACTATACTAATTAAAAAACTACTGGGTGTTTAAAAAACCGGCCGTTCTCTAGAAACCTTCATGGAAGTATAATATTCCTTTGATGAAACTTTTAACAATGGTCTATATGGAAACTATTTTAATGGGAACAATACAGGGTGTTTAAGAAAACTGAACCAATATTGAAACTCCCAAAATTCATGGAATAAAATTATTTTTTTTGCTTCGCATGGGTTGTCGGAAGTATGAAAGACCGTTTTATATACAAAGTGTTGGAAAAATGTTGAACATTAAAAAAATCTCAAAATTAAGAGAACTGACAATTTTTTTTTACTCAACTTCCATCGGGGGTCTCCTAACACACTAATTATCGAAAAAATACATGGTGTTTAAAAAAAACTAACCCTACTCAAGAAATAAATCACCTTTCTAGTTCTTATATATTAAAATCCGTTGTTTTTTCTCGCTCCCACCGGGGGGGCGGAAAAGTGGGGTTTTGCCGCCACAAAGGATTTTTTGGCGAGCCGCGCAGCGGCGAGCCCAGGCGCGCGGGGCGGGTTCGGTATTTTTTGCGTAGCTTAGGCGTATTTCGGTGGGTTCTTTTTACCTTTTTCGGGGCGAATTTTGCGTTTTTCCGGAGGTCCGCCGGAGCTACTTTTCGATTTTCGCGAGGAAACGAGACAAAAGTCGAAAACCACGCCCATTATCGGAAGTCCGGAAGCCGCCCGGAGGCCGATTTCGCTCCGCGCGACGTTTTTCGGGCGAGCCCATCGGGGACGCGGTCGCGGGCGAGTCTCTTTATTTGGTCCTTTCTCCGTCGCGACGAGGCGCTCGGAGGGCCGTTTTTCGCGTTTTTCTAGGTAAATTTTCCGTTTTTCGGAGGGTCCTCGCCGGCCGTCCTCGGCGAGAGGGATGGAGATAGCGCGGGAGGAGCTTATCGCCCGGGAATCGGAGAAACGTCTGTCGGATATGGGTAGACGTCAAACTATTTCCGATTCGATATTTTCGTATTTTCCCGCATTCATTTCAACAAAGCCATATCGAAACGTAAACTTTGAACCGTCTACAATGTGTCGCGTGCCTCAGGTTTGAGTTTAAAATTCGATTTTACAGTGAAAATAACGAAAATTAGGGTCAATTACACGTTTGGCGGCATTCGCATTCGCTCGACCGCGGCCGTCCTAAACGTCAAACGGCTAGCCGGACGGTGCACGGCCTGTGACAGCTCCCCATAAAACGTAGGAACGTTTGCCAAACGGGCCGATGGGAGCCCCCCGAATGCCAGAAAAGGTAAGTTTAAAGTCTCTAGATACTTTCTGTTATGCGAGCGCTGGGTTTAGAATTTGTTTTTGTATCGAAATGTGCGAAAATCCGATCCAAGACCGGGGAGAAGGGCCTGGCAAATGGCGGTCTTCACAAAACCTTCAAAACGATTACATTCTGAAAAGTAAGTACCCCTTCATTTTCATAAAGCCATATCGAAACGTAAACTTTGAACCTTCTACAATGTGCCGCCTGTCTCAGGTCTAGGTTTAAAATTCGATTTTATAGTGAAAATAACGAAAGTTTGACTCAATTACACGTTCGGCGGCATTCGCATTCGCTCGGCCGCCAGTTACCTGTTACATAGACATTGAGCCGACCCTGTGTTAACTGACCTACACCATAAGTGATAAAGTGCGGTAGAAGTGCTGACAAAGATTCCTGTCGAAGTTTATCTTTTTATACCGTATATTATCAATAACCTTATGTTAATTCCAGAAATTATCTATTGTTCATTGTTCCTAGTGCACGAGGCAATCTAGTAATTTGTATTACGTATGTTTCATGTATATATATTTTTTAGACTTTTTCAGCTTCAGTTCAGTTCAGTCTTAATCACGTCAAAACACTGTTAAAGATTTGAGCTAACTCTGTTTTGTTCTTAGTAAAATACCTGCTGTTAGTTAAATAAAACACAATTAGAAAGAACGAATATCTTTTTTTGGGTAGTTATTTTAATTAACAAGAGTAAAAGCTGAGTCCAAAACCAACCAAAGAAGCGGAGGGGCTTCTTCGAACCAAGAACTGCAAGAAGCTCAACGTCACTCGCCCGAAACGTCAAACGGCAAGCCGGACGGTGCGGTGCCGTTGACAGCTCCGGATAAAACTTAGGAACGTTCGCTAAATGGGCCGATCGGAGACCCGCAAAGGACAGAAAAGGTAAATTTAAAGTTTCTAGATACTTTCTGTTATGCGAGCGCTGGATTTTGAATTCATTTTTGTATCGAAATGTGCGAAAATCCGATCCAAGACCGGGGAGAAGAGCCTGGCAAATGGCGGTCTTCACAAAACCTTCAAAACGATTAGATTCTGAAAAGTAAGTACCCTTTATGTCCATAAAGCCATATCGAAACGTAAACTTTGAACCTTCTACAATGTGTCGTGTGCCTCAGGTTTAGGTTTAAAATTCGATTTTATAGTGAAAATATCGAAATTTTAGTCCACTACACGTTCGGCCGGCGCCCAGCCGCCGAAACGTCAAACGGCCAGAAAAGGTAACTTTGAAGTCTCTAGATACGTTCTGTTATGCGAGCGCTTTGTTTTGAGTTTATTTTTGCATTGAACTATGCATAAATACGAATGAATCCGTGGTATAAATGAGCTAGACAATATGGCGGACTTCAATTATTTTAAGTCGCTTCGCGTGTATACAGTGCGACTCAAAGAGCTCGACGTACGGGTGTTACGATAAAATTGACGAGAAAAATAAAAATTACAGATTCGAGGAAATTTTCGGTTTTTTCGCTTCGGAGGGGTTGTCTGACGTGCGAAAGACCGTTTTATATACAAAGTGTTGGAAAAATGTTAAACGTTAAAAATGTCAAAATTAAGGGAACTGGAATATTTTTTGGTATGAAACTTTCGTCGGTCTCTTACCGCACTAATTATCGAAAAATATAGGGTGTGTACAAAAAACCCACCCGTTCTAAAAATCATGAAAATTCGTGGATTTAAAAATTTTTTGCTTTCTGATGAAACTTTTACAATAGTTTGTAAAAACTATAAAAAATATATACTTTGGTATTATTATGTATATAAATACATACGTATGAAAAAATACAGGGTGTAAAATAAAGAACCATTCTGTAGATCCACAAAATTTATGGAATTTATTTATTTTATGAAACTTTTCACGATTCTAAAAAAATTATACTAATGGAAAAATACAGGGTGCAGGGTGCTGCGAAACCAAAACATTCTCTAAGAATCCTCACAATAATTCATTGAATGTTTTTTTATGAAACTTTTCACAATTGTCTGTAAGAAAACTATACTAATTAAAAAACTACTGAGTGTTTAAGAAAACTGAACCAATATTGAAACTCCCAAAATTCATAGAAAAATTTTTTTTTATTTATTAAACTTTTGTCAAGGATTTATTATGACACTCACTAACGAAGCAAATACAGAGTGTTTAAAAATAACGAATCATTCTCTGAAAATCCTCAAAATTCATGGAATTAGAAAATTCTTTTTAATGAAACTTTATAAAATGTTCTGTAGGAAAAATAGACTAATGAAGAAATACAGTGTTTAAAAATAATGAAACATTCTCTAAAAATCCTCAAAATTCATGGAATTAAAAAATTCTTTTTGATGAAACTTTTTACAATGTTCTGTAGGAAAAATATACTAATGAAAAAATACGGGGTGTTTAAAAAACCGAAACGTTCCCTAAAAATCGTGGATTTAAATTTTTTTTTGCTTTCTGATGAAACTTTTTACAGTAGTTTGTAAAAAAACTATAAAAAATATATACTTTGGTATTATTATGTATATAAATCAGAATCAGAATCAGAATCATTTATTTTACCGAAAGATATTACAAATAATATATGGCAATTGTCACAAATAAACCTACAAACTAAAACTAACGCTAAAAACAAATAAATTAACAAATACTATGTATACATACACTTATAATACATAATTAATATAACAGGTACATGTGCGATACACAATAAAATTATTTACAATGTAAAAAATTCAGTTAGATTATAAAAACATTTTTCAATTAAAATTTTTTTTAAATTTTGTCGAAATACGACTAAGTTATCGCTTATTTTGATTTTATCAGGCAAATTATTATAAATTCTAGGCCCTAATGAATCTGGAGACTTTAACGAAAGTGAGTATTTAACGGAAGGTATATAAATATCATTTTTATGTCTAGTATTAGTCATGTATAAATCCTTATTCGACATAAACTTGTGCTTGTTTCTAAAAATATAAACACTTATTTCAAATATGTACAGAGAGGTCACGGTTAAAATTTTTAATCGTCTGAAAATATCACGACATGAATGTGTAGTACATACATTAGCTAGATTACGCAAAATACGCTTCTGGGAGATAAAGACATAAAGAAATACATACGTATGAAAAAATACAGGGTGTAAAATAAAGAACCATTCTCTAGATCCACAAAATTTATGGAATTTATTTTTTTTATGAAACTTTTCACGATTGTAAAAAAATATATACTAATGAGAAAATACAGGGTGCTTAACGAAACCAAACCATTCTATAAGAATCCTAACAATTCATGGAATATTTTTTTATGAAACTTTTCACAATGGTCTGTAAGAAACTGTTTTAATGAGAACAATATAACAGGGTGTTTAAGAAGACTGAACCAATATTGAAACTCCCAAATTTCATGGAAAAAAATTATGGAATGTAATTTTTTTTTATTAAACTTTTCACGATTGTAAAAAAATTACACTAATGAAAAAATACAGGGTGTTTAACAAAACCATTGAACCAATATTGAAACTCCCAAAATTCATGGAAAAAACTTATGGAATTTATTTTTTTTATGAAACTTTTCACGATTGTTAAAAATTTATACTAATGAAAAAATACAGGGTGTTTAGCAAAACCAAACCATTCTCTAAGAATCCTCACAATTCATGGAATATTTTCTTATCAACCTTTTCACAATGGTCTGTAAGAAAACTATACTAATTAAAAACTACTGGGTGTTTAAAAAAACTGAACCATTCTCTAGAAACCTTCATGGAAGTATAATATTCTTTTGATGAAACTTTTAACAGTGGTCTATATGGAAACTATTTTAATGAGAACAATACAGGGTGTTTAAGAGAATCGAATCATTCAAAAAATCCTAAAAACTTGGAATTAAAAACTCTTTTTTGGTGTTTGATGTAACTTTTTAAGATAGTGTGAAAAAGATATAAAAAATACATAAGTATTATTCTGTAGCTATATAAATCCATACTTATGAAAAAATACAGGGTGTAAAATAAACACCAATTCTCTAGATCCACAAAATTTATGGAATTTAATTTTTTTTATGAAACTTTTCACGATTGTAAAAAAATTATACTGGTGAAAAAATACGGGTGTTTAACAAAACCAAACCATTCTCTAAAAATCCTCACAATTCATGGAATATTTTCTAATGAAACTTTTCACAATGGTCTGTAAGAAAACTATACTAATTAAAAAACTACTGGGTGTTTAAAGAAACTGAACCATTCTCTAGAAACATTCATGGAAGTATAATATTCTTTTGATGAAACTTTTAACAATGGTCTATATGGAAACTATTTTAATGGGAACAATACAGGGTGTTTAAGAGAATCGAATCATTCTAAAAATCCTAAAAACTTGGAATTAAAAACTTTTTTGTTTTGATGAAACTTTTAAGATAGTTTGTAAAACTATAAACAATACATACTTAGGTAGGTATTATTATGTAGCTATATAAATACATACTTATGAAAAATACAGGATGTAAAATAAAGACCAATTCTCTAGATCCACAAAATTTATGGAATTTAATTTTTTATGAAACTTTTCACGATTGTAAAATAATTATACTGATGAAAAATACGGGGTGTTTAACAAAACCAAACGATTCTCTAAGAATCCTCACAATTCATGGAATATTTTCTAATCAAACTTTTCACAATGGTCTGTAATAAAACTATACTAATTAAAACACTACTGGGTGTTTAAAAAAACCGACCCTTCTCTAGAAACCTTCATGGAAGTATAATATTCCTTTGATGAAACTTTTAACAATGGTCTATATGGAAACTATTTTAATGAGAACAATACAGGGTGTTTAAGAAAACTGAACCAATATTGAAACTCCCAAAATTTATGGAATAAAATTTTTTTTTTGCTTCGCATGGGTTGTCGGAAGTACGAAAGACCGTTTTATATACAAAGTGTTGGAAAAATGTTGAACGTTAAAAAAATCTCAAAATTAAGAGAACTGACAATTTTTTTTTACTCAACTTCCATCGGGGGTCTCCTAACACACTAATTATCAAAAAAATACATGGTGTTTAAAAAAAACTAACCCTACTCAAGAAAGGTCAAGTCGGCGATAGCCGACTTGTCACGTTTCTAGTTCTTATATATTAAAATCCGTTGTTTTTTCTCGCTCCCTCCGGGTGGGTGGAAAAGTGGGGTTTTGCCGCCACAAAGGCTTTTTTCGCGAGCCGCGCCGCGGCGAGCCGAAGGGCGCGAAGCGCCCTTCGGTCTTTCGGTTGTCCGGTAGGCGTATTTTGGTGGGTCGTTTTTACCTTTTTAGGGGCGAAATTTGCGGTTTTCCGGAGGTCCGCGGCCGCCGGTTTTCGATTTTCGCGAGGAAACGAGACAAAAGTCGAAAACCACGCCTATTATCGGAAGTCCGGAAGCCGCCCGAAGGCCGGTTTCGCTCCGCGCGACGTTTTTCGGGCGAGCCCGTCGGGGACGCGGTCGCGGGCCAGTCTCTTTATTTGGCCCTTTCTCCGTCGCGACGAGGCGCTCGGCGGGCCGTTTTTCGCGTTTTCTAGGTAAATTTTCCGTTTTTCGGAGGGTCCTCGCCGGCCGTTCTCGGCGAGCGAGATGGATATAGCGGAGGCGGAGCTTATCGCCCGGGAATCCGAGAAACGTCAGTCGGATATGGGTAGACGTCAAACTATTTCGGATTCGATATTTTCGTATTTTCCCGCATTCGTTTCCACAAAGCCATGTCGAAACGTAAACTTTGAACCTTCTACAATGTGTCGCGTGCCTCAGATTTAGGTTTAAAATTCGATTTTATAGTGAAAATAACGAAAACTTGGGTCAATTACGCGTTCGGGGGCATTCGCATTCGCTCGACCGCGGCCGTCCCAAACGTCAAACGGTTAGCCGGACGGTGCACGGCCTGTGACAGCTCCCCATAAAACTTAGGAACGTTGGCCAAACGGGCCGGTCGGAGCCCCCTGAAAACTAGAAAAGGTAAGTTTAAAGTCTCTAGATACTTTCTGTTATGCGAGCGCCGGGTTTAGAATTCGTTTTTGTATCGAAATGTGCGAAAATCCGATCCAAGACCGGGGAGAAGGGCCTGGCAAATGGCGGTCTTCACAAAACCTTCAAAACGATTACATTCTGAAAAGTAAGTACCCCTTTATTTCCATAAAGCCATATCGAAACGTAAACTTTGAACCTTCTACAATGTGTCGCGTGCCTCAGATTTAGGTTTAAAATTCGATTTTATAGTGAAAATAACGAAAGTTTGACTCAATTACACGTTCGGCGGCATTCGCGTTCGCTCGGCCGCCCGAAACGTCAAACGGCTAGCCGGACGGTGCACGGCCTGTGACAGCTCCCCATAAAACGTAGGAACGTTTGCCAAACGGGCCGTTCGGAGCCCCCTGAAGAACAGAAACGGTAAGTTTAAAGTCTCTAGATACTTTCTGTTATGCGAGCGCTGGATTTTGAATTCATTTCGTATAGAAATGTGCGAAAATCCGATCCAAGACCGGGGAGAAGGGCCTGGCAAATGGCGGTCTTCACAAAACCTTCAAAACGATTAGATTCTGAAAAGTAAGTACCCCTTTATTTCCATAAAGCCATATCGAAACGTAAACTTTGAACCTTCTACAATGTGTCGCGTGCCTCAGATTTAGGTTTAAAATTCGATTTTATAGTGAAAATAGCGAAAGTTTTGGTCAATTACACGTTCGGCGGCATTCGCGTTCGCTCGGCCGCCCGAAACGTCAAACGGCAAGCCGGACGGTGCGGTGCCGTTGACAGCTCCGGATAAAACTTGGGAACGTTCGCTAAACGGGCCGTTCCGAGATCCGCAAAAGCCAGAAAAGGTAAATTTAAAGTCTCTAGATACTTTCTGTTATGCGAGCGCTGGATTTTGAGTTCGAATTTGTATCGAATTTTGCGTAATACCGAACCGAGACGTGGAGAAGAGCCTGGCAATATGGCGGGTCCTCACAAAACCTTCAATACGATTACATTCTGAAAAGTAAGTACCCCTTTATTTCCATAAAGCCATATCGAAACGTAAACTTTGAAGCTTCTACAATGTGTCGTGTGCCTCAGGTTTAGGTTTAAAATTCGATTTTATAGTGAAAATTGCAAAAATTTGCGTCGACTACAGAAACGTCAAATGGCGAGTGCGCGGTGACATTTCCGAATAAATCGCAGAAAATTTCGCTAAATGGGCCGATCGGAGCCCCCCAAAAGCCGAAAACGGTAAATTTGAAGTCTCTAGATACGTTGTTATGCGAGCGCTGGGTTTTCAATTCGTCTGTGTATCGAAATTTGCGAAAATCCTAACCAAGACGGGGTCAAAATGACGTAAGCCATAAAATAGCTGTCAAATATTTCCATCCGCTACGCGTATATACGGGGTGACTCAAAAAAGCTCGATGTACGGGGTGTTCCGGTAAAAATTGACGAGAAAAACATAAAAATTACAGATTCGAGGAAATTTTCGGTTTTTTCGCTTCGGAGGGGTTCTCTGACGTGCGTAGGACCGTTTTATCTACAAAGTGTTGGAAAAATGTCGAACGTTAAAAAAATGTCAAAATTAAGGGAACTGAACATTTTTTTGGTACGAAACTTCCTTCGGGGGACTCTTCCAGCTCTAATTATATAAATAAATACGGTGTGTTTAAATAATCCGAAGCTTTCCCTAATAATCCTGTACATTTGTGGATTTAAATTTTTTTGCTTTCTGATGAAACTTTTACAATAGTTTGTAAAAAACTATAAAAACATATACTTTGGTATTATTATGTATATAAATACATACGTATGAAAAATACAGGGTGTAAAATAAAGAACCATTCTCTAGATCCACAAAATTTATGGAATTTATTTTTTTTATGAAACTTTTCACGATTGTAAAAAAATTGTACTAATGAGAAAATACAGGGTGCTTAACGAAACCAAACCATTCCATAAGAATCCTAACAATTCATGGAATATTTTTTATGAAACTTTTTACAATGGTCTGTAAGAAAACTATACTAATTATAAAACTACTGGGTGTTTAAGAAGACTGAACCAATGTTGAAACTCCCAAAATTCATGGAAAAACAATATTTTTTTTATTAAACTTCCATCAAGGATTTATTATGACACTCACTAACGAAGCAAATACAGAGTGTTTAATAATAACGAACCATTCTCTAAAAATCCTCAAGATTCATGGAATTAAAAAATTCTTTTTGATGAAACTATACAATAGTTTGTAAAAATCTATACTAATGAAAAAATACAGGAGGTTTAAAAAACCGAACCATTCTCTAAAAATCAACAAAATTCATAGAATTAAAAAATTATTTTTAATGAAACTTTGTACAATGTTCTGTAGGTAAAATATACTAATGAAAAAATACTGGGTGTTTAAATAAACCGAACCATTCTCTAAAATTCCTCAACATTCGTGCATTTACAATTTTTTTCTGAAACTCTTCGTAACAGTCTGCAGAAAAACTTCGCATATATATAGTACGACTCAAAAAAGCTCGATGTACGGGGTGTTTCGATAAAAATTGATGAGAAAAAATATAAAAATTACAGATTCGAGGAAATTTTCAGTTTGTTTGCTTAGTAGGGGTTGTCTGACGTGCGAAAGACCGTTCTATATACAGAGTGTTGGAGAAATGTCGAGCGTTAAAAAAATGTCAAAATTAAAGGAACTGAACATTTTTTTAGTACGAAACTTCCGTCGGGGGTCTCTTACCGCACTAATTATCGAAAAAAATACGGGGTGTTTAAAAAAACCGAACCGTTCCCTAAAAATCCTGAACAACAGCTTTCTGATGAAACTTTTTACAATAGTTTGTAAAAAAACTATAAAAAATATATACTTTGGTACTATTATGTATATAAATACATACGTATGAAAAAATACAGGGTGTAAAATAAAGAACCATTCTCTAGATCCACAAAATTTATGGAATTTATTTTTTTTATGAAACTTTTCACAATGGTCTGTAAGAAAACTATACTAATTAAAAAACTACTGGGTGTTTAAGAAAACTGAACCAATATTGAAACTCCCAAAATTCATGGAAAAATTTTTATTTTATTTATTAAACTTCCGTCAAGGATTTATTATGACATTCACTAACGAAGCAAATACAGAGTGTTTAATAATAATGAACCATTCTCTAAGAATCCTCACAATTCATGAAATATTTTCTTATAAACCTTTTCACAATGGTCTGTAAGAAAACTATACTAATTAAAAAACTACTGGGTGTTTAAAAAAACTGAACCATTTTCTAGAAACCTTCATGGAAGTATAATATTCTTTTGATGAAACTTTTAACAGTGGTCTATATGGAAACTATTTAATGAGAACAATACAGGGTCTTTAAGAGAATCGAATCATTCTAAAAATCCTAAAAACTTGGAATTAAAAACTCTTTTTTGGGTTTTGATGAAACCTTTTAAGATAGTTTGTGAAAAACTATAAAAATATGTACTTAGGTAGGTATTATGTAGCTATATAAATACATACTTATGAAAAATACAGGGTGTAAAATAAAGACCAATTCTCTAGATCCACAAATTTTATGGAATATTTTCTAATCAAACTTTTCACAATGGTCTGTAAGAAAACTATACTAATTAAAAACTACTGGGTGTTTAAAAAAATGACCCTTCTCTAGAAACCTTCATGGAAGTATAATATTCCTAACCTAAACTAACCCTACTCAAGAAAGGTCAAGTCGGCGATAGCCGACTTGCCACCTTTCTAGTACTCATTTAAATTATGAATTTCCGAAATATGATGTTTTAGAATAGACATTTAGAATTGTTATTTATACACACAGATGTAATTTTAATTATTTAAAACACTACTTCACACTATCATTGGTTATGTATTTAAACCATAAAAATTTTAAATTATTGAAATACGGTGTATATTATATATACGAATATGTATAATTTAAATGATTTAATACACTATTTTATTAAATTAATCAACTAAATTACAGTTAAACGAAATTAATGCAAATGGCTGATTGTCTGGGGTACCTATTAAAAATTTCCTATTTACCACAAACATCCATTATTCAGAAGTGTGTACTGTATTATCACTAACATATACTGCAAACTATAAATTAAAATACATTGTGAAAGACTTGTAAAATAATATTAATTCACATTACAAAATACACACATCTATAATTTAGACAAAAAAATATGGTTTGAATGTGGTACTATATGAAAACGATCATCTTGATAGTAATTTTATTTATTTATTATCACATCGCCTATAGATGCTTTCTTTTAAATTATGTTTTATTGTTACATTTTAGGAAATTAAAACATAACTTTTATTAGCGTATACGGACTCAAATAAACAACCATATTTAGCACATACATTTACAAAACCTTTATTTATTGATCATTTAAATTATGAATTTCTGAAATATGATGTTTTAAGATTGATATTTATGCGCATATATGTGATTTAAATCACAAAAATTTTAAATTCTTGATATATAGTGTACATATATGGGGGTTATTATCTATGTATATATGTATAATTTAATGATTTGGGTAATTTAATACTCTATTTCGCATTATTCACGCTAACAATTGCTGATGTTATTCAATTAAACAATTAAATTACAGTTAAAACAAATTAAAACAATAGGATTGATTCCCTGTTGATTGTGGATGTGCTAATTTTTTTTTGGATAAGATGACATCTATAACCAAAACACTAGCGTCATTTCACAGTCTGAAATCCTAGACACTAGCGACGCCACATCCCTGTGACGTCACACCAGAAAAGATATATAACTAGTTGGAAGTTTGTATAGGTATCAGTATTTTTGCTGTATTTGGTATATTGTTTGTGTGTGCTCATTTAAGATTTTTTTTAAAATGGCTCGTCTAGGACACGTTAATTACAATCTTCTGCAATTGCTCGCATCCATGGAGTTTGATGTAAGGATGTTAAATATGTTTGTTACCTCGATTCAAGTACTGACGCCTTAAACCGCGCGACCACTGACCGATCCCAATTTTGACATACACTACACAACAATGCACGAAGATGGTCCCGCGCATTACTGTTCATCGTGCCGGTTATCTCTCGTGCAAATAAAACTAACAAGGACTTGTATATTATGTAATTAGTGTATGTTTAAGAACTGTATATATTAGCATATGTTTAAGGAGTGTAAATATGTATTAGGTTTGTTGTTGTTTAAGATTGTTTTATGTGATTATTATTGTTTATATGTTTGTAAATATCTGGTTTAGTTTTAAATGAATAATAAATTATTTATACAGTTCATGATTTCTCTAATGTAAAATACCCTATAATATTTAGTAACCATACCCAATATAAAGATTTATGGTCTAAGGATGACTTAATTCATTTAGATATATGAACAAATGCGCATCAAGAAATGCCATTTCCGACTGACTCAGACCCTAAGGTATGAATAAAGCACATCCATTCAGTACCCACGATTTATTTACATATCATAATTGCTATATTCTGTGGGTGAATGAGTACATCAATGATTGTACAAGACTTTGTGCGACATGTGCAGAAAAAACTATGTGGCTTTGGAGAAAGTGAAAAAGAGCAAATGTGATAAATGTTTAAAATTAAAAATCACCAATTTCAGCATTGCTAGAGATAAGTGTCAAAATTGTAGTATAGAAGATCATCCACGCAATTAACGCTATGCAAGGTGTACTCCGAAATCTGTTTTAAATCGGTTTGTGCTGCTGATAGGAGAGATACACTGTTATGTGAGACGACAGGATATTTATACCTAAATACAAATAATCATTTCATATATTGTTGGTGCTTAACAAATAAACAATATATATTGTGAAACGAATTATTTAACAGATAATATTGTATTTCATATATTTAATAAATTATATAAAAAACTTTTTGTTTTCTTTTATTACCAACCACCCGGAGCATATTTTTATATGTGTTTTTTTTTCAGTAAATAACCACAGTAAAGTACAAAAACAAATTTATATAAAAAATTTATATAGTGTATTAAATAATTACATGTAAATACAAATGCTGTTAACTATGCAATATTTAAAGCACCTATTGATGAAACAGATGGTGCTATCTATGTTGGCCACTTTTAAACTATGCGCAGCAAACTATAATGATACATAGGGTTACCATCATGTTAAATCCCAGAACCCCCCCATGGGTTGGGTTGGTTGGGTCATATAGGTAATGTCTCACTATAAACCTGCAATCTCTCTATTCGCCAAGATTTAGCAACGCGGTCAGTGAACTAGATCTCCTACGGCAATCTTACATTAGGGTTCATCTGCATTAAATCATTTAAAAATTAAAGGATATGGAGAAATATTTAGAAAAACACGACAAAAATAGGGACAATGGAGACCTCGGAAAAAGACCATCTTGCCACCAAAAAAAGGAAAGCGCCTCTGCAGCTATCGACCAACGTGGCAGACTGAGTATATTTGGCTAATAAAGGGTTCAAACAATTTTTCTGCAAGATGTCTAGTATGCAAACAGGAATTTTCAATTATTAGTCACGGTGGCCTTAGTGATGTCAAACAGCACTCTAATACAAAAGGGCATAGAAGACGCGAAAATGTCAAAATCTTCTCAAGTTTTAACAACATTTTTTGCAAACAGAGAAAATAAAATCACATTCATCACTCTTTAACATAATATAGAACAATAAAATATATTGTTCTCAGAAAATACCTCAGAGCCGGATTGTTAAGTAAATTTCAAAAATCTTATTTTTAAATTAGTATTTATACAGTATGCGCCAAAAGTATGGAATAAATTCAATAAAAACGAAACAATTATTTTTTGGGAAAAATCCTCGAACAGGTCGATTTTTAATTTAAAAAATACATATTTTAGCGTAAAATGCGATTTTCAAATGTCATTTGTTTTCGAGTAATGACGTCATCGATTTTTTTTATGGCAACACCATATTTTTTCCTTGATTCTGAAAGATCGTTTAATTCTCTATCAGAGAGTACTAAAATTTTGCCCTCTTACATAGGAAAGTTTTCGAGTAAATGACGATTGAATGTTAGAAAACGTAAATTTTATCCATAAAAAAGTAACAATTCTGAGGTATGTAAAATAAAATAGAATTGATTAAATTTTATACTTAAATTAAATGTTCGAATTATCAAAAGTGTACATTAATAAACCACGTAATTTAGAAGAACTTCAAAATCGCATTCGTGACGAAATACGCAGAGTTACCCCAGAAATCATTCATAATGTGCAAGAAGAATTTCCTCACAGACTTGCGCATTGTCAAGAAGTTGGTGGATGGCAATTCGGAGGAGGAGTCCAAACCGCCCCCATACCTACTAATTGTCTTTATAAATTTATTATTCAAACCGCCCCCGTACCTACTAATTGTCTTGATAAATGTATGACCTAAACAACTTCTGCACAAAATTACGGCTTCCAGAAAGAATATTTGTCAGATGCTGTTTTTAACACGTGTTTTTAACGGGTGCCGCCATTCTTTCTTACGTAGAATGTAGGTACCTACATGAAAATTGTTTACCTGGGTAACATTTGGTATTCCACAAAGAAATGACACAAAGCAAACAACCAGCACTAGAACTTCATGGCACATCAATTTTTTTTTAATCCAAACTGGAAATCCGTCTTGAATTGATGTGACAACAACCTCCACAATAGCAAACTAAAAACAATTAAACATTATAATAATGATAATAATAATAATAACAATGACAATGGTAATAGTAATAATAATATATTATTCAACGAACATACAATCAACAAAAACATGAACATGGCACATAGCACATAATTCAAAACACCTTGTTTTCAGGTTTGACATTTGTCCTTCACTTAATAAATTTATAAAAGCAAATAAAACTTCTATCACCATTCGGGAAAATGTTAATATTGCCATAACTGGTATAGTGTTTGGTTTTCACACAAGAGATTCGGGTTCAATTGCTAACACCGGATAATTTTTGTTTGTCCATTCCGGATACTGTCACACTGAAATTTGGTGACAGAAGAGTGATTAATCATTAATTACAAGTGCACTTTGATTAATCACGCCTATAGTGTATTATGTACATTGTGGACTGAATCTATTATTCAGTTTTTTGCTATTAAGAAAAATATAAAAAATATAGGTATTTTTCTTAATACAAATTATTAAAGGTTTCTCAAATAAAAAGTCTTAAATATATAAATATACAACAAATATAAAACAAATTGTATTTTTCATTAAGGCTAGTTTCGCAGTGCCTGAATAAGCCGTAACCCATTTTTCTCCTTTATTTTCCGACATAATAATTTCATATTTTAACTGTAGGTCTATTTAATAATTATCTATAACTTCCTCGCGTTAGAATTTTGAAAATAATTTCTGAAATGCAACAAAAAATAATTTTCAATTTTTGTTTCCCTTATAAGCGCAAATTCGGCCACGAGCAAGTTATAGATATATATTTTTAATAATTTTTCACGTTTGTCCCATTCCAATATACAGGGTGTCCCGGAAAGCATGTCACAAACTTCCGGGGATGATAGCACGTTTAAAAATAATATCAGTTTTCTCTATAAACTTGGATCCAGAAAGGCTTATTTCAAGATACAGGGTGGTAAAGTTATAAAAAAAATTAAGTTTTTCTAAGCTATCTCAGGGACCCAGTTGAAAATTTTTATAATACTTGTTGTGTTTCATACCTGCTAGGAGGTCTTTTATTTAGTGTAATTACTGGTGCCAAACTGCTAACCAGTGGCGTGCAACAAGGGATATGGCGGACCTTTGTTAAAACAAAACGTACGCCACTGAATTTTTTAAAAAATTTCGTTAATAATTTACGTTCTACTAAATAAACGAACAAAAAAGGTATTTTTAGTTTTTCTCTTAAAACTCACCGTTTTCGAGTTATTTGGCTTTACATTTTAGTTGCTATTTTTATTTAATGTAGTAATTTATAACTGTGTAATTTATAGCCTACATTTTTTTATCACACTTTTGATTTATGCCATTCGTTTTTGAGATGCGGGGTGTTGAAAAAAATGTCAAAAAGAATTCATAATAACGCATTCGTCAAATTATCTCGTCTTTAAGTTAAATAATTATTTAAATTATTTTTAATTAATAATTTTAAAATTGTTAAATTAAATACATAAAATTAGTGTAGAAACAAATTGTTATTTAATAACATTAAGGAAGAAGGCAAATAAGATATTCTGTATTATAATAAATGTTCAAACTGACGTCCCTCTGCCTCAATACATGCTCGCAATCTTCTAATAAAATTAAATCTAATTCTAGTAAATACGTCATGATTATTTCTAATACTGTTAAACGCTTCTATTATTCGTTGTCGAAGTTCTTCTATTGACTTATCTGATCTGTTATAAATAAGAGATTTGGCATGACCCCATAAATAAAAATCAGCAGCATTTAAGTACGCCATCTCGTGTAAAAGTTGCCTCAACCGTAAACAAAATCTATATCCTGTCTATAAAAATCCAACATTAGCCGGCAGAACTCCATTCTAAGTGGATAATCTTGAGGTTGTAGACTTTGCACCTTTTGAATATGATATGGGTGCAAAAAATGTTCTTTGAGTACTCGCCACACCAACGTTCTGCTAACTTCCAACTGGTTAGAAATTCTGCGGATATTTGCTCTGGGATTTTGTTCAAAAGCTCTTAATATCTGACCATCAAGTTCAAGATTTCTTGCTGGAATTCTTCCACTGCCAGCAAAACGAGACACAGCACTTCCAGTTTCACAAATCCGGGTGTGAAGCTGTATAAACATTCGAACCGATGTACGCGTCTTTCAGAGTACACTCGTCGAGCTGCTGTTGCGTTACCGCCGCAAAAACCATAAATAAAATGCATCTCTGCATATTCATGCTTAGTGAAACGAATATTATTCATTTTTATTCGCCTACAGAATGCTAGTACAAATTCAAATAAAATAACATAAATGTCACTCTATCTCGGGGTAAGTATGAGGTGATTTCATTTAATGTAAAAGCCAAATAACTCGAAAACGGTGAGTTTTACGAGAAAAACTTAAAATACCATTTTTTGTTCTTTTATTTAGTAGAACGTAAATTATTAACAAAATTTTTAAAAAATTCAGTGGCGTACGTTTTGTTTTAAAAAAGGTCCGCCAGCTCCTTTGTTGCACGCCACTGGTGAGCAGTTTGGCACCAGTAATTAGACTAAATAAAAGACCTCCTAGCAGGTATGAACCACACCAAGTTTTATTAAAATTTTCAACTGGGTTACTGAGATAGCTCAGAAAAATTTTATTTTTTTTATAACTTTACCACCCTGTATCTCGAAAACAAAGCCTTTCTGGACCCAAGTTTATAGAGAAAACTAATATTATTTTTAAACGTACTATCATCCCCTGAAGTTTGTGACATGCTTTCCGGTACACCCTGTATACAAAAATAACAGAAAAATGGTTCCAAATTTTCCAATAATTTCTTATATTTATTGAAATTTTAAGTTGGTACGTGAGATGTTTGGGTGGAACTTGCAATAAAGCTCCACCTTTAAAACTTCACAATTCATAAAATTCGAAGACGTTACTCGTGATAGACAGGGTGTTAATATAAAAATTGATAAGGAGAAAATAAAAAGAGAAAATTTTATTTTTGGCGTTTTGGCTTCGGAACGGTTATTAAACGTGCGAAAGACCGTTCTATATACAAAGTGTTGAAAAATTTTTGACCGTTAAAAAAACCTTAAAATTAAGAGAACTAAAAAATTGTTTTTGGTAAAACTTCTAACAAGGGTTTCTTAGAATACTAATTAACGAAAAAAATACAGTGTTGAAAAAAACTGCAACCAATTTCTAAAAAACTCTAAAAATTAATGGAATAAAAAACAATTTAATCACAGAGGGTCTATTAGAATATTAATTAATAAAAAAAATGCAGGGTGTTTAAAAAAACTTAACAATTTCTAAAAACCCTGAAAATTAATGGATTTAAAAAAAATTTAGATCAATCTTTTAACGAGGGTCTATTATATTACTAATTAACGAAAAAATACAGGGTAGTTAAAAAAAACTGAACCAATCTCTTAAAACCATCAAAATAATAAAATTTAAAATAAGTTCTTGAATAAAGTTTTAACAAGGGTCTATCACAACTCTAATTAACGAACAAAATACAGGGTGTTTAAAAAAACTAAACAATTTCTAATAACACTGAAAATTAATGGATTTAAAAAAAATAGATAAAAGTTTTAACAAAGATCACTAATTAACGAAAAAAATACAGAGTATTTTAAAAACCCAACAATATCTAAAAAAGCCTAAAAATTAATGGAATAAAAACAACTTTTGATCAGAGATTTAACAAGGATCTATTAGAACACTAATTAACAAAAAAAAAACAGGGTGTTTAAGAAATCTAAACAATCTTTAAAACCCCTGAAAAGTAAGGATTTAAAGAAAAAATTAGATTAAATTTTTAACAAGAGTATTAGATCACTGTTTAACGAAAAATACAGGGTATTTAAAAAAACTGATCCAATATCTTAAAACTCTCAAAAAAATTAAATTAAAATAATGTTTGATTAAATTTTTACAAGGGTCTATTGGAACACTAATTGACGAAAAAAATACAGGGTGTATAAAAAAACTGAATCAATTTCTTAGAATCCACAAAATAATGGATTTAAAAAAAAATGATGAAGCTTTTAACAAGGGTACATTAGAACATCAATTAACGATCAAAATACAGGGCGTTTAATAAACTTAATCAATCTCTAAAAATCTTCAAAATTGACGAAATATTTAAAAATGATTGATGTAACAAGGGTCTGTTACGTTACATTAAATTAATAAACGAAAAAATACAGGGTATTCAAAAAAATCGGAACAATCTCTAAAAACCATGAAAATTAATAGAATTAAAAAAAAAAACGTTTTACAAAGGTCTATTAGAACATTAATAAACGAAAAAATACAAAATGTTTAAAAAAGTCGAACTATTATCTAAAAATTCTCAAAATTCATATTTCATTCATTTTGGTGAAACTTTCAGCATCAAATAGAGAGGACTCGATCCAGCTTTTTAAAAAAGAATTTTGAAACAAATTTAACCAAATTCGAACAAGCCTTAAAAATAGACGGAATTTGACAGTTTTAAAATTAAATGCCAGCTACTTTTAAAAATTGTATCGGACCCACTTGTTATTAATGAGGGCATAGGTTAATTAAGATATTATGATGTAAAGAGAAATTAAATAAAAAGTAATTATTTCAAATATGGTTAGAATCCTGATAGTGGCTGTTTTGAAGATTTGTAAACTACAAGGAACTAAAAAAAGTAACACGCAGCTGAATTCATAAACCATAATTTTAGTAGTCTTTTTATTTCAACATTGGAATATGATGTCTAATTACGATTGTATTTGAATGTTGATTTGTTATTTCGGAGGGTCTCGAGACCGAGACTGGTAATATGATTCATTTTATATGCCTTTGTCATTTTGCTGTTTTATTCTGCTTTTCTGAATACGTGTCGTAAAAAGTATAGTAAACATAATAAATTGTGTTAATAGATTTCAGATATTTATAAAACTTCGTATTCGTATCTTATACTATAATGTTTTAGTAAAAAAAATAAAGAACAGTGAAGTATTTGTATGAACCTAAACGAAAAGCACAATATTAGTCTCAAGTAGATTGTGGCTTCAAAATAACACTCTTATTTTTACAGTTTTTTAACTCTACTTTTATTTTGATAGTTCAAATATCTGTAAATACATTGTTTTTTTTTTACAGAAAATGGTTAGTTTTACAAATGAAGAATTGGAAGATATTTGTTACATATACAGGGTGTAACTAAATAAGTGTAAAACATTTAAGGGGGTGATTCCTCATCGAAAAAAAGATAGAATCTTTCATATAAAAAAACTTCATTGGAGCATCCCTTGTTAAGATACAGCCCCTTAAAGGGGGTACATAAAATTTGTTTAACATTTTTTTTCACAAGCACTAAACAAGTTACAATATTGAAATTAACCTGACATTTTCTGCTACCAAAAAGACACTTAGCCAGTAATTTATTTGGTTTACCCCATGGTTGTAAGGGGTGGAAAACGCAACCCCTAAAACTTATTTCCAACGTAACTTTTTGTCTTATTATTTGTTTACCATTTAAAAATTTATTTACGATAGCCTGTTTTATTCTAAAAAAAATGTCTCTTGAATTTTTTGCCCAAAATAAACCAGTTCGCAGCAAAAAATTATTTTACGAACAAGATACATATCGCCATAAAACGAAAATACGAAACTAATTTATCTAGTAGGCCATTATTAGCCATACTGACAATTAAATTGGAATCAAGCTGTCAGTTTGTAAATTTTTGAAATTGAAGTAATACTAATTGTGTATTGTTGTTCTGTTCTGTTGGTCTGTCGCAGGGGAATGGGTTAGAAGCTTCTAGAAGATATGCTGAAATGTATCGTCAACGGCAGCATCCTTCATATAGAATATTTGCCCGACTTCATCAACGATTACGAGAATATGGTTCATTCAACAAAAAAACGCAGGATTGTGGTCGCTATCGAGAAGTAAGAACACCACAGCTTGAGGAAGCAGTACTTAATTTGATAGAAGAACAACCTACTATCAGTACTAGAAAAATTGCTTTCCAGCTAAATGTTGATCATATGACGGTATTTCGAATTTTAAAGGAACACTAGAAAGGTGGCAAGTCCTTTCTTTGGGATGGTGGACACTGGATATTTTCACTAGTATAGTTTTTCTGCAGACTATTGCGAAGAGTTTCAGATTTAAATCCATGAATTTTGAGGATTATTTGAGAATGGTTCGGTTTTTTTAAACACCCAGTATTTTGTCATTAGTATATTTTTCCTATAGAACATAGTAAAAAGTTTCATCAACAAAATTTTTTTTAATTCCATGAATTTTGAGGACTTTTAGAGAATGGTTCGTTATTTTTAAACACTCTGTATTTGCTTCGTTAGTGAATGTCATAATAAATCGTTGATGGAAGTTTCATAAATAGAAATTTTTTAATTCCATGAGTTTTGAGAATTTTTAGAGAATGGTTCGGTTTTTTTAAACCCTGCGTATTTTTTCATTAGTATAGTTTTTCTGTGAGCAATAATGCAAAGAGTTTCAGAAAAAAAATTTTAAATTCACGAATTTTTTGAGGATTTTTAGAGAACGTTTCGGTTTTTTTAAACACCCTGTATTTTTTTCGATAATTAGTGCGGTAAGAGACCCCCGACGGAAGTTTCGTAAAAAAAAATTTTCAGTTCCCTTAATTTCGACATTTTTTTAAGGTTTAACATTTTTCCAACACTTTGTATATAAAACGGTCTTTCGCACGTCAGACAACCCCACCGAAGCGAAAAAACCGAAAATTTCCTCGCATCTGTAATTTTTATTTTTTTCTTGTCAATTTTGATCGGAACACCCCGTACATCGAGCTTTTTTGAGTCGCACTGTATATACGCGAAGCGACTTAAAATAATTGAAGTCCGCCATATTGTCTAGCTCATTTATACCACGTATTCATTCGTATTTATGCAAAGTTCAATGCAAAAATGAACTCAAAACAAAGCGCTCGCATAACAGAACATATCTAAAGACTTCAAATTTACCTTTTTTGGCCTTCGGGGGGCTCCGATTGGCCCCTTTAGCGAAATTTCCTATGTTATATGCGGAACTGTCACCCACTCGCCGTTTGACGTTTCGCCGGCCGAACGTGTAGTTGACTAAAATTTTGATATTTTCACTATAAAATCGAATTTTAAACCTAAACCTGAGGCACACGACACATTGTAGAAGGTTCAAAGTTTACGTTTCGATATGGCTTTATGGAAATAAAGGAGTACTTACTTTTCAGAATGTAATCGTTTTGAAGGTTTTGTGAAGACCGCCATTTGCCAGGCCCTTCTCCCCGGTCTTGGAACGGATTTTCGCACATTTCGATACAAAAATGAATTCTAAACCCAGCGCTCGCATAACAGAAAGTATCTAGAGACTCTAAACTTACCGTTTCTGGCCTTCGGGGGGCTCCGATCGGCCCGTTTAGCGAACGTTCCTATGTTTTATCGGGAGCCGTCACAGGCCGTGCATCGTCCGGCTAGCCGTTTGACGTTTAGGACGGCCGAGCAAAGGCGAATGCCGCCGAACGTGTAGTTGACGCAAATTTTCGCTATTTTCACTATAAAATCGAATTTTAAACACAGATCTGAGGCAGGCGGGATATTGTAGAAGGTTGAAAGTTTACGTTTCCATATGGCTTTATGGAAATAAAGGGGTACTTACTTTTCAGAATGTAATCGTTTTGAAGGTTTTGTGAAGACCGCCATTTGGCAGGCCCTTCTCCCCGGTCTTGGATCGGATTTTCGCACATTTCGATACAAAAGTGAATTCTAAACCCAGCGCTCGAATAACAGAAAGTATCTAGAGAGTTCAAATTTACCTTTTCTGGCCTTCGGGGGGCTCCGATCGGCCCGTTTAGCGAACGTTGCTAAGTTTTATCGGGAGCCGTCACAGGCCGTGCACCGTCCGGCTAGCCGTTTGACGTTTAGGACGGCCGATCGAATGCGAATGCCGCCGAACGTGTAGTTGACGCAAATTTTCGCTATTTTCACTATAAAATCGAATTTTCAACTCAAACCTGAAGCACGCGACACACTGTAGAAGGTTCAAAGTTTACGTTTCGATATGGCTTTGTGGAAAGGGATGCGGGAAAATACGAAAATATCGAATCCGACTGACGTTTCTCCGATTCCCGGCCGATAAGCTCCTCCCGCGCTATCTCTATCCCTGTCGCCGAGGACGGCCGGCGAGGACCCTCCGTAAAACAGAAAATTTACCTATAAAAACGCGAAAAACGGCCCGCCGAGCGCCTCGTCGCGACGGAAAAAGGACCAAATAGGGAGACTCGCCCGCGGCCGCGTCCCCGACAGGCTCGCCTGAAAAACATCGCGCGGAGCAAAACCGGCCTCTGGGCGGCTTCCGGACTTCCGAGAATGGGCGTGGTTTTCGCCTTTTGTCTCGTTTCCTCGCGAAAATCGAAAAGTAGCTCCGGTGGACCTCTGGAAAAACGCAAAATTCGCCCCGAAAAAGATAAAAAGAACCCACCAATATACGCCTAAGCAACAACCCAAGGACCGAAGGGCGCTTCGCGACCTTCGGCTCGCCGCTGCGCGGCTCGCGAAAAAAGCCTTTGGTAATGCAAAACGCCACTTTTCCACCCACCCGGAGGGAGCGAGAAAAAACAACAGATTTTAATATATAAGAACTAGAAAGGTGGCAAGTCGGCTATCGCCGACTTGACCTTCTTGGGTAGGGTTCGTTTTTTTTAAACCTTGTATTTTTTCGTTAAATAGTGCGTTAAGAGACCCCCGATGGAAGTTGAGTAAAAAAAAATGGTCAGTTCCCTTAATTTTGAGATTTTTTTAACGTTCAACATTTTTCCAACACTTTGTATATAAAACGGTCTTTCGTACATTCGACAACCCATCCGAAGCAAAAAAAAAATTATTCCATGAATTTTGAGAGTTTCACTATTGGTTTAGTTTTCTTAAACACCCTGTATTGATTTCATTAAAATAGTTTTCTATATAGACCATTGTTAAAAGTTTCATCAAAGGAATATAGAACGGTCGGTTTTTTTAAACACCCAGTAGTTTTTTAATTAGTATAGTTTTCTTACAGACCATTGTGAAAAGTTTCATTAGAAAATATTCCATGAATTGTGAGGATTCTTAGAGAATGGTTTGGTTTCGTTAAGCACCCTGTATTTTCTCATTAGTATAATTTTTTTACAATCGTGAAGTTTCATAAAAAAAATTAAATTCCATAAATTTTGTGGATCTAGAGAATTGGTATTTATTTTACATCCTGTATTTTTTCATAAGTATGTATTTATATAGCTACATAATAATACTTAAGTATGTATTTTTTATAGTTTTTTTACAAACTATCTTAAAAAGTTTCATAAAAAACCAAAAAAGAGTTTTTAATTCCAAGTTTTTAGGATTTTTAGAATAATTCGATTTTCTTAAACACCCTGTATTGTTCTCATTAAAATAGTTGCCATATAAACCATTGTTAAAAGTTTCATCAAAAGAATATTATACTTCCATGAAGATTTCTAAAAAATGGTTCAGTTTATTTAAACACCCAGTAGTTTTTTAATTAGTATAGTTTTCTTACAGACCATTGTGAAAAGGTTCATAAGAAAATATTCCATGAATTGTGAGGATTTTTAGAGAATGGTTTGGTTTTGTTAAACACCCTGTATTTTTTCATTAGTATAGTGTCACGGAATTTGCTCCACTCACTCCCAAACCGACGACTGTGGCACCGCGAATTGCCCCGATCGCCCCTACGCCATTCTGGTAAACAAACAACATACCGTGAATCGAGGCGTTACTAGAAAATTGTGGAAACGACGAGAAGCTTTCCAGTCGTTCGAGAAAATGGGTCTAGAAATGCTAGAAAATACCTGGAACATTCGTTGGGTCTATAAAAGAACAATAAACGGCCGAGGTAGTTAGTCTTGTATAAGTCTTGTATTACAGTCTGAAGTGAAGTGTTTAGTTAGAGATATCAAAGCGATTTAGATAGCGATTAATTAAATAAGTGTTTAGTTGACCTGTAATTAGTAGTCAGTAGTGTACTGAGTAGTCAATAAAGAAGTGATTAATTAACGGATTGTTTTTCTGGAAGTAAGAGAAAAGACGGATTGGGAAATCCGTGACAATAGTTTTTTAACAATCGTGAATTTCATAAAAAATAAATTCCAAAAGTTTATCCATGAATTTTGGGAGTTTCAATATTGGTTCAATGGTTTTGTTAAACACCCTGTATTTTTTCATTAGTGTAATTTTTTTACAATCGTGAAAAGTTTAATAAAAAAAAATTAAATTCCATAAATTTTTTCCATGAATTTTGGTAGTTTCAATATTGGGTCAGTTTTCTTAAACACCCTGTTATATTGTTCTCATTAAAATAGTTTCTTACAGACCATTGTGAAAAGTTTCATAAAAAAATATTCAATGAATTATTGTGAGGAATCTTAGAGAATGGTTTGGTTTCGTTAAGCACCCTGTATTTTTTCATTAGTATAATTTTTTTACAATCGTGAAAAGTTTCATAAAAAAAAATAAATTCCATAAATTTTGTGGATCTAGAGAACGGTTCTTTATTTTACACCCTGTATTTTTTCATACGTATGTATTTATATACATAATAATACCAAAGTATATATTTTTTATAGTTTTTTTTACAAACTATTGTAAAAAGTTTCATCAGAAAGCAAAAAAAAATTTTAAATCCACGAATTTTCAGGATTTTTAGGGAACGGTTCGGTTTTTTTAAACACCCCGTATTTTTTCTTTAGCATATTTTTCCTACAGAACATTGTAAAAAGTTTCATTAAAAAGAATTTTTTAATTCCATGAATTTTGTTGATTTTTAGAGAATGGTTCGGTTTTTTTAAACCTCCTGTATTTTTTCATTAGTATACTTTTTTACTAAATATTGTGATACGTTTCATGAAAAAGAATTTTTTAATTCCATGAATTTTGAGGATTTTTAGAGAATGGTTCGTTATTATTAAACACTCTGTATTTGCTTCGTTAGTGAATGTCATAATAAATCCTTGATGGAAGTTTAATAAATAAAAAAATTTTTTTCCATGAATTTTGGGAGTTTCAATATTGGTTCAGTTTTCTTAAACACCCAGTAGTTTTTTAATTAGTATAGTTTTCTTACAGACCATTGTGAAAAGTTTCATAAAAAAATATTCCATGAATTGTTAGGATTCTTATGGAATGGTTTGGTTTCGTTAAGCACCCTGTATTTTCTCATTAGTATAATTTTTTTACAATCGTGAAAAGTTTCATAAAAAAAATAAATTCCATAAATTTTGTGGATCTAGAGAATGGTTCTTTATTTTACACCCTGTATTTTTTCATACGTATGTATTTATATACATAATAATACCAAAGTATATATTTTTTATAGTTTTTTTACAAACTATTGTAAAAAGTTTCATCAGAAAGCAAAAAAAAATTTAAATCCACAAATGTTCATAATTTTTAGGGAACGGTTCGGTTTTTTTAAACACCCCGTATTTTTTTCGATAATTAGTGCGGTAAGAGACCCCCGACGGAAATTTCGTGACAAAAAAATTTTCAGTTCCCTTAATTTTGACATTTTTTTAACGTTCGACATATTCCCAACACTTTGTATATAAAACGGTCCAACGCACGTCAGAGAACCCCTCCGAAGCAAAAAAACCGAACATTTCCTCGAATCTGTAATTTTTATTTTTTTCTCGTCAATTTTTATCGGAACACCCCGTACATCGAGCTTTTTTGAGTCACCCCGTATATACGCGTAGCGGATGGAAATATTTGACAGCTGTTTTATGGCTTCCGTCATTTTGACCCCGTCTTGGTTAGGATTTTCGCAAATTTCGATACAATAACGAATTGAAAACCCCGCGCTCGCATAACAGAACGTATCTAGAGACTTCAAATTTACCGTTTTCTGCCTTCGGGGGGCTCCGATCGGCCCATTTAGCGAAATTTTCTGCGATTTATTCGGAAATGTCACCGCGCACTCGCCATTTGACGTTTCTGTAGTCGACGCAAATTTTTGTTATTTTCACTATAAAATCAAATTTTAAACCTAAACCTGAAGCACACGACACATTGTAGAAGGTTCAAAGTTTACGTTTCGATATGGCTTTATGGAAATACAGGGGTACTTACTTTGCAAAATGTAACGTTTTGAAGGTTTTGTGAGGACCCGCCATATTGCCAGGCTCTTCTCCACGTCTCGGTTCGGTATTACACAAAATTCGATACTTATTCGAACTCAAAACCCAGCGCTCGCATAACAGAAAGTATCTAGAGACTTTAAATTTACCTTTTCTGGCCTTTGCGGGTCTCCGATCGGCCCGTTTAGCGAACGTTCCAAAGTTTTATCTGGAGCTGTCAACGGCACCGCACCGTCCGGCTTGCCGTTTGACGTTTCGGGCGGCCGAGCGAATGCGAATGCCCCCGAACGTGTAATTGACCCAAATTTTCGTTATTTTCACTATAAAATGGAATTTTAAACCTAGATCTGAGGCACGCGACACATTGTAGAAGCTTCAAAGTTTACGTTTCGATATGGCTTTGTGGAAACGAATGCGGGAAAATACGAAAATATCGAATCCGAAATAGTTTGACGTCTACCCATATCGGACTGACGTTTCTCCGATTCCCGGCCGATAAGCTCCTCCCGCGCTATCTCTATCCCTGTCGCCGAGGACGGCCGGCGAGGACCCTCCGAAAAACGGAAAATTTACCTAGAAAAACGCGAAAAACGGCCCGCCGAGCGCCTCGTCGCGACGGAGAAAGGACCAAATAAAGAGACTCGCCCGCGACCGCGTCCCCGACGGGCTCGCCTGAAAAACGTCGCGCGGAGCAAAACCGGCCTCCGGGCGGCTTCCGGACTTCCGAGAATGGGCGTGGTTTTCGACTTTTGTCTCGTTTCCTCGCGAAAATCGAAAACCGGCGGCCGCGGACCTCTGGAAAAACGCAAAATTTGCCCCAAAAAAAGTAAAAAGAACTTACCAAAATACGCCTACCGGACAACCGAAGGACCGAAGGGCGCTTTGCGCCCTTCGGCTCGCCGCTGCGCGGCTCGCGAAAAAAGCCTTTGTGGCGGCAGAATGCCACTTTTCCACCCGACCGGTGGGAGCGAGAGGATATCGCGCATTTTAATATAATAGAAAGAAAGAATCTCTTATACCCTTACCATCTGCAACGAGTACAGGCACTGTTACCGCGAGACTTTCCGAACCGTCTTGAATTTTGCAATTGGATGCTGGAAATGATTAGAAGAAATCGTGACTTTCTGAAGACGATCGAATTCACAGACGAATGTAGTTTTTCTCGGGACAAGATTATTCATTTTCATAATTACCACATACGGGCTGATGAAATCCCTCACGCTATTGTCGAAACTAACCATCAAGAACAGTTTTCCCTTAACGTGTGGGTCGGAGTTATTGGGGATTATTTAATTGGGCCTCATTTTCTACCTCCTCGATTAAATGGTGAGGCATACGTTCAATTTTTAAGAGAAGTGCATCCCGAACTGCTGGAGGAAGTTCCTTTGGGCGTTAGAAGGGATATGGTTTTTATGCATGATGGGGCTCCCGCCCATTTTAGTCAAGTAGCACGTCAGCATTTAACTGAAACATATGCAAATCAGTGGATAGGTCTAGGAGGACCACAGAATTGGACCGCTCGATCCCCGGATCTCAATCCTCTCGATTTCTCTACTTGGGGCCATTTGCAGCATTTGGTTTATCGTACTCCTGTTCGCGATATAGAGAACTTAAGAAACCGCATTATCGATGCGTGCAGGGTAATTAGAGAGACTCCAGGAATATTTGAGCGAACCCGTGGCTCAATGCGCCGACGTCTAGACGCATGCGTAATGTCTGAAGGCAAGACATATTGAACATTTTTTACTGTTTAAGAAAGGTATTTTAAGCTAATATGTATCAAATCTCCTACAATTCCTATCAATGAAGTCATATGTATGTTCTCTGATACCAAACATCTAGGTATGCTAATGAACATCCACAGACAAAACTCTATTCAATAATTATCTAAAAAATTTAATATATTTACTAACCTCTGGAGTGGGAACTCGAAATTCAACCACAATAATTGAGATCTCACTTATTTCTACGTTTTATTAGGATCGCTTCATCAGGTGGCCTCCTTTAACTTGAGTCAAATATCTAACTATAAAGATGATTATACCAATAAATTAAAATTATTTGAAATTGAATGTCAAAATGAAATATCGACAACGTCAAACTGATTAACTGTCAATGAATATCATAACAACCTACTAAAATAAATAAAAATTAATAAAAATTTTACCTTTTATGTGTAGTTTTTTTTCTCATATATTTTCAGGTATTAACAATATTGTGTGAAACTAACTACTCAGTGGACAAAAGCCCCAACCTGCGTTGAATTACACCCACAATATCTACCCATATATTCCTTATTATTAGCTTTTGTAACATTTTTTACTGTTTAAGAAAGGTATTTTAAGCTAATATGTATCAAATCTCCTACAATTCCTATCAATGAAGTCATATGTATGTTCTCTGATACCAAACATCTAGGTATGCTAATAAACATCCACAGACAAAACTCTATTCAATAATTATCTAAAAAATTTAATATATGTTACAAAAGCTAATAATAAGGAATATATGGGTAGATATTGTGGGTGTAATTCAACGCAGGTTGGGGCTTTTGTCCACTGAGTAGTTAGTTTCACACAATATTGTTAATACCTGAAAATATATGAGAAAAAAAAAAAACTATACATAAAAGATAAAATTTTTTATTAATTTTTATTTATTTTAGTAGGTTGTTATGATATTCATTGACAGTTAATCAGTTTGACGTTGTCGATATTTCATTTTGACATTCAATTTCAAATAATTTTAATTTATTGGTATAATCATCTTTATAGTTAGATATTTGACTCAAGTTAAAGGAGGCCACCTGATGAAGCGATCCTAATAAAACGTAGAAATAAGTGAGATCTCAATTATTGTGGTTGAATTTCGAGTTCCCACCCAGAGGTTAGTAAATATATTAAATTTTAGATAATTATTGAATAGAGTTTTGTCTGTGGATGTTCATTAGCATACCTAGATGTTTGGTATCAGAGAACATACATATGACTTCATTGATAGGAATTGTAGGAGATTTGATACATATTAGCTTAAAATACCTTTCTTAAACAGTAAAAAATGTTACAAAAGCTAATACTAAGGAATATATGGGTAGATATTGTGGGTGTAATTCAACGCAGGTTGGGGCTTTTGTCCACTGAGTAGTTAGTTTCACACAATATTGTTAATACCTGAAAATATATGAGAAAAAAACTATACATAAAAGGTAAAATTTTTATTAATTTTTATTTATTTTAGTAGGTTGTTATGATATTCATTGACAGTTAATCAGTTTGACGTTGTCGATATTTCATTTTGACATTCAATTTCAAATAATTTTAATTTATTGGTATAATCATCTTTATAGTTAGATATTTGACTCAAGTTAAAGGAGGCCACCTGATGAAGCGATTCTAATAAAACGTAGAAATAAGTGAGATCTCAATTATTGTGGTTGAATTTCGAGTTCCCACTCCAGAGGTTAGTAAATATATTAAATTTTTTAGATAATTATTGAATAGAGTTTTGTCTGTGGATGTTCATTAGCATACCTAGATGTTTGGTATCAGAGAACATACATATGACTTCATTGATAGGAATTGTAGGAGATTTGATACATATTAGCTTAAAATACCTTTCTTAAACAGTAAAAAATGTTACAAAAGCTAATAATAAGGAATATATGGGTAGATATTGTGGGTGTAATTCAACGCAGGTTGGGGCTTTTGTCCACTGAGTAGTTAGTTTCACACAATATTGTTAATACCTGAAAATATATGATGAAAAAAAAACTATACATAAAAGGTAAATTTTTTAATTAATTTTTATTTATTTTAGTAGGTTGTTATGATATTCATTGACAGTTAATCAGTTTGACGTTGTCGATATTTCATTTTGACATTCAATTTCAAATAATTTTAATTTATTGGTATAATCATCTTTATAGTTAGATATTTGACTCAAGTTAAAGGAGGCCACCTGATGAAGCGATCCTAATAAAACGTAGAAATAAGTGAGATCTCAATTATTGTGGTTGAATTTCGAGTTCCCACTCCAGAGGTTAGTAAATATATTAAATTTTTTAGATAATTATTGAATAGAGTTTTGTCTGTGGATGTTCATTAGCATACCTAGATGTTTGGTATCAGAGAACATACATATGACTTCATTGATAGGAATTGTAGGAGATTTGATACATATTAGCTTAAAATACCTTTCTTAAACAGTAAAAAATGTTACAAAAGCTAATAATAAGGAATATATGGGTAGATATTGTGGGTGTAATTCAACGCAGGTTGGGGCTTTTGTCCACTGAGTAGTTAGTTTCACACAATATTGTTAATACCTGAAAATATATGAGAAAAAAAAAAATATTGAACATTTACTATGATTTCTACATGTATGTTTTGTTATTAATAAATTAGTTTTGATTATTCCCCTTTAATCATTTAATGCAGGTAGTAACTACAAAAAAACAGTAAATCCAGTTCGCATTTATGACGATGTATCTCTGTAGTTGTTCGTAAAATAATTTTTTGCTGCGAACTGGTTTATACATATTGGGCAAAAAATTCAAGAGACATTTTTTTTTAGAATGAAACAGGCTATCGGAAATAAATTTTTAAATGGTAAACAAATAATAAGAAATAAATTTTAGGGGTTGCGTTTTCCACCACTTACAACCATGGGGTAAACCAAATAAATTACTGGCTAAGTGTCTTTTTGGTAGTAGAAAATGTCAGGTTAATTTCAATATTGTAACTTGTTTAGTGCTTGTGAAAAAAACTGTTAAATAAATTTTATGTACGGGGCTGTATGTTAACAAGGGATGCTCCAATGAAGTTTCTTTATATGAAAGATCCTATCTTTTTTTCGATGAGGAATCACCCCCTTAAATGTTTTACACTTATTTAGTTACACCCTGTATAGTTTGGCTGATGGCAGCGCATCGGAAGATAGGCGATTGTTTCATTTTTTATTCATCATTTATCATTTCCCTGAAGCATCTGTCTCTGCTCCTAGATTACGCTAACCAAGAGTTAAAAAATATATTATGTAGTTTCGAAGTTATAAAAAAAACTATTTTTCAAACAATTTAATTATCCTGTATGTCAACGAGCAACGTAAAAACAGACTGATGATACGCAGGTTAACCCTCTTAAATATTGACATTCAATTATATAAATCCTTGTATCTTCTGTACATGTAAGCAGGTGTTGTGTAGTTATGAAACTATTAAAATAACTATATTTTATTTTTGCGTATATTTAATGTAGGTAAATGCAAAATTAAAACATTTTTTTTCCGATAATTTTTTTATTTCTATCGGAATTCAGTTTTGATTTGAATTTTTGTCCATACCATAAACACGTTCATACTTTTATGTACACTGTCTACAATATTGTTTAAATTGACTGTAAATAAAAAAATAAACAAATGTTTATATGTTTTGAAGGATAAATATTAGAAACATAGGTATAATCAAATCTATAAATCTAAAATGTTGTTTTTTAATTTTGCTGGCACACTGGATGCCACTGAAAAATCTTCAGTAAGGGTTTAATTTTTTGTAATTTTATTGCTTCTGAAATTTCTGTAAAAACATTTGGAATATAGAAATTTACATTCATTTCCAACAATATTACTTTATACACATCTGTATTACGTTTTACCGTGTTATTACGTAGGTATTACTAAAAATTGAGTACTCTTTTCTTTAATTTTTATTATTTTCGAGTCAGTCATTTTGCAGTCCTTGCAAAAATATTTTTCTATCATAGGTATCATCCCTAGGGTTGTCAACTTTAACCGGTGTGAAGTTAACAGCTAAAAGTTAGCAGCCAATTTACTGAGAATACCCGAACACCCATAAGCGTACGCACAGAACGCAGGTATGGAAATATTAAATAAGGGAACGGGTAGCAAAACATTTTAGCATTAAAAACGATAGAGGCAATGTAGTGACATAATGTTCATTAACTTACAAGGTGTTTATCTAAGGGTAGCAACATCCACCCTTAAACAGGGAAAAATTTGAAACGTTAGAAGGGAATCAATAGCCACCTAGGGAATTATCACAGAAGATAATATGGTTATAAAACACATACTAAGAGCACATTCATTTGGGGGCCGTCTAAGGGTTGCAGAAGCCTCTCTCAAACAGGAAAAAAATCGGAAACGTTGGAAGGAAATGAATAGCCACCCTGAAAATCACACCAGGGGAAGATAATATGGATATGAAACACATACTAGCAGCACATTCATTTGGGGGCCGTTAGAAGTCCGAATTGGCTGCTAACTTTTAGCTACTAACTTCACACCGGTTCAACTTTAAAATATGTGTTTCTGGGTTTTTGGAGATCACCATCCGGGACAAAACAATGAGACACGGGACGCTTCTGATTCATAAATTGACAACCAGCCAAAAAATAAAAAAACAAGTCATTCATAACTTTACTTGTCCAAATTTTCTCAAAATGCCCTGAATTCCGGGACGTCCCTCAAAATCCAAATATACAGGGTGAACCTTAAATAAGTACAAATATTTTAACTGCTGGTGTAGTTTGTCATATAGATCAGTCTAGTGAAAGCCATTTTTAAAAATTTCTAATATTTACGGAGATATTAATTTTTTTTTAAAATACCCACATTTCGAGGACCGCTGTCTCAACCAACCTAATGAATCATATGATTTGTTGCGAGGTTGCCATATCTTCTCTAATAATAATAAATATTACGTTTTCCTTAACGTAATAGTAAAGTAATACGGTTAATTCTATTTTAAAAATACTTGTTTGAAGCATGAGTACAGTAAAATTGGGTATGTAGTATGATACGCAGCAATATTAACATACATTTTAACTGCTTAACTGACCTTACTTAAAAGTGAATTTTCGCAAGTTAAATACTACCGTAAAATATTTAGGAAGATATTACGTGATATTACTATGTCAAATGTTCAAAAATTATACGTAAACGTGCACACAATAATAATAATAATAATAATACTCATACTCATACTCATAAGTTTATTGACGACTGTTTATACAAACTTGTACATGAAGTGTCAAACAATGAAATAAACAAAATATAATAGTAACCATAAAAATAGATAGGATAGAATATATAAAATATGCTATACATGGTTCGATCCATGGTTAATGTATTCTTGAATGCTGTAGAAGCAATTATCCAATAAATAACGTTTCAAAAATACATTAAAAGTGTGAGAATTCATATTTTTAAAATCACGATTCAAGAAGCGATTAGTTAATACATATATACATATAATATAATATTATTATTATTATTATTATTATTATTAATAATAATAATAATAATAATAATAATAATACTAATAATAATAATAATAATAATAATGTGTCTATTAAAATTCAAACTATACATAGTGCAGAAATGTTATTAAAGAAGTGGTGAGGTTCAGGATGATAAAGAAGCATAAATATATACATATTTAACTTAAGTTGGTAACAAAAGATTTGACCTGTTTTTTCAGAACTTGGCAACTAGAAGCAGACTTAATAGCAGAGGGGAGTGTATTATAAATTTTAACGGCATTATAGCTAAATGACCTTTGAAATTGAGCAGCACTATGACGTGGGACAGTGTACAGATCACAAAATCTAGTAGATCGTTCATGCTGACCTTTGACGAGTTTATCAAAAAGATATTTAAGAAAACTCAATTTATTAATTTTATAGACAAGAGACGCCATATGAACCATATAACGCTCATTAAGTTTTAACCACTTGGACTGCTCATACTTGTAACTTATGTGATCAAATTTTCTAACACAATACGCAAACCTTAAACAAGTGTTCTGTAGCCTCTGAAGACTTTCCTTGTCCATATTTAATATAGCAGGCCAATAAACTATATCACAGTAGGCTACATAACTAAGAATTAAGGTATCACACAACTTTAATTTGACATTAGTGCTAAGAACTTCTTTAAAAAGATACAGTGTTTGTAATTTCCAATAAGACTTCTGAATCAAATTGGACACATGTTTCTGAAATCTGAGGTCAGTATCAAGGTAGATACCTAAATCCCGGCGACACGTAGACGAAACTAAAGGTTTACCATTTAGGACAATGTTAAGATCAGGGTAATTAACTATGTCATCCCGACGCGGTCCGAAAATTAGTAACTCAGTCTTTTTCTCATTCAAAACTAAACTATAAGCATTAGACACAGTAGAGATAACATTTAAATCGGAGTTGATGTGCTCCATTGCAAAATCAATGTTCGAGATGGAAAAATGATAAAATATTTGATAATCATCAGCATATTGATGCGACTTAGAATATTGCAAAAATGTCGAGAAGTCAGCAGTATAAACTGAAAACAAAAGCGGCCCCAAAATGCTTCCCTGAGGTACACCTCTGTATATTTCAGAAATATCAGAAAATGATTCATCTAAACAAACTTTTTGGCGCCTCGCAGAAAGATAATTTGAAAAAAAACGTAACGACTAAATCACTAGCGCCAAAATATTTAAGCTTTAAACATAATGTAGAAGGTACTAGTGTATCGAAGGCTTTACTGTAATCAAGAAGCTCTAAAAAGGAATTTTTGTGATTATCTCTGGCTCTATATAGCTCATCTGTAACATCTAACAAGGCAGTAGCTGTACTATGATTAACACGAAATCCAGATTGAGTTGGAGGCAAGATATCGTTATTATTTAAAAAATTGGAAAGCTGTTCATGAACTATTTTTTCAAGAATTTTGGAAAGCGTAGGCAAAATACTGATAGGTCTGAAGTTAGAAATATGATTTGGATTATTATTTTTAGGCACATGAGCTTCTTTCCAAACGTCAGGGAAAATGCCAGTAGTTAAACATTTATTAATCAAAAAAGTTATATAACCACTCAGGTGAGGAAACAGCAACGTGAGCATTTTTAAGTTAATACCATCACATCCTTTGGCATTTCACTTGATTCTAGCAAAGACTTTCTCCACTGCATTGACATCTACTTCTGAACATTGAAAATTTCTGTTTGTGCCAAAATGTTTATTAACGTAATTATTAGTAAGAAAATTTTGATCACCCCTACTTTGAGAAATATTATTAAGGAAGTATTCGTTGAAATCATTAGCATTACCAAATAAAGAATAATTAATTTTATCACTACTTTTACTAATATTCAAATATTTCAAAGTACGCCAGAAAGCCTTAGGGTCAGTTTTAAATTTGCAATGAAGGTATGCTTTTTTTTTCAGATTTTATCGCTGAGTTAACCATATTCCTAAGTCTTTTGTAAGCTGCCCAGTGAACTTCAGTTTTAGCTTTTTTATATTTAAGAAAAGCTTTATCTCTCAATTTCATCATAATTTTTAAATTAAATGTAAGCCAAGGAGCAGGTGGCTTCGTAATTCTAACAGTTTTTATCGGTGCATGAATATTAAACAAATCAATAATAGTTAAATTCAAAAATTGAGCTATATCATCAACAGACAGAAAGTTATATATCGAGTCAAAATTAATATTTCCAAGATCGTATAAAAATAAATCGTAATTAAAATTAGAAAAATCTCTGAAGGTACGAAAAAGTATAGATTGTTTAACTTTATCAAACTTCAAACTACATGTTTGAAATCATTTCAAATTTATTTATGGACAGCTGTGAAGATACACTGCTGCAGATATTAAATTGCCCTGTATGTTTTGTCCATACACTGTTTCTTGTAAATTAATATTTCAAATCGTTTCAAGACAGCTGCGAAGACGGATCTATGGCACGGCACAATCATTCAGAACTGAACTATTATAGTAATATCTACATGTGGAGCTCGTATTTTGGGCGGTTCCAAAATGCGTCTGGTTTTATGCAAGCTTCACTGATTTTCGCTGTTTCATCGTAATGGACGGAACTCGGGTGTTACTCGCTATGTATAAATAAAACTGTGAACCGCCTTCTCCAAACTTCAGTTTCTCTGAACTGCGAAACCAGCCTTAATATTTACTTATATGGCTTATAATTATTTTTATTTCCTTAAACACAAAATGTTAAAAACTTAATACTGAAATTAAGTACGATTTTATCAGTTTACATATTTCTGACATTTTTATCATTATATAATTTTGATAATTTAGGTACACGTCTATTGATTATATACATTTTCAATTGCATGTTATACAATGTCAATGTAGACAAACAACATAACAATATGTTTCTTCAAATGTAATTGACAATAATTGTTTGTAAGCTTATGATCTGAAGATACAACCATTGTATAAATAAATATAAATAAATATCGTAATATATTTCCTTTGTTCAGAATATTGAGAACTTATTAATTAGTTCATTTTCTACCAGAGGGGGCCTCCTGTTCCAAATCTACATATTTATAAATTTAAATAGATTTAAAGATATTTTATTCTGCGCCATCTAGACTCAAGAAGCGAAACATTCTCTTAATAAATAGGTTTCTACTATTTCAAGACATAACGAAATTATTGAGTAGATTATTTCTGTATACAAATTTTCATATAAATTCAAAATAATCCAGATTGCATTCGTAGGGACAGCTTACGCACGGTCCACTTGTCCATCACCACGCATCCATTATATACGATTCTGCAGCGAAAGTATACATTTTAAAGTGGTCAAGGGCACAAATATGTTAGGGTATTTGAAGGGCCGCATAGAATTTTTTTATATTTATTTTATATAATATATAGTGACCCATTTGAAAGCGGGACAAAAATTTTATTTGTTGGGCGATTCAAAAGTTTTTTTTTCAGTGATGAGCCTCTCTAACTCTACTCTAGTGCTAAATTTCAGAATGAAAATTAAAATTTCAAGTCTCCCTTCGAAATTTTTCGAAGCGCTAAAATCCAAATTAATGATTAGCGATTTTTCTATTTCCAATCTGAGTGCGTCTCCGGTTTAGTATAGTTTCAAATGAGTGTGACCGAAAAATATAATGTATTGGTCTATAACAGAACTACAGTATAATTACATTTACATTATGTTATCAATTGAATAGTCATCATTATGAAATAATAACTTTGTAAACAAATAATTATTACTGCATTATAAATAAAAATAGATCAACATTACAAACAATTTCAAAAATTATTTCTTTTGTAATAAAAAAACACGATAACATATACCAAATTATAATAATATACCGAACAATAAAAGACTGCTATATACATACAATAATGTATTTGAATTAAATGGGGATTTAATTGAAAAATTGTATTATTACAATTATAAAAAAAAATATCTACCGCAGAAAAATATATAACAAATATGATTATTTCACCAGAATAAATAGACCTAACCAGAGCCAGAAGTGTCTCTCTGTCGGCGTCGTACGCTGTTTCTCGTCTTGCGACTCGCTGCTGGTTTGTGCTGCTGGTGTGCTGGTGCTGGTTAACCCGAGATATGCACGAGATTCTATCCCCACGCGGGAATAGACTCGTGGCCCGGATTGTTGCATTTTTATTTTTTACCGATGCTAATGTCTGTGGGTGGACACTAGAGTCTAGAGTGTTCAAATCGCCGCGCAAACCCTCATCAATTTGAACGCTTATAATAAGCCGATAATATGCGATTAAGGTTTAATTCGTTAATACAGTAAAGAGTAATAATAAACATTGCTGTGATTAGAACAACACTTATTAATGCTGTTAAACAAGAGCATCATTGGGGGGGAGAGGGTCAACCGCCCCCTTGCGAAAAAGCCGGTCTTATAAAAAAAATTAATTTTCAGACTTATAGCTTAATTACACAACATTCATACCCTGTGCGTTCTGTTTTTTTTTTCTTCTAAATCGTAATTGTAATACGCATTATAAATGAGCGCCGCTCAAAAAATGCAAAATACAAGCCTGCTGGTTGAAGGCCTCATAACCTCGAGCCGTTCTCAATGTAGTCTGTTATGCGCGCATGCGTTACTATATATTCAAATTGACTCTATAGCAGAAACAGAACTTTTCACATCATACCCTGCCGAATATTTTGTTGTTGTGTATGAATTATATGGGCCTTATATATCCCCATTAAAATACATATTTTTTTGTTTCTGGTTTAATATTTTTATGCATTTGCCCCTCCCTGAAAAATTTTGTAACAATGCGCATGCTGTGGTTATATGTTGATATAAGGAAAATGAAGATAACATGTATATATGTTGTTTTATTATCAATAATAAATAAGGAACACTACATTTTTTCAAAGTTTTCATAATGATTCGTAGGCATTAGCTACTTATACTAGACTGTGTAATAAATTTAAATCAAAACTAGCAAAAAAATATACAGTGGACCAATTTCGATACTTTTGGCGTTTCTTCTATTTTCTGAGAAAATACAAAAAAGAAAGTTATAAGCGTCATCAAAAATGCTCAAAAATGAAAAACGCCCTGTATGCTTTAGACGAATGGAGATATCGGAATGTAGTTTTCGCCAATTAATTTTTCTTAAAAATGAAGTTCATGCGACCTTAGGTACGTTTTTCTATCTCCTCGGTAAATAGTAGAAACCACCAAAAGCGTCGAAAAAGGTTCACCTTGCATACGGTAATAAAAAAAGACAACGATTTATACTTCAAAGACATATAAGACATATCTTCATGTACTTTTCTTCTTGAAATTGCTATGAAAATTACTTGCTTCAATATCGACACAATATTTAGGAATATCCTGTATACATACATATACACACTTGAGAGGTTTTTTTAACCAGCGGCAAATCTCGAAAATGATTATTGTATTAATTATTCATGTTAAATTAACTATTATGTTTACTTCATTTCAAAAAATGTTTTATTTAGGTTATTAATTAGGTGGCTCTGAGTATAGGAAAATAAAAACAGTAATTTAACAGCAAAATTTTTAATAATTAATTAGCACTATCGATTTGCATTGAGAAAATTAGGAACTAATATGTTAGCAACAATTTAACTCTTAACTTTATTTGTAATTCAATTGACATTCAAGGACAATTTATTTTATTTTTAATATATTGTGTTTTCTAGTAATTTCGTAATCCAGTATGCAATAAATATGATTGAAAATTATATAAAATATGCAATCTATTTAAAACGCAATTAAATTTCACAGAAAATGGACATTTATGTTTGTCATGATCACAAAACGCTGTAGTAGGACAGACGAGTGCAATACAAATTTTATTGCACTAGTGCATTAAAGAACCATTTTTTTCACTAAATATAGTGTTATAGATGTGGATGCCCTCAAAACAACAAAAACCTAAAACAGCGAAAAATAAAGCCTAGAACACAAAAAATCAGAAAAGACGTAACAAATTCCATTCCGACAACCTGGCGTCAGCTCAATTGGGATTTAATCACATCTAAATTACCTTTTGATTATACCTGAAGCAACCCGAAGATTGAGATTTAATCACACTTTGATTAAATTATACCTGAGCGACCCCAATAAAACCGAGGCGAACTTCGAAAAGATTATCAGATCCCTGCCAGCCGTTGCTGCGTAAGATCTGTTCATCAGTCATCACCGGCCGTTGCCGCGTATCATCAGTGCATCAGATCCCTGCCAGCCGTTGCTGCGTAAGACCTGTTCACCATCAGAACTTCACCGGCCGTTGCCGCGTATTATCAGTGCTACGTACAACCCAGTTCATCGACAGCCGTTGCTGTATATTCATCGCTTCGCTACCAGTCTTTACTGCGTAACCACAGTGCATCGTCAGTTCTACACCGGCCGTGCCGCGAAATCTAATAGTGCTACGTTTCCGAACAATCGTTCCTGTGTTTCATCGAGTGCATCGACTATCGCAAAAAACCTACCTACCAGCCATTGCTGCGAACAGACAATAAACCACCAACTACTGTGCTACGCATCCAGACCCACGCCGAGGTATTCCTACGCATCGGCCCCCATTTGGTGCTGCAATATTGGGCATCCACATCCACTTTCCAGACGTAGTATTTTCTACGCATCCACTACAACCACGGTTTGGAATTTCAGCCGTTGTTAAAAAATTCCTGGCGCCCGCTTTCAACAAATACAACCACGCTTTATAAGTATTCTGCAATTTATTTTCTGGCGTCTCTGGACTGAACCCCGAACGGCATACACCCTGAGAGCTAGCCGTCAGCACGTTAAACGGACCTTTTTTCGTATTCCTACGCTCAAAAAGGACAATAAAAAGCAGCGTACCGTTTACAATAGTTCAATAAAGTTTTCAAGATGTTTACAATATTTCGAAAAATAATCATTTTTCATCACTGACTGAAATTAGCTATATCGGATGAAATGGAAAAATTATTTTTTTAAAATACATAATTTTTATAAAGGAATATTTAAGCTTTCTAGCAATGTTTTATAGATGGCTTAATTTTATACAAGCTGTATATATTTTTTAGTGGGACGTCCTGTATATTTCTACATTTTCTACTGCATAAAATTCTGCACTCTGTTAATCCGTATAAATTGATACAATGATATTACACACTCCTATACCTATTTATATCTTGCTTTCTGTGTAAATAAGGATTTTTGTTAAAATTAAGTGAATGCGTCATATTTTTGCTCAGAATTATTATTACCTGTCTGTGTGTTTTCAAAACATCAAATCATATTTGCGCAAACGTTTCCAGCCATTTTAAATAAAATTTAAAAAATTGTATCCTCTATGGCTTTCTACATACATATAAATAACATCAATAACATATTGTTAGGTATATACAAACGAAACCCTACAAAAAAAGCTGGAGGGGGAGGCCATAAAGTTTTTTCATTTTTTTTTTGTTGTTGGTGGGAGTCGTATCGTGCTATTGTCTGTCGTGTGTATGCCGACAATGTTGTCAGATCAGAAATTATGAAATCCGTAGATATCCAACAAGATATTCGTAGAAAATCCGTAGATTAGTAAAAACATGTTTCATTTAAGTTTAAATATATTGATATAATTAAACAATAGAATGAATAGCCCTATAAAAATACCTTCAGTATAATTTGAGCAGCTTTCTTTATCTATATAATTTTTTGTTTGTATTAAATGTACTATTTTTTTAGTGGATAAGCGGCTGTTCTATTTTATATTTATTAAATTAATTTGTGACAACATCCGTTCACATGAAGCATTCCAATGAGGCATCATGCATAAGCATCCAGTAGATTCTCAAATAGATACATATTAACAAATTAACTATTTGGATATTTAATATTTATAAGTTGTAAAACTTAAAAATCCATATGGATTTTAAAGTTTTTATTGAGAAAAAAATCCGTGAATCCGTACACAACAGAAATCTGAAGATTTACGGATTAATCCGTAGGTCTGGCAACACTGACCCGATGACGGCACGGTTTTCCCTGATTCATCTAATTGAGTTCAGAGCCATCTATGTCTAACTTCCTCTACTATTCTTGATCAAGTGTCGGCATATAGTATTATTACAGAGGAAAAATTGCTAGAATAAATTTAGTAATAGATACAAACGATAGATGGGGAAACATCATTCGTCTCATTTCACTGATTCACAGTTTCAGTACGTAAAATATCTTACTATATTTATTTATATTTATTTATACAATGATACAACTAACGCCTGCCGTGCAAGCACCTATCTGGTCGTGGCGACCAGGTCGCTACAGCTTCTTGGGAGGCTAGTGCGCACTTACAATGTATCAAATAAAGAATGTTCATAATTTGATCAGGCCTATGGACCGCGTAACGGGCCAACTATGCTTTAAATGAACAATTTGTCTCAACACTGTACGATTAAAACTTATTTTCACATTTTTCAGTTTCATTATTACGATTATATTACGATTAGTATGAATTTGTGTAAGTCAAGGCCGTACTTAGGTTTCACTAAACGTAAATGCAATGTGTTTTTTAAATAAGTACATTCCTCCAGAAACACCCTGTATAAAAATAACTAGAACAAAAGTCCAGACAAATTTAGACTTTTATTCTAACTCGGAAATATTTTCTAGTGTAGTCATTTTTAGTTACTGCTGCCCTTTGACAAATAATACACATAATAATAATTACTAAATTAAAAAATCATCAATCATTTTGATAGATGTACAAGTTCTATGAGAATAGAAATTTATATGATACGGTTGACAAATATAAACATTGTAACATGCCGTAAATTAGTATTTAACTCCACAGCAAATTCATTTCTATTTACTTAAAGTTCATTTAAAGAAATCAAAACATCTAAGTCATCTCACATAAATCAAATAGAAACTAAGATTTAAAACAGTGTTATTAATTAATTTGATGTGTTTTGAGTTTTTTATATGTGATTCAGTAATAATGCTATTAATTTTAACCAGACAGAAGATTGAAAAAAAATTGTTACTTGACCTTTCAAAAGATAAGCAAATCAACCTATAACAATCGGTAACACGGTGCTTCTGATACGCTACAAATTTTCTGATGACGAGTTCAAGTATTGAAGCTATATTGAAACAAAACAGCGTTGCCATTCAGGATCACATACAGTTTGATATTGTAGTGATATCTTTTTTTCTAATGACAAACTTCTAGTATGTAATCTAAAATGTACGCATTTTGTATAGTTTTGGACTGCCTTTAAACATTGTTGCATTGTTAAGGTATTCATATAATAATAATAATAATAATAAATATTTATTTATCCTTTAAGACATTTATACAATGTATAGGACAAGTCAAAATATACAGTATAGATAAACCATAAAAGTATATACACATGCACATACAGAAATATGGCGAGACAATATATACAAACACATATCAAAAAAATGTTAAATTATTGGATAGAATTAGACACAAATCTACATAATCTAGATTAATTGTGTACCTAATATCAATTGTTCAGATAAAAAAATATTCGTCTACAACATAGAATCATTTATCCACCAAATATCTTTTCAATCGCTTTTTAAAACTATAGACGCGCAAATTTTAATTTCATTTGGCAAACCATTAAATACTCTTAGATCAAACCAATTAGGTGAATTAAAAGATATATTACATCTACCGAAAGGTATATTAAAATGGTCAGCTTGCCGTGTATTAACCGTGTGAATCTGATTTCTACATACAAACTTACTTCTATTAATAAAAATATAAAGACATATTTCATAGAAAAACACACCAGGCATTGTCAAAATACCGTACCGGATAAATACTTGATTACATGACTCCCTGGGTGCATTCCAAACATGCACCTTATTACCCGTTTTTGGGTAACAAAAACTTTATGTGAATGGTTAGATAGCCCCCAGAAACAAACACCATACCGCAAACGCGACTCAACCTGCGCGTAATACAGATTTATTAACTGATATACATTTAAAACAGTTCTTATATTTTGAAATTAATATGAAACTGCGTTTAACTTCATTACCAACTCAGCACATTCATTATTCCATGTTAGACACCTGTCTAGGGTTATTCCTAAAAATTTAACAACATCCGTGTCAGTAATATGAGTATCATTAATACTAACATCAATATTACTACAAGATTTTTGTCTGTTATGAAATCGGATAACCTGAGTTTTGTTAGTATTGAGGAGCAACGAATTTTGGCTGAACCATTTGTTCATACTTGATATTAAAGCACTACAAGTGTCGGATAAATGATTATCGGATTTATCAGATACAACAACGGATGTATCATCAGCATAAAAAGTAAAGAAATCTAACAACTTGTCTAGATCGTTAATATACAGCACAAATAGAACAGGACCCAACACCGATCCTTGAGGTACTCCTACACTTACTTTTTTTATTTCGGAAGATACATTGTTAATAGAAACATATTGATTGCGATTTCGAACAAAAGATGATACCGACATTAAAGGAATGCCACGGATTCCATATATCTCCAACTTGTCTACAGGATATCGTGACTTACACAGTCAAATGCCCTGCTGAGATCGCAAAAGATCCCAACAGGACATTCTCCAGCCTCTATGGACTTAATAATACGACAATAATATGAATGCAAAGTAGTAGCAGTACTTCACTTACTACTTAGGAAATCATGTTGATTGATAGATATTATCACAGAATATATAGCTAACGCTATATTATATTATTTTTATCAATAAATTAGAACAGTCTATGGAGAAAAGCATGTTCAAATACCTTGGAGAAACAGTAATAGGTCTGTAATTTTCCAAAAGACTACTATCATATTTCTTGAAAACCGGACTTATTTTTCACATTTTCAAGCAATCCGGAAAATGACCGACAGCAAATGACAAGTTAACTAGATAGACAAAAGGATGTATCAGCACATGCAAACATCTCTTCAGAATATATGGAGGTATCTCATCATACCCCGATGAATATTTACAATTCAATTTTCTGGAAAGTAACTCATATAGCTCCGCATCAGTAAACGGAATCAAAAAGAATGATTTATTTTGTAATTTAATATTATCAATATTGCATAGTGCCGTCACTAACAGGAGAAATTTGTTTTAAAATATCACTAGCAGCAGTATCAAAATAGTTAGGTACTAAACAAAGTATCTAGCAATTTGGTTTGAATCAGTAATTCATTATTGTGCTTTATAAGAATGTTATGTGATTTTAATTGAGATTTATTAGATAACTTGGATACAATCCTCCAAGCTGGTTTTGACAGATTGTTAGACATACTTACTTTTTCTTGATAAAAATATTTTTTAGTTGACTGCACTAAATTGATTATGCTTTATTTTACTAAGTTTGTAAGCTTCAGATAACTCAGGATATGATAACTTTAAATAATATAGGTCTTTAAGTTTATAACTGCTACCTCGCTCTTCATTTATTCAGTTTTTATATTTATGCTTGGGATCGCCATCAATCCGACAAGAAAAGTGTTTATTAAAATAAAATAAAAATAATGTAGTAGAAGAGATGTATACGCATTATTTACATCCGGAGATAGATACAGGTCGTCCCATGCTTCAATATCCTACGTAAAATTGTATACAGCATTAGCACTAAAGAATTGTCTTTTATGGTGAGAATTGCTGTATTGTGAGTTTTGATTTAAAGCTCAATCAAACAAGACAGTTCTGTGGTCCGAAATATTATTATCTGTTACGCAAACAGTTGGTTTGTCAGTAAAATTGCAAAATATTTGCTCTAATGTGTCTAATAAATGTCACCACAGAGTAAAGTATTTATATTTGGTTTGTCAATGGAATTCAAAACCAGTGTTAGATGATCCATAAAAATATTTTTGTCACCCAGTGGAGATATACAGGGTGTTTATTAATTGAATGCCGATACTTAAGGGTGTGAATCCTTGGGTAATTTTAAGAAGAAAACTTAATATCAACATATGTCCTAAATCTCTTAATTTTCTTATCACTCCAAATATTTTTATGATCTTTGCTAATGACGTCCGTATGAGGTTTGAACTAAACATTTTTGAAGAAAGAAATGATATGCCACTGCCTTTTTTAAAAACTAAAATTATTTTTAAAATCTCCATTTATTTTACAGCAAATTCGGTCCCTAGACTTACTCTCGTACGACGCACCATTTTCACGTAAAAAAATTAAAACCAAAAAAAGCTTGTTCCCCAAGTTTATTGAGACTGCTTTTGATATTTTGTTGTCATTTTGTAGACACCCACCATGCGTGGAAACACTTTTTGTGGGGCAAAAATTAATTTTCTACTTTCACAAATGACGTTCACGTAGGCATGATATTGAATATTTGAATAGAAAAAACGGTAAGCTCATTAAATGCCCTCTTAAAGCAAATGAAATAAAAATTAGTAGGCTGGGTAAAGTGTCATAACCATTTGTGGGCGGATGAAAACCCTTTTGCAATTTTTGAATCAAATCATCAAGAACAGTTTTCATTAAATATTTGGGCTGGTATTATTGGCGCTTATTTGATAGGCCCATTTTTTCTCCCAAGAAGATTAGATGGACCATCGTATTTACACTTTCTTGAAGAATATCAGCCGCCAATGCTTGAAGACCTTCCTCTTTTATTAAGATACCAGATGTGGCTAATGCACGATGGTGCGCATCCACATTTTAGCTTACGGGTGCGTGAATTTTTTTATCACAACTATCGCGATCGATGGATAGGCCGCGGAGGAACGCAGTCATGGCCGCCCAGTTCTCCCGACCTTAATAGTTTAGACTTCTTTTTCTGAGCTGATAAGCTTAGTGTACGCAGTGCCGATTCAAGCCGAAGAAGAGTTACGAAATCGTATAATAGTATGCTGCCAATCCATAAGAGACACCCCAGGAATTTTTGAAAATGTACGTCAGTCTATGCGAAGAAGAGTAGATGCTTGCATACGTGTGGGTGGAGGACACTTTAAACAACTACTGTAAATACATAATTTGAGTTCTTTATTTTGTTTGTATTTTCTTGTCTTGTCGTTTCTTTTTAGGTTTAAGATTTTGAATTTATCGTTTTACTAAATAAATCGCGATTTATAAATTAAAATTTAAAAAAATCAGAGGCGTACTGTTTTTTTATCCAAACATTTAATATTATGCCTACGTGGAGGTCACTGGTTAAAGTAGAAAAAAATTATTGTCCTAAAAAAAGTGTTTCCACGCATGGTGGGTGTCTACAAAATGGCAACAAAATATCAAAAGCAGTCTCAATGAACTTGCGGAAAAAACTTTTTTCATTTTTTTACGTGAAAATGGTGCGTCGTACGAGAGTAAGTCTAGGGACCAAATTTGCTGTAAAATAAATGGAGATTTTAAAAATAATTTTATAATATGCAGTGACGTATAATTTTTTTCTTCAAAAATATTTAGTTCAAACCTCGTACGGACGTCATTGGCAAAGAGGTTAAAACATTTTTTACATCAAACAATGCTCCTTAATGATTAATAGGTGTGTACAAAATTTTATAAAAATATTTGGAGTGATAAGAAAATTATAATAAAAAAGTAAATTTTTTCTTAAAACTGTAACACCCTGTAGTTCAAAAATTAAGAGATTTAGGACATATGTTGATATTAAGTTTTCTTCTTAAAATTACCCAAGGATTTACACCCTTAATTATCGTAATTCAATTAATAAACACCCTGTATAACAGCAGAGTATGCATTAAGCGTTTTGTCAAGTTCTAACGTAAAATTACCAGGATTTTCAGATTCATCATGCTTGTAGTGCAAGTTCAAAAGCTCCGTAAAATTCTATATCATAAATGATTTTGAATAAAGCATTCTTATTTTTGTCACCTGTTGGTTATATTTTTGGGTCGACCGTAGTCTTTAACTATCTATTAATTGTTCCTGGTAGGAAACTTTGTGGAAATCTAGTTACACCCAACTTGAATTGCATTTTTATTTAGATAAACAGTAAATTTAATTACTATAAACTACACTAGTGACACAAACACGAAACAACACCGAAACCGCCCTTCGAAAACAACGTGAGATTGTAATTGTTGTTAGAAGAGAATTCGGGCCGTGCTACTCGAGGTCACGTCTGTGTAAGCTTGACAGTCAACATAAGTTATATGACAAGCTTTCCGCGGCATAGGAAAACGGACTCGAACGATCTTCGTCTTATGCCCCCGTTAATGTATTAAACGGTAATTTAGACTGCTAACTTTTTAGCTGTGCTGATTATAGTAGCCATTCCGCTGATGTCGGTATGCGATTACTGCGGTCGTGCATTTATTAAGGGACTAATCTGATAAATACTCATAATTTTATGTTCATTACACTGTGTGTTTATAAAAATGCGAATTTAAATTGTTTGTTTCTATTATTTTTTGGTTTGGCAGCTCTACAGCGTTTGTCATTGAGTAGACATTGAAAACAAGATTATTGACCTAAATACGGTAGGTCAAGATTCACTGTTGTCGGATTACTATCACTGTATATGTAAAACTGTTTTTTGTTGACAACGCGACGTGTTACTGTCAGTATTTAAACACAAAACACTTTTTAGATTCTCTTAATAATTTACCTAGTGGATATTGATGTTTTATTTCACTATTTATGTAATGAAATGTAAATAGTTTAATATTTAATCCGTTGGAGTTTTGTAACTTGAATATTAAATATTTTTAAATTGAAACTAAAATGTTAATTGTATACATTTAAAAAATAATTTATAGCATTACATATTTTAACATTACAATATTTAAATTTAGCAATGTCGCATCAGGCCGACACTGACCGCATTGCTGCCAGCTGTCAGTAACAGTTTGAAAAGGGAGTTCAAAAAATAGTTTCAACATATATTTTTTCGGTGTAAATATGCATTTAAAAAATGTTGCAATCGCGTATTCGTATTATACCATTTTGTTCTATTTTCTCTTAAAATTAATGCCACTATTACTGAATCACCCTGAATACATAACAATGTGTGTTAATCAATCGTTAAATTGATTTGTTAGTTACCCATAACTGAAATTTCAAAGAAAATTCTGTCCCTGACCCTGACTATGATGCAGTTGAAAACGCGACCCGCGTATCAAATGTCCAATCAAACTTCAAAGATACCTTCTGGATTATACGTTGTACGTGATGTTCGTAAAGGGTTGCCTTATTTACAGACTGAAGTATAAGTAATGCATGATATAGATATATATATATATATATATATATATATATATAGAGGATCGGCATATATGTTATTTACCTGGCTATTTAGTGCTAAACAAATTAGCATGAAGAAAAAAAACACGGCCCACAGTTGAGATGCTGGCATCTTGGCTATTGCTTGAGGGTACACCACGAAGATTAAACCTGGACCTAAGCAAAAAAAAAAGAAACTTATTTATGCAGTTATTATACAGTGCCCCGGATCTTGCCCAGAACTTGAAGTATAAAATCTGACAGTGAATAGGTGAGATAGATAAATCTTCTCAGCCTTAATTAATAAGTAAATATTATTTTTATTTGTAACTTTTATATTGTGCATTCAAACTCGATGTAAATTTAATAACTCATGACACGTTTATATATCTTCTGTTTGATATATTTAATTAAATCTAAATTGCTTTTAGAATGCCAGGGTTAATAATCTGCTAACAATAATAATTTGCTAATAAAAAAATATTCTTGTTTAAATTTGATTAAATTAGCGGTTTAGAAGTTTACCATTAGTATGGTAAACAGAATTACCTGTAATTACTGATAGGTTTTTAAATGCCACTCATTATTAGAGAATAAAATAAAATAATAAATTCAGCCTCCTGCCCTACGAAGAAGCTTTATATTATTTTTGTCTTAAATTTTAAAGCCAATTTATAAACTTTTTCGTTGCAGTTCCCATTCCTATTTCCTATAAGATATATTATACTCCATTTATTATCAGCCGTTCTCACCTCTTTACTGTGAACGGTTATTACTAGAACTAGATAGGTTTTCTCTCGCGATTGCTGTGCGCGGGATGAGCAAATTTATTCTATATTTTATAGATAAATAAATTATTTAATTATAAATATATTTAATTTATAAATAATTCAGATCTAGTACTATTTAGTAATCACAAAAAAGAAGAAAAGGATCCTCAAGCATACCTTCCGTAATGTTTTATAATAGCAATGAGTTGTCCAATCCTACAGATATTGTTACTGCCTTTGGAAATTACTTGAATAATGTCTTCATTCAATCAGCAGTTTTCACTGCACAATAATTTAGGATCACATTTAGTAATACAAAATATCACTTATGAAATATGAAATTTTACAAAATCTTAAAAGATCTAGATACCTTCACGATGGGCGTGGATGTAGTTCCTAGTTTTGTTCTTAGAAATTGTGCGTATATTCTAGCAGACCTTTACATATATTATTCAATTGTATTATACATTTTGTTGAAAAAAACGTATATTTATCCAAAACCAAAAAAGGGGATTTGCAGTGACGTATCCAATTATAACTACATTTCCTTATTGTGTAATTTCTTTAAGGTTTTTAAAATTTTGCTGTATTGTTGACTGTACTGTTTTGCTAAACAGCTTATTTTGCCACGTCAACATGGTTTTATGCAGAGGAAATCAACATCTAATTTAGCAGTTTTCACTCAATACGTTTCTGAAGTTTTGGATAATAGAGGACAGGTCGACGTTGACTTCCAAAAAGTGTTTAATCAATGGACTCAATATACTCCTCTTCAAACTGAGAAGTTTTGGATTTTTCGAAACCTTGATTAATTGGTCAGATGTAAAATTTCATTTCAGCTTCATTTTCTCCAACGTCAGCCGAATTATTAACGATCTTTCTAATGTAATTACTTGTGAGCATTTGTTATTTGTGGATGATTTTAAACTCTATTCTGAAATTAAATCTCCTACAAATGCAATGCAATGACGTATACTTGCAAGATTGGTGATAGTGTTGTTGGCAAAGATGATGTATTCAAGAATATTTTTTTATATCGAACTTGCTTTTATCGATCATATCAATATTATTGTTTCTAGTGCTTTTAAACCGTATGGCCTCATTTATTGCAACTGGCAACTAGAAGCCCTGCATCTGCCGCGGAGAGCGAGTTCACCCCCCAGAAATGTATTACTTACAGAAGCGGATTAGAGGCCGAAAATTGTCTTGTGAAAAGCAGAAGGTAAGAGGAAAAACCTCTTATTTCAGGTGATTCTTCTGTATCAGAAGAGGAGCCCACCAAACTGGCAAAAATGAAAGCAGCTACTACCTCAGCTGTCGCCTTCCCTGAGGCCACCCCCGCTGCCACCACCACGGTCGTGGAAATGAAAAAATTGTCGAGAATTCCTCCAGTCATCCTTAAGAAACGCGAAATGCGGTCGCAGATTGCAACACTGCTCAAGGAAAAGACAGTAATCTATGCAAAAGCGAAGATTGTTAGAGAAGGAGTAACTATTTCGCCATCAGTAGATGACCATGGGAAGCTAACTAAGCTTCTAGCCTCGAGCAGTGAGGAGTACCACAGGTATTTCCTTCAAGAGGATAAGGTGCTGCGAGCAGTTATTTGTCTTTAAATATATTACATGGCAATCCTGCCAGTTAAGCAACTCCATTTTTCTTCAAAATTAAAACAAACGTAGTTACTGAAATGTGGCGATAAGTGAGTAATACGAGTAAAACGAAATCTACATCTCATGACCTTAACGAAAATGGAGTGGTAAACTCAAATTTTGTAGTTGAAGAACAATCATACAACGTAACAACAGACATTAAAATTCTACTAGACGTAATGGTTTTTATCATAATCATCCGGTTGGTGCTAGATGTTTACAAGAGGTGTAGAGGACAGCTAAAGAAGAACATTAGACGAAATCTCGCCGCATCTGTCAAGTATTGAGGTCATTTAGCAGATAATTACCCACTTCAGCACAATATACCCAATCACCCCAGGACAACATAAGAAGACAATAAGAAAAGGACAGAAAAAATTGTAAGTGATAATTTTAAGAATATTAGATAATGCACTGCAGTGATCGATATAAAGTGAGCGTATTTTACTTGCAGTATATTGTGTCGGGAAATGCAGTACTGGCAACTTAGATTTCACTTAGTATCTAGATTTTAACATAGATTAGTTTAGATATATGGGTCAGTAATTTAATATTACTTCTTATGGTCGTTATACGTTTTATTTATGTCTTCTAACTGGGAATAAACCAGTTTTTAGAAATTAAACAAGAAATAATTTGTCAGAGTAAACGAGCCATAAAGAAAAAAACACCTAAAGGTGAACTAATCAGGCAAGATAATTTAGTCAAATTATTCGATTAGTCTAAGCAACGAAGGGGTTGTAGCGTACATTTACATAAAAATGAGAGCTTTCTATAAAATTAGTTCTCTACATGATTTAGCTACGATGCACCATTTCCAAGATATCTGCTCTAAAATATCGGTAACTTAAAAAAAATTAACACGTTTTTTGTCATAATTCTCCTGGTAACTCCTTGGCCGTTTTGTTTTACACAAAAGTACCATATGACAATGTTTTAGAGCTATAAATTTTATTCAAGAATAGGGGTGGGCAATAACGTTTTGGAACTATCGATTATCGATAAATAAAATATACCGATAATAGATAATATCGATATTATCGATTAATATATAAATATTATCAATATTATTTAAATTAACAATAAAATAATACTGCATTATTTTTGATTTGTATTAATTTTCTGTACATTCAAGTTAGGCATATTGTTGTTCCATTGACTACGGAAATTAATAAAATAACATGAGAAAAGAAAAATAATGTATTTCTTGTCGAAAATAGATAAACAGAACAAATAACATAAAAAAAATACATTTAATTTTTCTGTCACTGAATAAGGTGTTTGTTTAGTGACAGAAAAATTAAATGTTCTGCAAGTTCAGTGGTGAGCGCAGATCTTACGTCACTTACCACTTGTCCACCTTTACTGAAAACTCTTTCAGAAGGAACGCTTGTGGCTTGAATGCATAAATACCGTTTTGCCAGAATAGACGAGGAAAATTTAGTTGATGATTTTTCCAATAAAGTAATGGTTCTTCATCTGTATTGAGCAGCATTAGCCCTAAATACTTGCTTATTTCCACATCACAGTCTTGGACGGAGGTGCCAACATCTTTTTTCGGTTTGAGCAAAGCAGCTAAGCGTGTCAGTTTTTTTTTACTTGTTGAGGGTGTTATTTCTATTTCTAACACAACATCTTTCAATTCTTTATTTACTGCATCTTTTATTTTTGCAACCTTCTCAACATCGTTGAAAAATTGCGTTTTAAATCGCGGATCAAAAAAAGTGCATTTCTGTAAAAGTCGAAAGACACTTTTGTTTTCAAAATACCTGATTTTAAACGTCTTCAGGATAATATTCATTATGGATGCACTTGCCGACTTAACTTAACTTTCAAATTGCGTTTCCTCTGCCTTTTCGTTATACGTCTCCTGTATCTGGTATAAAAAAGGTAGTACTGTAGATGCGGTTACGTATTCTTCACCCGACATATGTTCCGAAATATTTTGCATAGGTTTTAGTATCTCTATCACTTCTTTCAGTAGAGATACCTCATCTTGGTCGAGTATCAAATTATTGTATTTCCCCCATTAAATTCTCCTAAAATAAAAACAAAGAATTTATATTTTCTAAAAAGGCACGTTTTAACGCCTTACCTAAAAGACTAACCAGTGCTTATGTGCTGTTCCACAACAATCGATATTAAACGTAGCATTGACCACCACCTTCTCCGGGAATATGATGGTATTTCCTTTATGGGCAAATTAAATTGTCTCTGTTTGTCATGCAAATCTCTACTTAATTTCCAACTGTGTGCAAAAATATTTTGTATTTTTTTTACTTTTTCAATACTTGGTTGTAGCTCCGCAATTCGCAAGGATTTTTCTACGCCTGTATTTAAAATATGGCCGAAACATAGAATATGATTTACAATATTTCCATCATTTAATATTGATTTGTTGATTCGAACCCTCTATATATTTTTCTCAGGATGGGGGGTTCTAGGTCAACGTTAAGCTCGACCCCCCCCCATTTATATTTCAAATTCCTGCCAAACTATACGAGCACAAAAATTAAAAATGCGGCAATAAATTAGCACATAATTAGCACAAAAATCCTTGATAGGTCCGAATCTTGTTTTCGTTGAGGGGGGTTCCAGCTTTATATGCATCCCCGTTTACAGTTAACAAAACAAAGGTATCAAAGCAGTTCACTCACCTATAGTTTTCCTGGTCCGCGTGGTTTAGACACTTCGACTTAGTATATCGATTTATTACAAAACGTAAAACGCACGATGGAAAAGCACTTATAATGAATCAGATCTGAGCCAAAGGGCTAGAATCAAGATTTTCGTTATCGCGAAACTCAACGCAGCGTACACTACTAGAGTCCAACGGAATCTCCCTTATTCTTCATTTTACTCCCTATTTAATACCTTGAGGTAGGGGGTACAACAAGCCCATTTCGTCATAATTTGTCGGCAGTACTTCAAATCAGGTACTTAAATAATATAATTTGGTAAACAGGGTGATTTACAAATAGTTATTATGACCCTTAGACCTGGTCCGAACAAAAGAGGGAACTATCAAACCGTAAACAAATCATAATAATAATAATATAATAATATCTCTACCCCTCATTCTAATCACAGGGATTAGCCCAGAAGTCGGAGACTTGTGCGAGGGAGGGGGCGGCATATTATTATTAAGCAGGCCGCATTTGCGCCCAGGAACGACTTACGTTGGTAGGCCCTAACCACTATTCAGTGCAGGAATGAGGGAAACCTGGAAAACCTCATTAATTAGGGGGGTAGTCAAATATCAACCGGCATCAATCTCTCACATTGACCCAAGCTAACATTATTCCACCCTACCATACCCGCAGAGAGAGTGCCAATCCTCTCCACGAATATAGCATATATATAATAATGATAGTGATAGTGATAGTGACGGTGACGGTGACGGTGACGGTGACGGTGACGGTGACAGTGACAGTGACAGTGACAGTGACAGTGACGCCTCATATAATTACGATCAAACTTCACAGGTAAGTTCGTTTGATCGGTTAATTATATTTCGGCGTCCAGTCCTCGATATCATTAAGAACACCCTGTAGATGTTGAAAGAAAATATTGTCGTCAAGCGTGTATGTTACAGAATTAGATTCAGATAATTGAAAATTACCTGATCTAGTGGGATGAGGAAAAGTAGACAGTCTCTATTAAATGAGATTATTAGAGTAGTTATATAATTGGGTAAACTAAGAAATATTGACATTCATGAGTTCAGTTTACATAAAATAACTTAAAATATGAATTCTAATACAAGATCATAAAGGCAACAAAAGAAAACATATATGTATAAGTATAAACATACTTATGTACATATTAAGAATCAAAAACAGTTCCTAAGTAATCACCTGTTTCATTAAGAGGTATATTGTAAAAAACTGCAAATACTGATGAATTCTCACCCCAACCTGCAGTTTTTCTGATAGTATCTACAGACAACCCCTTCCTCAAAGCAGCTGATGTGGAGGCATGCCGGGTTGAATGAGCCGTAAATATAGATACGTCCACACCAGCTGTTTTTAACGAGTTTTTTGACCCAGCGACTCAAGGTCTGCTTGGAAGCTGGACCATGTGGTTTCTTATACGTAAGAAATAACTAGTCACATTCTGAGGATCTTGTAGATCTGGTTACTTCCAGATATTTTATTATCAAAGAAGCCACACATAATTTGGGTTTTTTCTCGAAAAATGGTAACTCTAAACATGGCTGTTTTTTATTAGGACCCGATGTCTTTATTATATCGGGAATAAAGATGGTGACGGCAGATTGAGATAGTTTTATATTCGAACATTTTATTAAAGAAGTAGTAGGTTGTCTGTGTCCGATTGCCAACGTTAATAAAGTGACTAATTTTTCCGATAAGAATTTCAAAGTTTCCTGATCAGAAATGTTTTCGAAATATGATAAAACTTGCTGTGGATCCCAATGTAATCGTATTTAGGTCGTGGAGGTCGTATCCTAGCTATGCTCTTAAGAAATCGGTGAAATTGAGTATCACTGCCGATGTTACCTGGCAATATCAAAGATAAAGCCGCTCTGTGAGAATTGAAGGATCCGTATATATTGGTAGTAGATTCCAATAATTCTTGAAAAAAAGATATAACCTGCGATACATCACCTTGATAGAAGGAAATACCTTTATTATTACAAAAGCTCCACCATAGCTTCAACGTAGTGTTATATTGTTTAATTGTGGAATCTGCTAGTGAGCTGGTCATTGTTTCTATTGCTGTTTCAGGTATACCTTTTAGTGTAAATGCTTTCCTGATAACTTCGCGGCTACCAGGATAAGTCGTTCCGAAAGCGGATGTGAACTGCCGCTGTAAGGAGAAATCAATAAATTAGGAAACGGTTTAAAAATTAGCGGTTCGTTAGAACATAATTTTTTAAAGAGTGGATACCAAGACTGTGATTTCCACAATGGTGCAACCACAATACCTAATGCTTGGTCGTTACATATTTTTGTACAACTCTAAGTATTAGGGAAAAAGGAGGGAACGCGTAAAAGAAATAGTGCCCCCAATTTATAGTAAAAGCATCCACTTCAACAGCGCCGGGATCTCTTAACCAAGAGACATATTTATCACATTTATGATTCTCCAGGGATACAAACAAGTCAATCTCTGGTACTCCAAAATGTGAAACAATTAGGTTAAATGCATTTTGATTTAACATCCATTCCGTTTCTGGGGCCAAAGTCCGTGATGCTTTGTCGGCCATGGTATTTTCACTTGAACTTATGTAGGACGTAAAAATCCATAGATTTTTCCTTTCGCACCATTGCCAGATTTGTTTAGCTAAGCAATGCGATTTTGGGAATCGAATGCTGCCCATCTTATTTATATACGACAAAGCTGTGGTATTGTCGGTTCGGATGAGGATATTAGCATTTTTCAGGTTGCCACAAAAACATTTTAATCCATAAAATATTGCCAGCAATTCCAAATAATTAATATGATTTTGTTGATCGGCAGTTGTCTACCATCCGCATGTACTCTCTCCATTACAGGTCGCTCCCCAGCTCGACAAGCTGGCATCTGTATAGATTTCCAAGTCAAACTTATCAGTTTTTAAATTATTGTAAGATTTGGTAATATTTTTGCGCCACCAATTTAAATCAGGTAAGATATCTGATTGTAATGTCATATAAGCTTCGTAATTATTTGAATTTCGTTGCAGGCCCAGGTATTTTTCCCGTTCTAATAGTTTTGTATATAGCCAGCCGTATTTCACGGCCGGGCATGCAGATGTTAGAACGCCAATAAATTGAGCGAACTCCTTAATTTTGTAGGTACTATGTATTTGGAAATAATCGATCCAATTCACGATATTTTGCCGTTTATTTTCGGGTAGTTCTATACTCATACTTATTGAATTAAATATAAAGCCGAGAAATTTACATTTTTGGCTAGGGAAAAGCACACGTTTTTTCAAGTTAATTAGGAAACCTAACGATGTCAATATTTTTATGGCAATGTTAATATTTTCAAAACACTCTTGTTCTGAACTACCCAATAATAAAAAATCATCCAAGTAATTAATGCACAAGATTCCTCTGGAACGTAATTCTTGGACCACCGGTTTCATGATTTTTATAAATGCATATGGACCGGATGATAAGCCAAAAGACATGTGAAATGATATAAGCACCCTTGGAATGAAAACCCGAGGTATTTCATGTGGTCTTTAAGTATTGGAAGGATATAGTAGGCTTTCTTTAAATCAATGGTTGCTAGGTACGTTCCAGGCTGAATTAACCTCATAACCGTTCGAACGTCCTCCATTTTAAAATGAGGTGCGATCAAATATTCATTCAACTGTTTTAAGTTTAGAATAAAACGTTTTTTGCCATTACTTTTATTAGCAAGGAAAATTCTGGATACAAATTGTCCCACTGTAAGGGTGCACTCCTCTACAGTGCCTATTTTTAGCAAATGCTCAATTTCGGTAGTTATCTGTCGTTTCTCTTCATTAGAGAAATTATTACACAACAAAGGTTGATTTTGAACCGGGATTTGAGAAAACGGTAGTTCATATCCCTGTACCCATTTTAATATAAGTGGATTATCAGTTATCTGTATCCACTCTTTATAACAGTTTTTTAGATTTCCTGCGAATTTGACAGGCTGACTCACTAAATTTATTCCTTCTTCTGCTTCTTCTCCTTGCGGTTGAAATTTTCCTTTCGACTCTCCCAGCGAGCTCGCCGCTCGGATTGACCCTTGGATGACCTCCCCTCGCCCGTTCGGTAGGCCGGGCGATAATAGCACAGAATATATAGCTAACGCTAGCTATATTTTCTGTGATAATAGTCCCCTGCACGGAAGATTTTTGCTGACTACTCGTCCTATTTGCTAGAGGAATGCGAGTCACGTTATATTCTGGTTTAGATATTTTCAAATCTTTACTAGCACTTTCCAAGGATTTTGCCAGCTTTATTTTTTCGGTCAGGTCTGACCCAAACAAAAAATCTGAAGGTGACATTTCCCTACCTGTTCTCTGATATTATTATTTAAAAGTGGGGTTATCAAATTTTTCCGTATGACAGATACCCGATGAAATAGATTTGTAAATATTTTACTTGAGTCGTACAGGCACTCAAGCATCTCACTTCTAGTTTCGCTCGAACAGTCAGCGTTATTTAACATTTTATTGATCCCTTTACCTAATGCAGATAACCCCTTACCTAATTGATTCTAAATCTCAACATAAGATCCATCACGCAGTGAGTTCTGTTTACTTAAAATTGTTAAAATCTCGGGGTTTAAGTTTGGCGGTGTTAACTCCAACAAATTCGCTGGTTGTTTATATGTATCTAAGAGGCCTGCAAGTTCCTCTTTTGGCAAGCCATTTGTTACAGTATGGCGCCATCTAACTGCCAAGGCATCATGTAATACAAAATCATTTGCTTTTGCTTTTCCTGGATCATCTTCCAAGATTTTTATATTACATCCTCGGGTAGTACCTCGTCATTATTTATAATTAAAACCTCACTGGGCTCATTATTAACGCTGCACGCGTTTATAAATTCATCTTCGACCACCACAGGTAAAGGGCTATATTCAATGTTAGCAGTGTCAGCGGGCAACTCCGACATACTACGCGGTGTATGGCTGGTGTAAACGGGTTCTCTCCTTTTTCTGAGTTTTCCGCGCAGGATTTCGCGAAAAAGGTCCGTTTTTGATGATTTGCGACTGACTCAGGGCGTATGCGAGTTCGGGAACCTATCCAGGCGTCCAGAAACGAGGTAGTACAGTGGGTAGATGAAGATCGTGGGCGCCAGGTATATTTTTCTCTAAAAAATATCCAAAAAGTAGGAAAATCGCGGCTGACTTCCTTGTTGCGACGATGTATATGTATGATGTCTTCTTGGTTTACGAAGAATGTGTTGTTGTTTTAACGAAGCACTTTAGTTACGTTGCGGTTGTTCGTACAGAGCGACGGCTTGTACGTATTCGGTGAAATTCGAAGCACTGGTTTCGAAGGACTCAACGGAGTTATGTACACGGGTTGCCAACGGGCACTGGTTACGAATAAACGAAGCACTGGTGTTGATAAACGCTGAAGAATGTATAGTATGTACGCTCGAAGGAGGTGTCGAAGTGATGAATGTTCTACGCGGCAACGGCCGGAGGTAACTGAGACTCGGCAACGGCCGGTGATGACTGAGAGAGATTATCTAAAATCGCCCGATTTTTAACCCCTCAGGTAGACGGTTTATATTTATGTGAAGCCGATCGTCCAATGGGGTTGCGAGAATTCGGTTCTCGGCCAATAGGGGTTGGTTGTAAATTGCTTGTTAAGAATCGATTAGGCTGGCGTCAGGCTGTCGGGGAATTTCTCGGAAGGGTCGCCGGAAGGTCGTTGACACTTGTATGTTCGTCGTTGAATTTCTATGTAGTTTTGCCGATTTTGTTTTTGTTTTTTAGCTGTCGTCGCAACATACTATAACACTGGGCACAGACGAACATATATGAATTGAAACATCAACGCGCATTCATCTACCTCGCGCATCAGCATGACAGTGTATTGGTCACAAACGTTGATTCATGTATTAACACATCAGTTCGCAGTAAACAACATACACGTTCGCACAATCTTCGTAAAACAATGACGAAAGAATTGCATTTCATTGCAGTGGCGTGCGCGATTATTGTGACACAAAAAATAAGAAAAAATAAAAAAGCCCTAGTAAATGGTCTGCAACAATTTGCATTAAAGGATAGTACCATAATGTCGGTACATATAATATGTCGTCTGCTCCAGCACCAGATCTGTTCGAGTCTAACTTTTTTAAATCTCTTCTGAATCCACCACGCAAACTGTTAATCTTTTGTATGACTGTATTTTTGAGCGGTTCAGGTTGTACAACTTTTAACTTTTCAAGTAAAATCTGATAAGCTGTATTTTTCTTATTTTTGTCGAGGTATTATTTTCACTTAGTTTTCCATAAACAAGGATGGGTCCGACTGGGCCGCGACAACCCGGGGGTGCAAGGGGTGCATGGCACCCGGGCGCCACGTTCTAGGGGGCGACAAATGACCGTTGGTTAGAAGCAGACGTCAGTCAAGCTAAACTGCACACTCCCTGTCAAAATATATCTTCCCCCTTTTTACATTTTTTGTCAGTTAGATCAGATACTATTACTATAAATAAGTACTTTCTTCTCAGTTGACTTGTTAAAGTGTGGGGTTCACTCGACGTCAACTTATTTTTGGTAATTGTATGTGCTTTAAACCCTTTTCAAGTGGCAAGCCTATAAAAGCTTGTTCTCTGCAACCAGTGCAACCCTCACCTCTCGTACTGATTCATGTGCTGTGAATTAGTCACTATCTATTATTTTCTACCTCAGGTAATTAATTGACAACATAACTTATATATATTAACCCAGAAATTACCCCCCTAGCAGTTTTAGAATATTTATTCAAAAATGACTGAATAAATATATGCCCCAACGTGTTCATAGCTTTGAAAACATTATTAACCATACCTGTAACGGTAGCCTCTCTGGCTCTTTCTCAAAATTTAGGATGCGTTGTAGGATGACACAAGATATACTTTCTCATTTAGCTATAATAACTATCAAAAAACCTAGATATATCTGACTTGGTTGAGGAATTTGTAAAAAGAAAGGCCAGAAATAGTATATTCTACAACAAGTTGTAGAATGGCATATATTCCACACAAGCGAAAACTTTGTAGTCTAAAGTATTCTAAATGTGTTTTAGACTATACTTTCTCTAATAAGATTTTAGAAATTATAAAAAAAGTTGCTTATTTGTACATATTCCATCACAGTAAGAATAAATGTGATAGAATGTCATTCTAACACAGTATGCTGGAATGACATGTATTACAATCTAATTTTTAGTTGTGGAATGTGTACTTTATAAAATCGTGTTAGAGAAAATTATTTTTTGAATGACAAGATACCTACTATTTAAATGAAGTCAGTACTGATCAAACTGAGCATCATTTTATGTGTTCTTGTTATTTTTACACATGTATTTTATATTATAAATATATGTATTCAGTTTTGTGTTACTTATTAAGACTATTCAAGTTCCTATTCTTAGCTCTTGTTTTTTTTTAAATATTGTTTATTTTTTGTTAATTGTTGAAGAAAAATACATTTATTTTTATTACTATTAAGAGTGGACAATGGTTGACACATTGCACAAATTTGCGGTCGCGGAAGGGGGTAGGCATCACCGGTAGGCATGTCCTTAGAAACAATAAATTATCTGGGCTGCAGTAAAAAAAGTCGGGCCGGGCTTAAACGGACGGCACTAGAATTAGGCGAAATAGGTATATCACTCTATCATATTTTAGGATTAGGAATATGAACTGTCCGTCGCGTCGCGCGGATTAATTAATAATGCTTAAAATACTGTTCCAGTTCATGACCAATTTAATATTAGCTCAGTCGTAACAATATACTATATTATGTTTTACTAACATCGAATAATTTGACAAATACAATGAAAATTATATACTTATAATTATTGTGTTACTACTGTTACTCATACATACATTAGATCAAATTATGACGAATTATGCTAATTTACCTATATGCAAAAGTAACCGGTCATAAAACGGAAAAGCGTTGAACGATTAAAATTAAATTTGATATATGAAAATATATTGATAAAAGACTTTTCCTAATGCAATTAATGTTAATTACCAACATGCACAAATGTCTTAAACTGGATAGATACCTCAGTCAAAACAATAATACATATTTTATTGTGTATTATCTGTCACAATTTATTTTCTAGCAAAAGCCAAAACTTTTTAAAACAAATTCTGTCTCTTCCAAATTTTTGATAACGTTACAGTTAGGTGGTGTTACCCACTATTTTCGGTTTTTAGAAATTCTTTCTTTTTTATTTTCTGTTTGTACAACATTTGTTTAATGTGGTTCAACTTTTTGTAAAAAGGTCCTTTTAATATTTATAAAACCTAATAGGAAGTTTTTAAAATTAGTTACATTATTTTGCAATCAGTCAAATTGTTTTCATTATTGAGTAAGAGTATTTATATTTTATATCAAAATTGTTTGTGATAATCAATATGAAAGACATACATTTATGTACTTAATACCTAGTTGGTTTTTTTATTTATTTCGTTTAATATTGAAAAATTAGGATTTTATTTTAAAATAATACAGAAAAGCGGCAAAATGGAACCTGCACGTGGACGGTCAACACCGCTATGAACAAGTCTGAGCACTGTACTTTTAAAAAGAAACTAAAATTCAATCTCGTATTTTTCCTTTAAAAAATTGTTCTCGCACATCTGTGCATTAACTTTTTTTGTTAGTATCACGTGAGTAGTAAATGGAGAGAAGCAAATATATAATAACAAATGTTTTTGAAAATGTTTCATTATTGATACTAGTGCTAATGTAACCTGTAATTTGTGTGATTTACCAGTGATTTTATTTTGCTATGGTTCCACCTGCATCTGACCACTGAAATGTAATTTTATATTATGATGACTGGAATGCGCTAAAAGCTGCGCGAATGGATTATTCATGATCAGCGCCATATTTTGTTTTGTGTCTCTAGCAATGGCGGCGCAGTAGGGGCTTAGCTGATTCTGAATTGAAATGAAATTGAATTCTGGATATGAAGAATTATTTCGTACTATATACTGGTTAATTTTACAGTGCCTTATAACACATGACATGTTCCAACAATAACACCCACAAAAATACACAAAGAATAACACTAACGAGATACAAGATAAAAGAAGAAACCACACTGTACGCCAATGACGTGTTTACAAACAAAATAATGGGAAATTAAGAACACAATTCATATCGTACGTGCAGATGGTTGTCTCTCTCACACCCACATACATAACCAATGAGGTATGTCTTGGCTGAGTTTCATGTGCCTCCTTCTGTCTGCTCCTAGGTTTGGTACCTTAATTTGGATGCGCAATAGACTTTAAGCATTCCATATCGTATATTTCAGTGCATCTGACCCACGTCGCAGCAAAAAGGGACACTTACGTCTAAGGCCGTATTTATGTTGGAGCTGCAAGAAACAATAAAAGCAACGATGGTACGAAATACAACGCATGTTTTTGCATGCAGCTGTTAATGTTGAGCGGCGAGTAGATCGGCGCTTTTTTGCCGACCAGCGATAAGAGCGGTGAGAAGCCAAAGTGCATATTTCTTTGCTCTCAGCGACTGTACTGTGCAGGGGAACAGTGAATAGTGAATCTATTTACAGTTTATCTAGTTACTAAATAAGATGGGTATTGAAAAATTAATTACTGAAGTCTTTGTCATAGCACCTGTCTAGCGTGACAGTTGTACCAAGTTTTTTCAATTGGTCCAGATATAGGTATTATACAACCTATAATCAAAAGTGTTCGGCGTTATTCGCATATACTCAAATAATTTGGGGATACTTTCTCAGGTCATTACATAAATGATGAAATGAGCACAATATTTACGTTTCTTACGCACGTAATTTTCAATATACTAGCAGAATTTGAAGATAAAATTTCTTCAGCATCACTTATTCTATAAACGGGGACTTGGATCAACTACTTTTAATTTATTAGTATCACAGCTCCAATATAAACACATCGAAGAAAGATATTTTTGAATAGCTGCTATCGCACACGTTTGCATAAAAATGACTATAACATAATGTTCACCCCTTAAAATATAGAGCCCTTCAAAATTTCCAAAAAAGTATGAAATAGCGGCTGTAATTTGAAAACTAAAAAAATGTAAAAAAGTCAAATTATCTACGAATGCATGCAACTTTTCAACAGTTTTTTTAATATTTCTGCCCTTAGGAAGGGGTTGAAATAAGCATCCCCTAAGTTCTTTTTTGCTACAACTTATTTGTTTGACATAAATTAAGTATTAAAAAACACATATCGGATCGCCTGCTTTAGTTGAAAACTTTTACCTCTTTTACTTTTTCATTTTAAAACTAATTACCAAAAAAAAATCATTACAAGTCACAAAAGGTCTAATGACAGAAACTAGCATGACAGTCACCTACTATTAGTAGCAATCGTCTGGGTTAAAATGTGAATGATAATGAATTAAATTTTTTTGTTAATAAACCGTTAGTTTTAAAGCGAAAAAGAGAAGTCAACGTTTTAAAATAAACCAGGCTATCTGATACATATTTTTGAATACTCAATTTTTGTGAAACAAACAAATTAGGGGATGCTCATTTCAACACACTCCAAGGGGCAAAAATGTTGAAAAATTGTTGAGAAGTTGCACATACGTTGGTAGAACATTTGTGTAAAATTTGACTATTATACCTTTCTCGGTTTTCAAATTCTATATTTTTTTCGAAACTGAAGGGCTCTATCTCCTAAGGGGTGAATATTTTAGTAAGACCACTTTTATGCAAACGAGTTCTTTTTAGCTGTATATTGATCGGTACTATTTGTGCTACTTATTTTACATTTTCATTCAAAAACATGATTTATGTTTGTTATTGGTCTTCTTTGATTATGAGTTCAAGTAAATTGAAACACTATAAGGTGTTCATTGAGGCTGAGTCACCCTAAAATTATACCAAACTTTCTTTCCATTGATTGAATTTTAAAAGAATGATAATATCCGCACAGAATTTAATTTAAAACTAGAAAGGTGGCAAGTCGGCTATCGCCGACTTGACCTTTCTTGAGTAGGGTTCGTTTTTTTAAACACCATGTATTTTTCGATAATTAGTGCGTTAAGAGACCACCGATGGAAGTTGAGTAAAAACTGTCAGTTCTCTTAATTTTGAGATTTTTAACGTTCAACATTTTTCCAACACTTTGTATATAAAACGGTCTTTCGTACATCCGACAACCCATCCGAAGCAAAAAAAATAATTTTATTCCATGAATTTTGGGAGTTTCAATATTGGTTCAGTTTTCTTAAACACCCTGTATTGTTTTCATTAAAATAGTTTCCATATAGACCATTGTTAAAAGTTTCATCAAAGGAATATTATACTTCCATGAAGGTTTCTAGAGAACGGTCAGTTTTTAAACACCCAGTAGTTTTTTAATTAGTATAGTTTTCTTACAGACCGTTGTGAAAAGTTTCATTAGAAAATATTCCATGAATTGTGAGGATTCTTAGAGAATAGTTTGGTTTTGTTAAACACCCCGTATTATTTCATCAGTATAATTTTGTTACAATCGTGAAAAGTTTTATAAAAAATTAAATTCCATAAATTTTGTGGATCTAGAGAATTGGTCTTAATTTTACACCCTGTAATTTTTCATAAGTATGTATTTATATAGCTGCATAATAATACCTAAGTATGTATTTTTTATAGTTTTTTTACAAACTATCTTAAAAAGTTTCATCAAAACCAAAAAGAGTTTTTAGTTCCAAGTTTTAGGATTTTTAGAATGATTCGATTCTCTTAAACACCCTGTATTGTTCTCATTAAAATAGTTTCCATATAGACCATTGTTAAAAGTTTCATCAAAGGAATATACTTCCATGAATGTTTTTAGAGAATGGTTCGGTTTTTTAAACACCCAGTAGTTTTTTAATTAGTATAGTTTTCTTACAGACCATTGAGAAAAGGTTCATAAGAAAATATTCCATGAATTGTGAGGATTCTTAGAGAATGGTTTGGTTTTGCTAAACACCCTGTATTTTTTCATTAGTGTAATTTTTTTACAATCGTGAAAAGTTTCATAAAAAAGAATTAAATTCCATAAATTTTTTCCATGAATTTTGAGAGTTTCAATATTGGTTCAGTTTTCTTAAACACCCTGTTATATTGTTCTCATTAAAATAGTTTCTTAGAGACCATTGTGAAAAGTTTAAAATTGTTAGGATTCTTATAGAATGGTTTGGTTTCGTTAAGCACCCTGTATTCTCTGATTAGTATATTTTTTCTTACAATCGTGAAAAGTTTCATAAAAAATAAATTCCATAAATTTTGTTTATCTAGAGAATGGTTCTTTATTTTACACCCTGTATTTTTCATACGTATGTATTTATATACATAATAATACCAAAGTATATATTTTTATAGGTTTTTACAAACTACTGTAAAAGTTTCATCAGAAAGCAAAAAAATTTTAAATCCACGAATTTTCAAGATTTTTAGGGAACGTTTCGGTTTTTTTAAACACCCCGTATTTTTCCATTAGTATATATTTCCTACAGAACATTGTAAAAAGTTTCATCAAAAAGAATTTTTTAATTCCATGAAGTTTGTTGACTTTTAGAGAATGGTTCGGTTTTTGTAAACCTCCTGTATTTTTTCATTAGTATAGTTTTTTACAAACTATTGTGAAACGTTTCATCAAAAAGAATGTTTAAATTCCAAGAATTTTGAGGATTTTTAGAGAATGTTTCGTTATTTTTAAACACTCTGTATGTCTTCATTAGTCTATTTTTCCTACAGAACATTTTATAAAGTTTCATCAAAAAGAATTTTTTAATTTCATGAATTTTGAGGATTTTCAGAGAATGGTTCGTTATTTTTAAACACTCTGTATTTGCTTCGTTAGTGAGTGTCATAATAAATCCTTGACGAAAGTTTAATAAATAAAAAAATTTTCTATGAATTTTGGGACTTTCAATATTGGTTCAGTTTCCTTAAACACTCAGTAGTTCTTTAATTAGTATAGTTTTCTTACAGACAATTGTGAAAAGTTTCATAAAAACATTCAATGAATTATTGTGAGGATTCTTAGAGAATGGTTTGGTTTCGTTAAGCACCCTGTATATTTCCATTAGTATAATTTTTACAATCGTGAAAAGTTTCATAAAAAAAATAAATTCCATAAATTTTGTGGATCTACAGAATGGTTCTTTATTTTATACCCTGTATTTTTTCATACGTATGTATTTATATACATAATAATACCAAATATAATATATTTTTTATAGTTTTTTTACAAACTATTGTAAAAAGTTTCATCAGAAAGCAAAAAAAAATTTTAAATCCACGAATTTTCATGATTTTAGGGAACGGGTGGGTTTTTTGTAAACACCCTGTATTTTTTTCGATAATTAGAGACCCCCGACGGAAGTTTCGTACCAAAAAAATTTCCAGTTCCGTTAATTTTGACATTTTTTTAACGTTTAACATTTTTCCAACACTTTGTATATAAAACGGTCTTTCGCACGTCAGACAACCCTCCGAAGCGAAAAAACCGAAAATTTCCTCGTAATTTTTATTTTTTTCTCGTCAATTTTTATCGTAACACCCCGTACGTCGAGCTTTTTTGAGTCGCACTGTATATACGCGAAGCGACTTAAAATAATTGAAGTCCGCCATATTGTCTAGCTCATTTATACCACGTATTCATTCGTATTTATGCATAGTTCAATGCAAAAATGAACTCAAAACAAAGCGCTCGCATAACAGAACGTATCTAGAGACTTCAAATTTACCTTTTTTGGCCTTCGGCTCCTATTGGCCCATTTAGCGAAATTTCCTATGTTATATGCGGAACTGTCACCCACTCGCCGTTTGACGTTTCGGCGGCCGGGCGCCGGCCGAACGTGTAGTTGACTAAAATAACGATATTTTCACTATAAAATCGAATTTTAAACCTAAACCTGAGGCACACGACACATTGTAGAAGGTTCAAAGTTTACGTTTCGATATGGCTTTATGGAAATAAAGGGGTACTTACTTTTCAGAATCTAATCGTTTTGAAGGTTTTGTGAAGACAGCCATTTGCCAGGCCCTTCTCACAGTCTTGGATCGGATTTTCGCACATTTCGATACAAAAATGAATTATAAACCCAGCGCTCGCATAACAGAAAGTATCTAGAGACTTTAAATTTACCTTTTCTGACGTTTGCGGGCCTCCGATCGATCCGTTTAGCGAACGTTCCCAAGTTTTATCCGGAGCTGTCAACGGCACCGCACCGTCCGGCTAGCCGTTTGACGTTTCGGACGGCCGAGCGAACGCGAATGCCCCCGAACGCGTAATTGACCCACATTTTCGTTATTTTCACTATAAAATCGAATTTTAAATCTAAATCTGAGGCACGCGGCACATTGTAGAAGGTTCAAAGTTTACGTTTCGATATGGCTTTATGGAAATAAAGGGGTACTTACTTTTCAGAATGTAATCGTTTTGAAGGTTTTGTGAAGACCGCCATTTGCCAGGCCCTTCTCCCCGGTCTTGGATCGGATTTTCGCACATTTCGATACAAAACGAATTCTAAACCCAGCGCTCGCATAACAGAAAGTATCTAGAGACTTTAAACTTACCTTTTGGCATTCGGGGGGCTCCCATCGGCCCGTTTGGCAAACGTTCCTACGTTTTATGGGGAGCTGTCACAGGCCGTGCACCGTCCGGCTAGCCGTTTGACGTTTAGGACGGCCGCGGTCGAGCGAACGCGAATGCCCCCGAACGTGTAATTGAGTAAAACTTTCGTTATTTTCACTATAAAATCGAATTTTAAACTCAAACCTGAGGCACGCGACACATTGTAGAAGGTTCAAAGTTTACGTTTCGACATGGCTTTGTGGAAACGAATGCGGGAAAATACGAAAATATCGAATCCGAAATAGTTGGACGTCTACCCATATCTGACTGACGTTTCTCGAATTCCCGGCTATATCCATCTCTTTTTTTCGCGACATCCGCGCGAAAATGGAAAACTGGCGGCCGCGGACCTCCGGAAAAACGCAAAATTCGCCCCGAAAAAGGTAAAGAGAAGTCACCAAAATACGCCTACCGGATAACCGAAGGACCGAACTCGGCTTCGCGCACCCGGGCTCGCCGCTGCGCGGCTCGCGAAAAAGCCTTTGTGGCGGTAAAACCCACTTTTTCGCGAGAGAGAAAACAACGGATTTTAATATATAAGAATACTAGAAAGGTGGCAAGTCTGCATTCGCCGACTTGACAAGTCTTGAGTATGGTTAGTTTTTTTTAAACACAATGTATTTTTTCGATAATTAGTGCTTTAAGTGACCTCCGATCGAAGTTGACTAAAATAAATTAGTCAGTTCTCTTAATTTTGATACTTTTTTAACGTTCAACATTTTTCCAACACTTTGTATATAAAACGGTCTTTCGTACATCCGACAACCCATCCGAAGCAAAAAAATAAATTTATTCCATGAATATTGGGAGTTTCAATATTGGTTCAGTTTTCTTAAACACCCTGTATTGTTTTCATTAAAATAGTTTCCATATAATAGACCATTGTTAAAAGTTTCATCAAAGGAATATTATACTTCCATGAAGCTTTCTAGAGAATGGTCGGTTTTTTAAACACCCAGTAGTTTTTTAATTAGGATAGTTTTCTTACAGACCGTTGTGAAAAGTTTCATTAGATTATATTCCATGAATTGTGAGGATATTTAAAGAATGGTTTGGTTTTGTTAAACACCCCGTATTTTTTCATCGGTATAATTTTTTTACAATCGTGAAAAGTTTCATAAAAAAAATTAAATTCCATAAATTTCGTGGATCTAGAGAATTGGTCTTTATTTTACACCCTGTATTTTTCATAAGCATGTATTTATATAGCTACATAATAATACTTAAGTATGTACTTTTTATAGTTTTTTTACAAACTATCTTAAAAAGTTTAATCAAAAACCAAAAAAGAGTTATTAATTCCAAGTTTTTAAGATTTTTAAAATGATTCGATTTTCTTAAACACCCTGTATTGTTCTCATGAAAATAGTTTCCATATAGACCATTGTTAAAAGTTTCATCAAGAGAATATACTTCCATGAAGGTTTATAGAAAATGGTTCATTTTTTTTAAACACCCAGTAGTCTTTTAATTAGTATAGTTTTCTTACAGACCATTGTGTTTATAAGAAAATATTCTATGAATTGTGAGGATTCTTAGAGAATGGTTTGGTTTTGCTAAACACCCTGTATTTTTTCATTAGTATAATTTTTTACAATCATGAAAAGTTTCATAAAAAAATAAATTCCATAAATTTTGTGGATCTAGAGAATGGTTCTTTATATTACACCCTATATTTTTCATACGTATGTATTTATATACATAATATAACCTAAGTATATATTTTATAGTTTTTGACAAACTATTGTAAAATGTTTCATCAGAAAGCAAAAAAATTAAATCCACGAATTTTCAGGATTTTTAGGAACAGTTCGGTTTTTTTAAACACCCTGTATTTGTTCAATAGTATATTTTTCCTACAGAACATTGTAAAAGTTTCATCAAAAGAATTTTTAATTCCATGAATTTTGTTGATTTTTAGAGAATGGTTCGGTTTTTTTAAACCTCCTGTATTTTTCATTAGTATAGTTTTTAACAAACTAATGTGAAATGTTTCATCAAAAGAATTTTTAACTCCATGAATTTTGAGGATTTTTAGAGAATGGTTCGTTATTTTTAAATCGTCTGTATTTCTTTATTGCGATATTTTTCCTACAGAACATTGTATAAAATTTCATCAAAAGAATTTTTAATTCAATGATTTTGAAAAATTTTCCATGAATTTTGGGAGTTTCAATATTGGTTCAGTCTTTTAAACTCCCAGTAGTTCTTTAATTAGTATAGTTTTCTTACAGACCATTGTGAAAAGTTTCATAAAAATAACTTCCATAAATTTCTAGATTTCTAGAGAATGGTTCTTTATTTTACACCCTGTATTTTTCATAAGTATGTATTCATATACATAATAATATCTAAGTATATATTTTTATAGTTTTTACAAACTATTGTAAAGTTTCATCAGAGAGCAAAAAAATTTTAATCCACAAATGTTCAGGATTTTTAGGAACGGTTCGGTTTTTTTAAACCCCTGTATTTTTTCATTAATATAGATTTTTACAAAGTATTGTATAAAGTTTCATCAAAAAGAATTTTCAAATTCCATGAATTTTGAGGATTTTTAGAGAATGGTTCGTTATTTTTAAACACTCTGTATTTCTTAATTAGTATATTTTTCCTACAGAACATTGTATAAAATTTCATCAAACAGAATTTTTTAATTCAAAGAATTTTTAAAATTTTTAGAGAATGGTTCGTTATTTTTAAACACTCTGTATTTTTTAATTAGTATATTTTTCCTACAAAACATTGTATAAAGTTTCATCAAAAGAATTTTTTAATTCCATGAATTTTGAAAATTTTTAGAGAATGGTTCGTTATGACACTCTGTATTTGCTTCGATAGTGAGTGTCATAATAAATCCTTGATGGAAGTTTATTAAATAAAAAAAATTTTTCCATGAATTTTGGGAGTTTCAATATTTGTTCAGTTTTCTTAAACACCCAGTAGTTTTTTAATTAGTATATATTTCTTAGAGACCATCGTGAAAAGGTTAATAAAAAAATATTCAATGAATTATTGTGGGGATTCTTAGAGTATGGTTTGGTTTCGTTAAGCACCCTGTATATTTTCATTAGTATAATATTTTTACAATCGTGAAAAGTTTAATAAAAAAAAAATAAATTCCATAAATTTTGTGGATCTAGAGAATGGTTCTTTATTTTACACCCTGTATTTTTTCATAAGTATGTATTAATAAAAATAATAATACCAAAGTATATATTTTTATAGTTTTTACAAACTATTGTAAAAGTTTCATCAGAAAGAAAAAAATTTTAAATCCACAAATATTCAGGATTTTTAGGGAACGGTTCGGTATTTTTAAACCCCTGTATTTTTCATTAATATAGATTTTTACAAACTATTGTATAAAGTTTCATCAAAAGAATTTTCTAATTCCATGAATTTTGAGGATTTTTAGAGAATGGTTCGTTATTTTTAAACACTCTGTATTTCTTAATTAGTATATTTTTCCTACAGAACATTGTATAAAATTTCATCAAACAGAATTTTTAATTCCAAGAATTTTGAAAATTTTTAGAGAATGGTTCGTTATTTTTAAACACTCTGTATTTTTAATTAGTATATTTTTCCTACAGAACATTGTATAAAGTTTCATCAAAAGAATTTTTAATTCCATGAATTTTGAAAATTTTTAGAGAATGGTTCGTTATTATTAAACACTCTGTATTTGCTTCGATAGTGAGTGTCATAATAAATCCTTGATGGAAGTTTAATAAATAAAAAAATTTTCCATGAATTTTGGGAGTTTCAATATTTGTTCAGTTTTCTTAAACACCCAGTAGTTTTTAATTAGTATATATTTCTTAGAGACCATCGTGAAAAGGTTAATAAAAAATATTCAATGAATTATTGTGGGAATTCTTAGAATATGGTTTGGTTTCGTTAAGCACCCTGTATATTTTCATTAGTATAATATTTTTACAATCGTAAAAAGTTTAATAAAAAAAATTAATTCCATAAATTTTGTGGATCTAGAGAATGGTTCTTTATTTTACACCCTGTATTTTTCATAAGTATGTATTCATATACATAATAATACCAAAGTATATATTTTTATAGTTTTTTACAAACTATTGTAAAAGTTTCATCAGAAAGAAAAAAATTTTAATCCACAAATGTTCAGGATTTTTAGGGAATGGTTCGGATTTTTAAACACCCCGTATTTTTTCGATAATTAGTGCGGTAAGAGTCCCCGACGGAAGTTTCGTACCAAAAAATGTTCAGTTCCTTAATTTTGACATTTTTTAACGTTTCACATTTTTCCAACACTTTGCATTTAAGACGGGCCTACGAACGTCACAGAACCCCTCCGAAGCGAAAAACCGAAAATTTCCTCGAATCTGTAATTTTTATTTTTTTCTCGTCAATTTTTATCGTAACACCCCGTACATCGAGCTTTTTTGAGTTGCACTGTATATAAGCGAAGCGACTTGAAGTCTGCCATATTGTCTAGCTCACTGATACCACCTATTCATTCTATTTATGCAAAGTTCAATGCAAATAGCAATAGCGGATGGAAATATTTGACAGCTGTTCTATGGCTTCCGTCATTTTGACCCCGTCTTGGTCTGCCATATTGTCTAGCTCACTGATACCACCTATTCATTCTATTTATGCAAAGTTCAATGCAAATAGCAATAGCGGATGGAAATATTTGACAGCTGTTCTATGGCTTCCGTCATTTTGACCCCGTCTTGCTTAGAATTTTCGCAAATTTCGATACGAAAACGAATTCAAAACCAAACGCTCGCATAACACAACGTATCTAGAGACTTCAAATTTACCGTTTTCGGCATTTGGGGCCTCCGGTCGGCCCATTTAGCGAAATTTTCTGCGATTTATTCGGAAATGTCACCGCGCACTCGCCATTTGACGTTTCTGTAGTAGACGCAAATTTCCGCAATTTTCACTATAAAATCGAATTTTAAAAACAGATCTGAGGCACACGACACATTGTAGAAGGTTCAAAGTTTACGTTTCGATATGGCTTTATGGAAATAAAGGGGTACTTACTTTGCAAAATGTAACGTTTTGAAGGTTTTGTGAGGACCCGCCATATTGCCAGGCTCTTCTCCACGTCTCGGTTCGGTATTACGCAAAATTCGATACAAATTCGAATTCAAAACCCAGCGCTCGCATAACAGAAAGCATCTAGGGACTTTAAATTTACCTTTTCCGGCTTTTGCGGGCCTCCGATCGATCCGTTTAGCGAACGTTCCTAAGTTTTATCCGGAGCTGTCAACGGCACCGCACCGTCCGGCTTGCCGTTTGACGTTTCGGGCGGCCGAGCGCACGCGAATGCCGCCGAACGTGTAATTGACCAAAACTTTCGCTATTTTCACTATAAAATCGAATTTTAAACCTAAATCTGAGGCACGCGACACATTGTAGAAGGTTCAAAATTTACGTTTCGACATGGCTTTGTGGAAAGGAATGCGGGAAAATACGAAAATATCGAATCGGAAATAGTTTGACGTCTACCCATATCCGACTGACGTTTCTCCGATTCCCGGGCGATAAGCTCCTCCCGCGCTATCTCCATCCCTCTCGCCGAGAACGGCCGGCGAGGACCCTCCGAAAACGGAAAATTTACCTAGAAAAATGCGCGAAAACGGCCCGCCGAGCGCCTCGTCGCGACGGAGAAAGGACCAAATAAGGAGACTCGCCCGCGCCCGCGTCCCCGACGGGCTCCGTGAAAAACGTCGCGCGGAGCGAAACCGGCCTCCGGGCGGCTTCCGGACTTCCGATAATGGGCGTGGTTTTCGACTTTTGTCTCGTTTCCTCGCGAAAATCGAAAACCGGCGACCGCGGACCTCCGCAAAAACGAAAATTTCGCCCCTAAAAAGGTAAAAACGACCCACCAAAATACGCCTACCGGACAACCCAAGGACCGAAGGGCGCTTCGCGCCCTTCGGCTCGCCGCTGCGCGGCTCGCGAAAAAAGCCTTTGTGGCGGCAAAACCCCACTTTTCCGCCCGCCCGGAGGGAGCGAGAAAAAACAACGGATTTTAATATATAAGAATTTTTACTCTTGTCAACTTTAAAAAAACTTTTCAAGAAAATATTAATTAAAACAAGGTTTTAATAGTGGTTATTAGGAGAAATCAAAAAATCAGTAGTAGACTTTGTCTTTAAAATTTGACAGCAATAAAACTATATAATTTTATATATAAATTTGTTTGGTTAAATTGCAATATTTTGGGACCCCCTACATCACACCCTACATGCACCTTGGATGTCGGTTCTTATGCGGAACACTCTGTATATTCTTTAAGAAAATATTTGAACTGTCAGTAAATAAATCAATAAAACAGCTATAAATTAATAATAATTTTTTGTGCAAATTTGCATTGTCCACTTTTTTGGCAATTTAATTTTTGAACCACCTTTATGCTATTCAACGTTACATAGCTAAATAATCAGTTATTAAATGACAATTATTTCTATAGAGTCTCAATACGTTTATTTGATTGGACTGTTGAAATTTTTGTGAAAAGCTAAATACTAGAAAAATAAAAAAAATGTGTATTTATAAACTTCTAAAATCAATTCACTTCCTTATTCAATAATAATTGATTACTGTAGGCAGCAGAACAGTGATGAAGATAGTTATTTATTTTTGTGGGGTTATTTCTTTTCTATTCATAAGTATATATTCTTGTGAAAAATATAATTTACGCATTATGAAGTTTATTTCTATTACATACAATATTAAGTTAATCATTATATGTATTATATGTACAGACAAATGAAAAGAAATGGTACATAAATTACTGAATTGCGAATTTTACCACAAACATGATATAATTGTAAAAATCACATAAAATTCGAGAGATAGGTGTAAACGGGCGCCGCCGGCTCTGGTACCACTAGATTCCAAGTCTGCAATCCAGAATAGTGGGAGAAGCTAAGCCGTTTAACAAGATTATTAGAAATATTTCTGGATTCATACAATAAAAAAATTAAATAACACATGATTTAGAATCTGCAATATATTGCTGAAGTCCGATTTCACTGGTTTCCTGTATAGGATTTGTCTAATAGACGTAATTAAATAAAATAGTTTAAAACTGGTCCTCAGCGCCATCTATACGAATTTTATTAAACTACATAGGTGTAAAATTATTTATTTGATTTAAAAAAAAACTCGTTGATATAAAGTAAATAAAGGAATTAATCCTTGAATAGTAGTACAAGTCCGAAATTTGTTAGATTTTCATTATTTGTCTCCGGTGCATAAAAAAAAATCATTAAGTTTGGAGTTTATATCAGGTACCATTGTCCACTCTTAATGTATATTTCGATATTTATTTTATTACTCCATTATTTGATTATTAGAATGCTGCTAGGGAGGCAGCAAAGGTTCCGCACCCCGGGTCCGATATATAAGTCAATGAAATGTCTTAAAAAATCTCGTTTTAAATTTCTATAATTTATAAATGCCATATACTTATTTACTAATCAAATAATTATTATTAATTTAAATATATACTAATTTAACTAATTAAATAATAATTATTAATTTAAATAATTATAACTACCTTCTACGTCACTGAAGAACGCCGTGACTGTGTTTGTCAAATAACGTTGTTGTTTGACACACACAGTCGAACATCAACGTACATTCAACAGCGCACACACATGTTTTCTGGAAAACCAGGTTGACAAGTACGACGCACTTCTTCACCGCGCAATCATGTACGTGACGTTATTATACCATAGACAGACGTTGTTGTTTGCGCGTAGATGAATGCGCGTTGATGTTTGCATACATGTACGTTCGTCTGTGACCCGCTAATGAGAACGGGAACGCAACCGGCTGCACACTCTGTCTCGTCACGTTGATTGTTTTTCTACCGCTCGCTCTACTGCCGATGCCACTGCACATGGCCGGCGATACACCGATGGCGATCTAGAGCGATTCACAGTAACGCTTCGACGTCGATAATAACTCCGAGAACGTGAACGATAACGTCCCTTTTTAATACATTTTTCTAACTTTCGGAGTCGATGTATGAGGTCCCTAGGATCTGCACGACCCACGGACTCATTACTCGACGAAGAGCTTCTCCTTCTCTTATGTTTCTTAAACTTTCCCATGCTAAAATGAAAGTGCTGAAGCAAAAGTGGTAATCTAATATATTCTACCTACCCTGCTGTGTGTTAACAGAAAAGTCTGTTGGAAATTCGTAGAAATCCTAAGCACAATGCATGTGCGGAGTTGCAACAAGGCAGTCCTTACGCACGGAGCACAAAAAGCCACAAAATATAAAGAAGAAGAAACCCAATATCCCTATTAAGGCTTACGGTGAGCGCTCTATCAAACGATATATAAAATCTGTTCCAACAACCGTCGAGAACTGTTCAGTATTGTGAGAAATGTTTGACCAACACCGTCTTACGTCGCATTCGCCGAGAGTACATTAACAACTAAACTGACTGACTAATTCTGGACGGTTCGGAATCGATTCTTGCTGTGTTGGAACAAACCCATAGTTTTCGCTCAGTAACTCCTTAACGGATAATGATAAAAATATGCGGTTTTTTTTAATAAACTTCAAATATTATTTTACGTCGGCGCTGTGTTTTGAAATTTTGAAAAAGTGTAAAATAAATTTTTTTAAAATGAATTTTGCATATTTTCAAAATTTAAAAACACAGCGCCGACGTAAAATAGTATTTGTAGTCTATTAAAAAAACCGCATATATTTATCATTTTTCGTTGAGGAGTTACTGAGCGAAAACTATATCCCTTTGGATCGAGCGCTCACCGTAAGCCTTAACGGTTCGCAACAACTGTGACAGCTCAGCGCCATCTACTTGAATAGTCGGATTGATGAACTAAAAATGACCGCGGGAATTTCGAATATTCTATTTGCACATAATATTTATTTTTTTTAATGTGACACAATATTTAAAATCATACACAATTTACTTGTAATTTACAAGTAAATTGTGTATGATTTTAAATATTGGTCACTAGAAATGGGAAATTATATGAAATCACAAGACAAAATGGAATAAAAATGTATATTTTTAAAAACATATAAATTATAATTCATTTACTGCATTTTTTACATTCGACAAAAGTAGTTAATATAGAAAATTTACCTTAACGAAATACATTTCCGGAAGCAATCCAATATTTCAAACTTATGAACGATGATAAAAAAATTACTACTTTTTTCTCTTGTTCATATTTCGCCTACAGATTTTCAGTATAGAGCAACGAAATTTGAGGTACTTCACTTATTTATAAATGCATACAACAAAGAACATATTTCTCTCGAATGTCTTCTTAAATCTTCATTCAGGTTTCGGGTTCATATGATCGACAAAGCAAAAATCTCTAATAAATAATGAAATCAATAGAAACACTCCAGGTATTTCATTACTTATAAATCCAAAGACAAAGAATATATTTCATTTGTCTTGAATGTCTTTATAAATCTTTCTTCGGGATGATCTGATCGACAAAGCAATAATCTCTAAACGAATCAAAGAAATCTCCATGTATATTAACAAATATCATTATTGAAACTCCTCTTCCTGAAATATAATAACAAATTAATGCAATGAAGCATTTATTAATGATCATAATTTTGTATAAAAAGTAGGTAGGAATTTTTTACTCACATACTCACATTTCCACTGAATTTTTCTACTTTTGCAAACGTTCAAGAGGATATATTTTATTAATTAACCACTTGAATACTTATAAATTGCTATGATAAAATAAGAATAAAAATATTTTAAGTTACTAAAAAGTTGGGTTAAATTTAAATTTCTATATTTCTATCTCGCTATGACATAGTTTTTTCGATTTTGAAACCTTGTCGGTATACCTACGTATTTAGGTAAAAAGAAATTTTTAATAATCAAAACATATATACAAAATAATGAACAATATTGAATTTTACAGTATGTTAGCTTAAAAATTTTTCATAAATAATGAGAAAAAATATATAAATGCTTAAAAACATCCTTATACCATTCTACCGGTAGCCGGTAGCACTGATTTTGGTTGGTAGGGTTACTGATTTGAGAAGGAATATTGCATAGACGATTGTTACCGGTTTAGCTATACGAGTTGGCTACCCGTGACAAAAAGCACTATGACGAGGAACGGTGTAACCGGGACGATGGAACCGGCTCGGATGGGGGGCTGGAGGGGATAGGTGAGAGCGGGAGCTTTCTTCTTTAAACCTTGTGCACGGATTGCAAGTACGAGCACGTACTACAGGGTGTTCTTAATGATATCGAGGACTGGACGCTGAAATATAATTCTTCCATAGACATATCATCCGACACTTGTTGCCTTGTTTTAGTCGACATCTTTATCAACGTGATACAACTTTAAGACAATTTCACCAAGGTTAAAATATATTGTGCCTGCACATCAATGGCAATTAAATGCAATCTTCTTCAATATTTCACTTTAGGTAAAAGCACTAGACAGCAAACTGCTTAATCAAGTAAAATGGAAAAAAACTATTTATTTTACTGTAAATTTCCCCACAAAATTAAATATTATTAAGAGCCAGTACTGTTTAATATTAAATTGTTTTTCTGTATATATTGGTAAAATGAATAGTTCGCGGCCTCTAATGGCGAGAAAGAATCGCAATCGCAAGTTAATCGCAGACAGTCGCATACAGTCCTTATTGTTATCGATAGTGAATTCGCATTATAATCGTCATCTTCTACACCATCACTGGCAGCAGCAGCACCACCACCGAGGTCGGTAAGTGCAATTTCAACGCCTCCAAATATTCAGTATTGCAATATTTCGCTTTTTACGCAACATAATTTTTTGGACCTTCTAGTCCAGATTATTATCCCAATTTTTATTACAAAATTATACTGTTCATTTTGCCAATCTGCCCATTTAATTTATTGATAATTGTAAAAATCTATTAATATATAAATTATTAGTATCATTTAATAGATATCGTATTCTTCAAACCTATTGAAACGCTTTTTGTGGCTACATTTCTTACTCATGTCGCTTATCTCTACTGTATGAATCGGTATAAAATTTCATAGTTTAAAGGGAACGTATATTTCGCTATAATATTATTACTTTATAAATAAGATTTATTTTTATTTGTCGCATATAAGGATCTAATTTTTTTTCTGAATTATTTATTTTTTCAAAATGTCTGCAGCTAATAAAATTAAACAGTTTAGAGCTCTTCGACAAATGTCAGTAAATCAAATGAATGAATTAAAGGAATTCGCTGACAGGGCCGCTGCAGATAATGCAGCGCGGGTTCAATTTAAAATGTTATTTACTCAAATTGAGTCAATATCTGCGGATTTTAAAAGACATCAGCAAAACTTATTGTCGTTAATAGCAGTTCAAGATGAAGATATCGATTTAGAGGAGTCAATTAGAAAACAATTCGAATTTAATTGTTTCTATGTTTCCGCTATTAATTTTTCGCTTTCTGATAATAGCCAAGGGCATATTTCACCAAACCAGACATCAAGTTCTGGTACAAATAATGTTAAGTTGCCTAAAATAACAATTCCAATTTTTTCTGGTGATATCACTACATTTAAAGCATTTATAGACATGTTCGATTCAATTGTTCATCAAAATAATTCGATTTCTAAAATAGAAAAATTTAATTATTTAATTTCTTGTTTAACCGGTCCTCCTTTAGCTCTTGTACAACGCACAAAATTATCAGCAGATAATTATGAAAACGCTTATGATTCCTTACGTAAACGATATGATAAAAAATGCTTATTGCTTTTCATTTTTTTTCATTTTTCATTTCAAGAGGCTCCATTTGTCACAAATTGCAAAAATTACTCAAATTTAAGAAATTTATTGGATATTTTTTTCTGAAAACTTAGCCCCTCTTGAATATTTAGAATATCCCGTAAATCAGTGGGACTTTTTATTATTTTTCATGTTCGCAAAACATCTTGATCAAGACACTATGACGCGTTATCAACTCGAAGAATTATCAGATGACAATAGTTCCCCAACATTTGACTCATTGAAAAAATTTGTTTCTAAACAATGCAACGCACAAGATACCACAGAAATGGCACTCAATGCAAAACACCAAAATATTATAAAAAATAAGTATTCTCAAAATTATCATAAACAAAAATTTAGTAAGAACACGTCTACTTTTTTCAACAATAAAGCTAATAAAACTCAATGTATTTTATGCAAAGGTAATCATAATTTGTATAAGTGTACAGACTTTCATGGAAAATCCCCACAAGAAAGATTTAATTTTTCCAAACAAAACTGTTTATGTTTAAATTGTTTAAGTTCGTATCATATTACCAAACAGTGTAAATCGGTATCTACCTGTCGCAAATGTAATTTGAAACATCATACACTTTTGCATTTATCTCGTGAACAATATATTAGTACCTCTGCAGAAAATAATAATTCTAATGAAACTTCACCTGTAGCAACTACATCACAATCTAATAATTTTTGTGGCATCATTTCTTCTGCAACTAACGTTTTGCTCTCTACAGCTGTTATAGAAATTTTAGACATACGCGGTAATTATCAACGTGTTCGCGTTTTATTGGACTGTGGTTCACAAACAAGCTATATTTCTCAAAAATGTTTCAATCAGTTAGGTCTTATATACAGGGTGATTCAAAAGTAAGCTGCATCCTTTCAGGAACATAATCCTTGCATAAAAATAAGACAAGAAGTTCCTATTAACATGGGTCCGAAAATTCTTCCTAAGGGAGCTACGACCCTTTGAATATGACACCTTATAGACGATTTTTTCTCCATAACTTTAAAATCCTTTACAATTAAATTTTGAAAATTGGTGTACTGTATAAACTTTTGATGCTAAATAAGATACTAAATTCGAAATTTTAAAATTTTATTCAGTGGCGTCACATACGAGGGTGGTAAGGGTTAAAAGATCCCTATTTCTTTTACTCTTTAGGTTATTGCGATTTTATTAATAAATTATAAAATTTTAGAGTTTTTTACGTAAAAGGTGCTCTTAGTTCAATTCGATAGAGCGTACCGTTTACGAGAAAATGGACGTTGAAAATTTTCTGATTTGCTTATGTTTATTGATGAAAATTAATCTGCATTACCATAGAAAAAGAACACATTTTTTACTAACATTTTATTTAACAATTTAGAGAAAGTGTTCAAAATTATTACCATTAGCTTCACGACAAGCTGCTAATCTTTTATTAGATTACGATGCACACGTGGTAGGATTCTTGGGTTGTTTTTATTGTCTGAAATCCTTCCTCTATCCTTTGTCTGAGAACATCAATATTAGGTATTGGGCGGAAATAAACTAGCTGCTTTATGTGTCCCCATAAATAAAAATCAAGGGGTTTAGGTCAGGAGACCGTGGTGGCCATGACACTGGACCCCCACGACCTATCAACGATTTCGGTAGGCATTATTTAAATGGTCCTTAGCGATAATGCTAAAATGTGGGGGAGCACCGTCGTGCATAAACCACATTTGTGCTCGCAATAGAAGTGGCAGATTATCTAACATTTGTGGTAATTCATTTTGTAAAAAATTTGTGTAAATTTGTCCATTTAGTCGTTGCGGTAAAAATACGGGTCCTATTAAATGCCCATCGATAATTCCCGCCCACACATTTAAACTAAACTGCTGCTGATGTGCTCTCTGTACCGTAGCATGGGGATTCTCATCCGCCCATACGTGGTTGTTGTGGAAATTGAAAATTCCATTTCTTGTAAAGCCGGCCTCGTCGGTAAATGAAATTTTCTTCTCGAAATTTTCAACAGCAACGCGTTGTTCCTCGAGCCAATTACAAAATTGTACACGTAGAGAAAAATCTCGCACTTCCAATGCCTGATTCCGTTGAACATGATAAGGGTAAAGTAACATTTCGTGCAAAATTCTCCATACAGTTGACTGAGAGGACCTTTCTTGATTTGCGATAATGCGGGTACTTAAAGATGGATCGTCTTCAATACGATCTAGCACTCGTTCTTCTAATGCTAGGGTTCTGGCAACCCTTGGTCGCCCAACAACTTCCTGTCTTTGAAAAGTTCCTAAAGTAGAATGCAAGTAGGTATTATGCGACAACTTTTTACTAAATTTTTAGAATTTACCTGTTTCCCTTAAAGTACGATCTACTCTTGCGAAAACCGTACGGCATGGAACTCGTCGATTAGGAAATGCCTCTTCATACAACCGTCTTGCTTCCATACAATTACCAAAAGCCCTTCCAAACATAATGTGAATATCAGCTTGTTCTTGATAATTAAAAACCATTTTTGCTTTATAAACTTAGACACATAAAGTACTTTAATTTGACTTTGACAAGGTAAATCTTATTTTACAATGACTATCAGTCATTTAAAAAAAAAATTAATCGCCAAAAAAATTGTCTACAGTATTTAATTCTTTCTTTGGCCCATAATAAGAAAAGCAGTTTCTTTGGGAGGGATATACGATTTTAAATTAGGCACTGAACTTCGTTTTGAATGCGTAGTAATTTTAATATGAATAAACGAATACCAGAAAATTTTCAACGTCCATTTTCTCGTAAACGGTACGCTCTATCGAATTGAACTAAGAGCACCTTTTTTACGTAAAAAACTCTAAAATTTTATAATTTATGAATAAAATCGCAATAACCTAAAGAGTAAAAAAAATAGGGATCTTTTAACCCTTACCACCCTCGTATGTGACGCCACTGAATAAAATTTTAAAATTTCGAATTTAGTATCTTATTTAGCATCAAAAGTTTATACAGTACACCAATTTTCAAAATTTAATTGTAAAGGATTTTAAAGTTTAGAGAAAAAATCGTCTATAAGGTGTCATATTCAAAGGGTCGTAGCTCCCTTAGGAAGCATTTTCGGACCCATGTTAATAGGAACTTTTTGTCTTATTTTTATGCAAGGATTATGCTCCTGAAAGGATGCAGCTTACTTTTGAATCACCCTGTATATATATATATATATATATATGTTACCGGACAAACCCGATTTTAGGATAAACTAGATTTTCCTAGGCCAAACCAGTCTATCCGAAGAGCGATAGGATGAATTAGTTTATCCTAGTCTAAACTGGTTTGTCCTATAATCAATGTAATGTTATTAGGAAACACTGATTTGTCCTAGTCTAAACTAGTTCGGACTACGATGTAACTAGTCTGAACTGGTTAAATCCAGGTAGCAGCCCCGCTTTGGCTGGTCCATCACAAAGATTGAAAGATATAGAAAATATACTATTATTACACATTCAATAACTTTTATTATTTATTTGTTATTACATGTCAAACTGTTATGGCATTTCGAGTTGCAGAGAACATTGTTTTTCTTGCAGAGGCATCGATTCGACGTACATTTCTTGGTGCAACTACACTTAAAGAAACCTTGGCCTGTTCCAACTGAATGTTTGATCGCTGCGGTTCTTAACGAAATTTCAATATTTTTGTTTACTTCTTCTTCCAATAAAAACTTTTGTGTGCAGATATCAAATTCATTTCTGAAATAGAAATATTTTAACAAGCTACTAATAACCGCACCAAAGTAAATAATTACCTGCAGTATAATTTTTGTAAGATACCATGCTTGGTCCCAATCTTATAAAATCCCTCAGCAGATGCTTCAAGAACAACTCCAATAACGTTCCGAAGGTCTCCTTTAGCCTTGTCTACATCGGGAGTCGGTATGATGATGTTATCTCCAATTTTCGCTGGTGGATGCGACTTGTGAGAGGTTGCTTTCATCTTATTCGCTTGTTTTTCAAGGCTCTGCGCAGCCTTTGCACGTGCTTTTAAAATATTTTTGAAGTTTCATCCCTGTCATCGTCTCCATCCCTATCTTCGTTTCCATCTCTGTCTCCATTTTCATGTCCATCTATATTATTTTCATCAAAAAGTTTCCGAAGATCCTCCTCGTCTTCAATGTCCTTTAGCAGTTCCGAAGGCAATGAAGTAGTAGAGAGGCCAACCCTGGGTTCTATCCCAAACATTGCCTTATAAGGCGATTGTTTAACGCCAGAATGAAATGCACGGTTTTTCATAAACTGTACATAACGTAGTCCTTCCGACCATTTAGTTGTCTGGTTGTCGTTCATCCAAGCACTAAGCATGTTTTCAATATCCTGGTTTGCTCTTTCGACTGATCCCTGGCTTTGACTGTGTCGTGGTTTTCCATGTACGATTTTGAGCTCTGGCCACAGGTTTGTCACTTCTAAAATTACACGGTTTACAAATTCTCGGCCGTTGTCAGATTGTAGAATGCATGGGGCACCGAAAGTTAAAAATATATCATTTAAATGGTAAGCTACCTCTTCGGCTCTCTTGCTTTCTAAAGGACGAAGCAAGACAAATTTTGTTAGGTGGTCCTGATACACCAGTATGAATTTAAACTTTCCATCTGGTTGTGTCTGGAAGTCAATAAGATCGACTTGGCATCGGCTGTTCATTTCGGAGTGTAGAATTGGTTTGGAAACTAATCCTTTCTTCTTTTTCGTCTTTTTTTGTTGACACACCACGCACATAGATAAAAAAAGACATATCATTTCCTTTGTGATATTAGCAAACTTTTTAGAAGTTTCAGCCAACATTCTGTCACGACCACCATGGCCCACTGCTACATGAGCTGCATCAATAACGTCATATAACTCATCGGCGGTGAGATAATACTTTATATTATTTGTATTTTCTTCATTTCGTGCGGTAAGCTTTTTTACGCCCCCGATTTCCACCACATCAAATCTTTTTAGTCTTCTCTGTTGTAAGGGTGTTTTTCTTTCCATAGAAATATTTACAATATGCATCCTAAAATATTAATGAATTAAAAATACTTTGTTTAGGCACTAAACAAACACAAAGTGTGTCAAAATGTCTACTTTAGGGACAATACACACAAGAAAATGATATTGCAATAAGACGAACGCTCCTTAACAGCCAACCTACGCGTGCAAACTAAATCTTTCAATCTTTGTGATGGACCAGCCAAAGCGGGGCTGCTACCTGGATTTAACCAGTTCAGACTAGTTACATCGTAGTCCGAACTAGTTTAGACTAGGACAAATCAGTGTTTCCTAATAACATTACATTGATTATAGGACAAACCAGTTTAGACTAGGATAAACTAATTCATCCTATCGCTCTTCGGATAGACTGGTTTGGCCTAGGAAAATCTAGTTTATCCTAAAATCGGGTTTGTCCGGTAACATATATAAAGCTGTTTACAGGCCTTTTAGGCCCAGAGCTGTGTTATTCTCCTCCATTCCCTTCTGTCATTCGCCTTTCTTTTCCAATCCGTTACATTTTTCTCCCTTAGATCTATTGCCACTGCCTCTCTCCATCGCTTCTTCGGTCTACCTCTTTTTTTCTTGTAGTTAGGTTTACTCCCTACTATTTTCTTAACTGCCCTTTCATCTTCCATACGTTCTAGATGCCTTAGCCACTGCATTCTTCTGGCTTTTACAATTTCGTCTATTGTTGGTGCCTGGTACATTGCATATATTTCCTCATTATTTCTCCTTACATAGCCTTCCTCCGTCTTCTTACCACCTAGAATTCTCCTTAAGATTTTCCTTTCCCACCTTAAAAGTTTTTCTCTTGACTTCTTATTGAGAACCCAGGTTTCACTACCATACAGCACATACAATTTTTTGATTTCAATAAGTGGTTGACTGCTGCCGAACTTCTGTTTGCTTTTATTATTCTCCTATTTATTTCTTGTTCCTCATCACAGTTAGCTGTTATTAGCGCCCCCAAATATACATATTCTTGAATTTCCTCAAACTCCATCTCTCCATGCTCTGTTCTCAATTTAAAATTGGTATCCTTTTTTTATTCTCCTATTCTCAAAAGCTTACTTTTCTCTTGATTTATCTGCAATCCCACTTTACGTGCTTCCTCCACAAGTTTTCTCGTTACTTCTTCTAATTCCCTACTATTTCTAGCAATAATAGCCACGTCATCTGCATAACTTACAATTTGATGACTTTTAAACAATATGTGTCCTTCTCTGTTCAACTGACTATCTCTTATGACCTTTTCTAGTACTAAATTAAAAAGAAGCGTTGAGAGTGGGTCTCCTTGTCTCAGTCCTGTATCAATAGTAAAGCCTTCCTCACCTTTTATTCGTACTTTGGATTTGGTATTTTCTAAGGTCATTTTCAATAGCCTAATCACTTTGGTTGGTATCCCAAATTGTTTCAAAATTATACTTAGTTTATTCCTTTTGATCGAATCATATGCTTTCTTGAAGTCCACAAATAAAACCATTGCTTTGATCCCATACTCATAGCAATTAGTTAGAATTTCCTTCACCATGAAGATTTGGTCCGTTGTTGACCCTCCTTTTCTAAAACCTGCTTGATACTCCCCTATTTGTAGTTCTGCTATTGGTTCTATTCTCTGTTTTATTAACGTTGCCATAATTTTATACCCTATATCTAACAATGATATACCCCTATAGTTTCTGCAGTCTGTTGCATCTCCCTTTTTTAAGATTGGTATAATCAAAGCATCTCTCCAATCTTCAGTCATACATTCTTTTCTCCAGATCATTCGTATATTCTTTGTCTTAAATCCTCTCCTGCGTACTTAATGTTCTCTGCTGTTATTCCGTTTTTTCCTGGACTTTTGTTATTCTTTAAAGCTTCAATAATTGTATCTATTTCCTTTTTTGTAGGTTCTTCTATATCCACTTCCTCTTCCCTTCCCGGTATCATCTCCTCGTGCTCCTGTCCTTTCCTTACACTCTCTTCATTCAGCATATCTGCAAAGTATTGCCTCCATCTTTCTCTCACTTCTGTTTCCTCTACAATTAGATTTCCACTTTCATCCCTCACATATATTACTTCCTTCTTTATCTTTTTTCCCTTTTTTATCTCTCTGTAGAAGTTACGTATTTCGTTCCTCTTATAATGTTGCTCTATTTCATCTATTTTCTTAACCTGTTCTGCTCTCTTCTTTTGTCTAAACACTTTCTTTGCCTTTCGTTTTTGTTCCTTGTATTTTTCTTTATCTTCCTCTTGTACTGACTTGAGTGCTTTAATTCTTAGCTTATTTCTCTTCTCCGCCTCTCTTATACACTCCTCATCCCACCATCTTTTCCTCCCTGCAAACTCTTTTTTTGGTATTACTTTCTCACTTGCTGTTTGTATGACATTTTCGATCTTTATCCATTCTTCATTTATATTTGCTTCCATGTTTTTATATTTCCTTGCATGTTTTCTTGTAAACCTTTCCTTATCTCTTCTTCATACTCCTTTTTGGTTCTCTCATTTTGCAATGCCGCCATATCTAGTTGTCTTTTTTTCCTTTGTAATCCTTTCCTTTTCATAGGTTTTTTTTATCTTCAAATCTATTCTCACTAGATAGTGATCCGAGTTTATGTCTGCCCCTCTGCATGACCTAACATTTTTTATTATGCTTCTGTGATTCTCATCTATGCAAACATGATCAATTTGATTCGTATATGCTCCATCTGGAGATGTCCAGGTACCCTTATGTATGTCTTTTTTCTTAAAGAATGTGCTCATTATTTTCATTTTTTGTTCTTCTGCAAATTCAATTAACCTACGTCCATTGTCATTGCTCTCTAGGTGTTTACTTTCTGTCCCTACTATACTTTCATACATCCTTTCTCTCCCTATTTTCGCGTTTGCATCCCCTACCACCATTCTTACTGTGTTTTTATTTAGCTTTCCATAATTTTCTTCTAGCTTCTCATAAAACTCATCTTTTTCTTCTTCTGTTTTTTCTTCTGTTGGCGCATATATATTTAATATCTCTATGTCCATTTCTTCTCTGATTTTAATCATACATAACCTATCTGAAATTGCTTCAAATTTAGAAATTTTATCTCTCATATTTTTATTTACTAAAAATGCTGTTCCGTATCGCCTTGTTTCGCCTCCGCTCGTAAAGAATAAATAATTTTCTAATTCCCATGTGTCCGTCTCTTTTATATGCGTCTCCTGTATAGCTATTATGTCCATTTTGTATCTACTTGCTTCTCTTTCTAGGATTTTTAATGATCCTTCCTCATTTAATCCTCTTACATTCCATGTTCCCATTCTCATTCCTTGATTTGTGCCTTCTTGCTTTCCGTCTTTTTCTGTCTTCCGGCTCTCCGCCCTTCTAGCTTCGTTCTGTATTTTTTGCTTTCTGTTCCTGGTTCTATTTATGTCGTTTCCTTTTCTCATAACCATGTCCATTGCCAGCCATCTTTCCTTTATGTTAAGTGATATATCTAGTTTTTTGCTTCCTTTTTTTCTAACCTACTTGCATCATTATTCCATTTCCAAACCTCATTATCTATTACAAGTTTATGATATCCTACTTTTGCTACCTTTCCTTCCATCCTTACTTCTTTGGCTTTCATTCTTAGTTTCCTTTGAATTTCCCTTTCCTTTTTGCTCATATCATCGTTAATATAAACTTTGGCTGCTCCTGCCTCCTTTAATTTACTTTTATTTTTCATTATCCTTATCTTGTCCTCCAAGTTTTTTAATTCTACTAAACATACATTAACTCCTATTTTCGTTACCGCTTCTGTACCAATCTCCATATGCATTGACTTTCTTATAAACTCTTCTATCTGTCCTTTTAGCTCATTCTGATCTAAATTTTCTCTAATTTGTAGGCCTTGAACCACCATATTTTTCTTTCTTTTCTCTTTATCTATACTCTCTACTCTTTCTTCTACCTCTCTCATCTTATCTCTAAGCGCCTTATTTTCCTGCCTCATGTCCTCAATCTCTCCTCTGAGTTGTCTTATCTCCTCTCTATATTCTTTCTCTTCTCTTCTCACCTCTTTTACTTCCTGCGTTAAACTTTCCAACATTCGCAGCACCTTTTCCATGTTGTCCTCCATATCACCTTTCTTTACTGGCGATCGTGCTAGTTTTTTACTACAGCTGAATACCTCAGCTACTCCTTCCATACTTCTCTTTTTCTTTCCCTCATCCGTTCCACTGGCATCACTTTCTGTTTCTATTTCAATATCTTCTCTTCTTCGCTCGGGTGTTCTTGTTACCCTTTTACTGACCACCGGTTTTTCATTTTTTCTTAACATTCTGTTTATTATATTTCCGACACTACTGGTTGCCTATCTCACTTGACACCCGATCGCTACCCACCTAAAGGTATTTTCTTCCGCAATACGTCTCTGAATTACTGGTTGCCTACCCACGCGTCTGACAGAATCGTTCTTGTCGACCAATCGGAAACACTCTGTCAACCTCTGTAAGCAACACTGAACCTTATTGATGACCTACTTTCACTAACCTCCGAAAAATGTCTGTCTTTCTTTTACTTTTACTCTGTTATTTTCAAATTTTCTTATTCGTCTGCTTGCCCCTCTTCTCCACCACCAAAACTCACACTAATTGTATCCCTAAAATAACTCACGGTTCAAATTGGAGTTAGGTCTTACTCGCGTTAATTGTTCCCTCTCTATACGAGGTTTAAGTTCTATGAATGAAACTACATCACGCGGTGCAGTAACTTGCACTCTAAAACTTGTTGGTAAAACTACGCCGACTATTACTATAGACGCAGTTATTTTACCCAAATTATGTACAGATATGCCTACCGCTACTATAAATAATAAAAGTTGGTCTCATATAACTAACATCAACTTAGCAGATCCTCGTTTTTATCAACCTAATTCAATAGATTTGTTGTTAGGAGCTGATGTTTTTCCTAATATTTTACAACACGGTCGTATAGTCGGCAACGCTGATGAACCAGTCGCTATAAATACAATATTTGGATGGGTTTTAATGGGAAAATTTCAGTCCAACTCACTTTTCGCATTTGTCACTAACAATGATTTACACTCATTAGATAACACTATAAAACGCTTCTGGGAACTAGAAGAAATTCCCACATTAAGCATTCCGTCAAAATTTTTGTCACCCGATGACAAACTCTGTGAAAATATTTTTAATAAAACGCATACTAGAACTAGCTCGGGTCGCTATGTTGTTGAACTACCATTTACAAATTCTGAACCTCAATTTGACTTTAACAATTCTCGCTCAATCGCATTACGACGTTTTCTTTCGCTCGAACGACGCCAGATATATACAAACAATATTCCAACTTTATACAAGAGTATTTAGCTTCTGATTATTTAGAAAGAGTTCCTGTAGATTCAAAGTAGAATAGCTATGCCGATCCTGCTCCACAATTCAAGATGGCGACTGGAGCAGGATCGGCATAGCTTTCAGCCGTCTACGTCACAATGTTTGGGAGGGGTTACAAGTGTGTAGATAGATGACGCTAAGCTACTTTAATAATAATAATCGTATTATGCTCATGCTGAGCGAAAGCGTTTAACACTTGAAGTATATTGTTTAATCGATTTTCTTCTGATACAATGAGTGGTCAAAAGCGGGTTGTGTTTAACTTAGACAATAATAAAACCATTATACTTATGGATCCTGATGGTTTGTTTGAAAAGGCAAGAAAATCAGATTGGATGCAGATGGCTAGAGATAGAGCTCGCTTTCAAAGAAGAATCAATGATGTCTCATTTATTATAAGTAGTGTTTTAGATAATAATCATCGATCACGTATTTACTATGAAAGATTTTGTTGCATGTCTATTACTATAAAATAAAGTTTTATTTTCATCACTCTGTATATTATTTTGTGGATACCTAACCTGTTTAGTGTAAGGGCTGTTATAAAAGTATGTAACACTCAGTTATTTCAATTATTATCAAATAAGAATCGTGCTGAGCGGAAGTGTTATTAATTGCAATATGCCTGTTCCAGTAAAGTACAAGTGCATCAAATGTGGTGGAGATTGCGACCTGCCAAACAGAAAATGTTTCACATGTGAAACTAAGGATTATTTTGAGGGTGCTGATGGATCAAAACATGTTCCTAGTTCTTACTTTGATAAAAGTGATTCCAAGTAAATGTTGCTGGTTGCGTCCAGTTCAACTTATTAGCCTCTCTACTATAAAAAGTAGGAGAGTAAATTATAATTCCAAATGTGAGATGGAGGTGGTACTAGAGAAATATGGGTGGGGTGGGTGACTAAGGTATATATATATGCATATATGAGACTTATTTGAACAGTCAGTCTACTATATTCATTTATATTCAACATGGATCTGCAAAAGTTGAACAAGGCAACTTCATATAAAGAAATTAAAAATGTGAAAGATTTAGAAATAAATCAAAAGTTTAAAATAGTGAAGCTGAGGTTTAGTAAAACCAAATATGGTGACAGTGTTGTGGCTGAAACTGAAAATTTTTCCTGCTATTTACCAAGAAGATTTTACATGCATTTTGAGAAGGAAGGTATTGAAAACTTTAACGATTCTTTAAGAAGTCGACCTGTATATCTGGTTAGTAAAGGAAAAATTGGTTTAACAACGGACATTACATTTGTCCAAGACGATGCATGAAGAATTCATAAAAGGATTATTAATAGGTATTTGTCTACGGGTCTTATATTCCAGACAAATGTATTATTATACCTAGTTATAAAATAAAAATAATTTAGAAATAAATCAAAAGTTTAAAATAGTGAAGCTGCGGTTTAGTAAAACCAAATATGGTGACAGTGTTTTGGCTGAAACTGAAAATTTGTCCTGCTATTTACCAAGAAGATTTTACATGCATTTTGAGAAGAAAAGTATTGAAAACTTTAGCGATTCTTTAAGAAGTCGATCTGTATATCTGGTTAGTAAAGGAAAAAAAAAATGGTTTAACAATGGACATTACATTTATCCAAGACGATGCATGAAGAATTCATAAAAGGATTATTAATATGTATTTGTCTACAGGTCTTATATTTCAGACCAATGTGTTATTATACCTAGTTATAAAATAAAAATATTTGTATCGAATTAGCAATTTTATTATTCTACCTCGTACATATACTATAAATAAATCCTTGTATACTATATCTTCTGCTCCAGTGTATTACCGAAGCATGAAAAATTCATAAAACGAATATTAATATTTTATTTTGAAGTAAACCTTTGTCTACAAGTCTTATATTTCAGGTGAATGTTTTATTGTACCTAGTAAGAAAATAAAAATATTTATATTGAATTAGCAAATTTATTATTCTACATATACTATAAAAACATAATACAGTGAATGTTTTGTCATAGTTTTTCTCCTGAAACTTGATCGAACCTTGTATATAAGCAGAATCTAACATTTTACACATATATGGTTATTATTATTTTATATAAAAAAATGTAACACATTACTGGAAATGAGTCGTAACGTTTCTATCGGACCATTTTTGTTGTAAGCATGACCATACACTTAAACAAGACAATTGAGTTTAGCATTGGTTACTTAAAAAATCTATAAAACAGTGCAACAATAACCACCCTAACATTTCGACATCTCATTTAGTTTAAAAATTTTTACTAGGTAACATATATTTTAAATTTTTTTAATATTTGAATTATAAACTATAATCCATTGCATTAATAATATTTTATATGATGCCGAAGAGCTGCTATGTAGCACATATTTGACTTTAATGTTCACGAGAAAATATATTTATAATTAAAAAAATAAATAAATTTGTTATTTTACTTGTAATCAAAAACTAAATAATTTCAAAATATGCTTTATTATTTATTAGATATTCAGGTTTGACTTGGTAAAGAAAACAAATGAATAGATAATAATGCTATATATTTTTTTAAAAAACTATACTACAATACATAATTAAAAAACAAAATATAATATAAATATACACAAAAAACAAAATATATACAAAAACAAAATATATACAAAAAAGAAGATTAAAATGAGCACTAATTTAATGAAATTAATAATTAATTATTAATTTCATTAAACTTTGCTGCGATGGCCTCATATTTTTTTTTAGTCTCGTTAGCAGAACGCTCCCTCTTATCGATGGAGCGTTCTTGCTCATCAAGCAACCGAATTTGTTCACTGAGGGTCTCTCTGTGTACCCTCAACGATTTTCGCTCCCCCTTTAGCCGCGATATGAGGTCATCGCTGTTTTTAATCTTCTTTTTTATAGAAGTCATCTTTCCATCCATCCGCTGGCGGAATTCTGCCCTCCGCTGCTTTTCTTCGTTGATTGCTCCTGTCCAATAATCTTCGGAATCCGAGGAGGAGGAGCAGGTCGAGGGCGTAGGCGACAGCGAGCGAATGGAAGATGAGGGCCGTCTAATGGTTTTCCGAGCCAAACCCAAATTTTTGCCTCTGCAACAAAAAAATAACAGATAATAATTCATACATTTTTACAATTTTTTTTAATATTTACCTAGAAGGAAGTGCAGGAATTTCCCTCGGCGGATTTTGGAAAACGTCCGCGTCATCCTCTTGTTCGAAGCACTTCCTTTTGGCAGCGGCCACCTTCGACGAACAACTTGGGCTTGGCTTGGTTGAAGCTTCCAATGAGGTAATTGCCTTGACGGCCAAATTGAGTTCCTCTGATATTCTGTAAAAAACGAGAAAATAGTTTAATAAAACGTAGAAAAACATTAGAAAAAAACTTACGCCTCATTGATGGCTTCATCCAAATGAGGATTCTGCATTTCCTGCTGATAGATCTCTTCACATAAAAATTGAGTCATTTTTAAAATGGTATAAAAATTATTTTTCAAGCGAAGTTAAGACTGTTCCTACTAATAGGTTTGTATAAGAATGAATATACTCAACGAATGCAGTATGCTTATATATCAAATTGTTGCAACTTACACAGTAATATGAACATCCGGTGAATTCCGTTGAACTGTACAGGTCACTAACTTTCTCGTGTCAGATAAAATTCAGTTTCATACTTATTCTTTGAGAATTGTAATCCGACACCATTTCCTGCTGAGTTAACAAAAAATGTAATTTGACACCACGTTTTGAAATTTGACACCGCGTTTTGTAATTTGACACCTTATTTTGAAATTTGACACCACGTTTTGAAATTTGACACCTTATTTTGAAATTTGACACCTTTGTTTTGAAATTTGACACCACGTTTTGAAATTTGACACCGCCTTTTGTAATTTGACACCTTATTTTGAAATTTGACACCGCGTTTTGAAATTTGACACCGCGTTTTGTAATTTGACACTTTATTTTGTAATTTGACACCTTATTTTGTAATTTGACACCTTATTTTGTAATTTGACACCTTTGTTATGAAATTTGACACCGCGTTTTGAAATTTGATACCGCGTTTTGTAATTTGACGCCTTTGTTTTGAAAATTGACACCTTTGTTATGAAATTTGACACCGCGTTTTGTAATTTGATACCGCGCTTTGAAATTTGACACCTTATTTTGAAATTTGACGCCGCGTTTTGAAATTTGATACCGCGTTTTTGTAATTTGACGCCTTTGTTTTGAAAATTGACACCTTTGTTATGAAATTTGACACCGCGTTTTGTAATTTGATACCGCGCTTTGAAATTTGACACCTTATTTTGAAATTTGACGCCGCGTTTTGAAATTTGATACCGCGTTTTGTAATTTGACGCCTTTGTTTTGAAAATTGACACCTTTGTTATGAAATTTGACACCGCGTTTTGAAATTTGACACCTTTGTTTTGAAATTTGACACCGCGTTTTGAAATTTGACACCGTGTTATGTAATTTGATATCTATTTAAACAACACCAACATCATACATATAAAATTATGAATTTTAGTTCCTTTTTCAAGTCGCTTATTTTTTTATTGCATTTTTGAAAAATACTTTTGTTCTACAATTCAAAAAGTAACATTGCAACCCCTCATCCTTATGTAAAATTTGGCGCTACCCCCACCCCCGATTTTCATACTAGTTGTGAAACCAAAATTATACCATCGTTCGATAGCTTTCTCTTTCCTCTTCATAATAAAAAAAAAATCAACTTTCTATCTCTTATAGTAATCAAGTTATAACGAAAAAACTGTTTAAGGGTATTTTGTTTTTTTCACTAGCCCTTAAACGTGACGCTTGACGATGAAGTTTGTATAAACTTTTTTTCTTTACTCAACCTCTAATATGACTTGCTAGAATTTAAAAAAAATTCTACGATTGCTTTCATTTTCAGATTTCAGAAATTTCTTTGAAAATGTCCAAATTTTGGATGTGTATAGGATCTCTGTTATAGGTTTATTTTTGGGATAATCTGATACAGGGTCAATAAATGTCAAATCATGTAAGATTTTTGCATATTAAACAAAAAAATACGTGACCTTGACATACTACCTATTACGATTTTCAGAAAATAGCATTGGCCAAATTCATCTAATCTATTTCACTTCATACTATATGCTATATACTTTCGTTTTATGATTTAAAAAAAATCAAAAAAAATTTCAATCTGAGCTAAATAAAACATTATTTTTAAAGATCCTTCGAAAAAGATGACTTCCGACTGCGTGGTAGACATTCAGTGTTTTAAAATTAGTAACAAGAAGGACGACATCAGATGGGCCGTGAAGGAATTGGGGGTTTATAATGGTAAAATCTCCTACCATTATATATTTAAACCCCTTTCCCCTTTCATCAGCTGTCATGGGAGCTACAAAAGAGGCGTATTGGGTAGTCAACTACCATCATGGTATTCCATGGAATGATGGCAACGAATCCCTCGAAGATCTTCCAAAAATTCTTAAGGCAGCAACCCAGACAGCTGGAATAATATATGTGAAGGGGAATCAGAAGGCTGAATTCCTAAGGAAATATGTAGACAAACCGGTGGTTGAGCTTCTTGAACGTCCAAAATTGAAGCCCATGGTTCCGGAATGTTGGCATCACAAAATGCAGCATTGCGCATGTGCGTTAGCAAATGTTTACAGTTTATATAATTTTTATTTAGAATTTGCAAAATAAAGAAATAAATTATATATTTTTTGTTTTATTGTTTTCCTTGTAATATAGTTGCTGCAGTATATTTTTTAAGAACATATCATAAATTATATATTTATTAAGCGGTTGAGGTGTTACGTTTAACAATAGCAAATGCAAAAATGTAGATATATGCTTCAAAATGAGCTAACGTTTCAATTTATCTGCGCAAGCTCCTTGCGCATATAAAATGAGTTGTGTTCTTTAAGAAATCACACAGTTTATATTTACACTTCTCATACTAATCTGGTATACTTGCTGCTGCTGCTGTTGTTGTTATTTTCCTTGATTCAGTGCTACCGTACAGTGACATAAAGTAGACATGAATCCTGAAACTGTAACCTCTATTAGTTCTACAATTGTGAAAACTACTGAAGAAGCCGTAAAATTGGTAAAAACTAAAGAAGAGATAATAAGGCAAATAAAGTTAGTAAAAGGTAATGTGAAATTGTTGGAGACGGCGATTAAAAATAGAATTAACCGTCAAGAGGATACTGAAAATCCTTTTAAGTTAGAAGGAAACTTAGCATTATTGAAATATTATTTAGCTAAATTGCAACACTTACGATATACTTCTAGTAAAGTTGGAGCAGGCTTAGAGAACAATACTGCTGAAAAGAAGCGTAGTCGAAATTTAGTTTGGCATTCGATTGATTCTTGCTTCGACGGACGAGTGTGTACAGGATTAATTGCAAATTTAAGTATCAAAGATCCATTATGCTTCTTAAATAAGGCATTTAATAATTTTCAAAGAAAATTAGATTATATCGTCAAAAATCAATGCTTAAAGTTAATGTTGTATTAGTATGTAATTTTATTAAACCTCAAAGTGGTGATATTGATATGAAAACGTTTTCTACAAAAAATCATATAATCGATATAAATACTAATTTAAAAACTTGGTACAGGGATAACGTAATCCATACTTTAACAAATAAATTAGAAGAATTTAGTGAAAAAGATTCGGGATGGGCTCTTACAGAGGTTTTGCACTTAAAAGTCAATATTAACAAATTTTCACCTTTAAAAGGGGGAACATCAACTTATGTTAGTTTACCAGGTTTTATATCACGAAAATAGCTGTAATAAATGTAGAAAATAACGATTCATTTTGTTTTCTGTGGGCTGTAATCTCCGCTCTATATCCAGCTAAAAATAAACATCCTGAAAGAATAACAAGTTATCCTCATTTTAAAGATGTTCTAAAATATGATTCCATCGAGTTTCCAATAAAACTTAATGATATAAAGAAGTTTGAAAAACTGAATAACTTGTCTATTAATTTGTATTGTATAGAAAATAAAAACGTTCTGCCGCTTTCTTTAAGCGATTATAGAAATAGTAACAGAGAACCCATTAATTTATTAGTGCTATCGACTGAAAATAATAATAATAATTTTACAGGATTCTCAAACGATAAGACATTTTTCCACTTCGCATGGATAAAGAGAATGTCAGCACTACTTTCAAAACAACTATCTTCTCATGGACATAAAACATTCATATGCTATAGATGCTTAAATCATTTTAGTTCTGATGATTTACTTAAAGGACATTTAGTTTACTGCAATAACATGAATAAGTGTGCCCTCAAATTACCAAAGGAGTCGGATAAAATTTTACATTTCAAGCATTTCAGTTACAAAGAAAGAGTACCTTTTGTGATATATGCCGATCTTGAAAGTATTCTTGAACCGTGTGAAACCTTAGGAGTGGAACAGTACAATTCAGTTAATTATCAAAAGCATACACCATTCAGTGTAGCATATTATTTGAAATGTTCATATGATAATAATTTATCAAGACTCAAGCTATATCGAGGTGATGACTGTATAAAATGGTTTATTTCAGAACTACAAGATATTGCATTGAATATTGATAGTATCCTTAAAAATTCGAAAGAAATGGAAACTTTATCATTCGAACAAGAAATAAATTATGCTACCGCAACACACTGTCACATATGTACCAAACCATTTACATCGAGTGATATCAAAGTTCGTGATCATTGTCACCTCAGCTCTAAATACAGAGGTGCAGCTCATCAAGATTGTAATCTAAATTATCAAAACTCATTTAATATACCTGTTGTTTTTCATAATTTAAGCGGTTATGATGCAAATTTTATAATGAAACAATTGGCTACCGGTTTTGCAGGTCCAGTTCGGTTGCTACCAGTTAATAAAGAAAAATATATTTCATTTACTAAAACGGTTGAAGGTACTGCTGTACACTTACGATTCATCGACTCATTCCGCTTTATGTCTAGTAGTCTTGATAAATTATCTTCCTATTTAGAAAATGAAAAGAAAACCATTGTTAAGGCTTATTGTAACACTGATCAAGAATTTAATTTATTAACAAGAAAGGGTATTTTTCCTTACGATTATATTGATTCGTGGGAAAAACTCACTGAGACATGTTTACCACCAAAAGCGAATTTCTATAGTCAATTGCATGATGAATGTATTAAAGATGAAGATTATCAGCATGCCCTTAATGTTTGGAAAACATTTAACATAAAAACGTTAGGTGATTATTCTGATTTATACTTGAAAAGTGATGTTCTCCTTCTTGCTGATATATTCGAAAATTTTCGACGAACTTGTTTACTAACATATGAATTGGATCCATTACATTTTTATACTGCTCCAGGTTTAGCGTTCGATGCTATGCTTAAAACGACTGGAGTACATTTAGAACTTTTAACGGATATCGAAAACTTATGTTTATTGAGAGAGGTATTCGTGGTGGAGTGTCTCAGTGTTCCAATAGATATGCAAAAGCAAATAATAAATATATGGGAGATCTCTATGATTCAAGTCAAGAATCCGTATATCTAATGTATTTTGATATAAACAATTTATATGGGGCTGCAATGTCTGAATATTTACCATATGGAGAATTTGAATTTCTGAAAGAGAATGAAATTGAAAATTTAGATATAATAAATATTCCAGATAATGCAGAAGTTGGCTATATTTTCGATTGTGACTTAGAATATCCCAATTATCTACATCAAATTCATAGTGATCTACCTTTAGCTCCACAACACATGACACCACCAGTACCTTCAAGATCAAAATTAAAGAAATTATTACTAACATTGTATCCAAAAGTAATTATGTTGTTCATTATAGAAATTTAAAGCTGTATTTGAAGCATGGATTACGTTTAAAGAAAATTAACAGGGTTCTCAGATTCAAACAAGCTGCGTGGTTGAAAAAGTATATTGATTTAAACACCACGTTGCGTCAGCAAGCCAAAAATGATTTTGATAAGAATTTTTATAAATTAATGATAAATGCTGTGTACGGCAAATTAATGGAAAACGTACGGAAATATAGAGATGTCCGTATGACCACTAAATGGGACAGCCGTTATGGGGCTCAAAATTATATTGCAAAACCTAATTTCCACAGTTGTAGCATTTTTGATGATGATATGATTATTGTAGAAATGAATAAATTAGAAATTTTGTTTAATAAACCTATATACGCAGGATTCTGTGTTCTAGATATATCTAAAACCTTTCTGTATGAATTTCACTATGATTATATCTTGCAAAAATTTAAAAATAAAGCAAAACTCCTGTACACAGATACCGATAGCCTAATTTATCAATTGAATGTGCCTGATATTTATGAGCATATTAAAGAAGACAGTCAGAGGTTTGATACATCTGATTATGATCCTCATAATCCATATGGAATAGAACAGAAAAACAAGAAAGTGCCAGGTTTGATGCAAGATGAGAATAATGGAAAAATCATGCTAGAATTTGTAGGCCTTCGAGCAAAAATGTATGCTTATAAAGTTCATAATAACAAGATAGTTAAAAAGTCAAAGGGTTCTACATCTGCAAGTGTTAAGAAAATTACATTTGAAGATTACAAAAGAACTCTGTTCGATCATGAAATTATTTACAAGCCACAGCATCTAATTAGATCTAAAAGCATTGTGTTTATACAATTCGACAACATAAGATGATTCTTAACCCTTACGATGATAAAAGAATTTTAAATTCTAAGAGCACAGATACGAAGCCCTGGGGTTTTGAAAGAATTTCAGATGACAACGATAACATTCCAAACAAAAGAATTTGTATTCGATAAAATTATGTGTGGCAATGTCTACTGTAAACTGGATAGTGTGCTCGTGAGTCAGCAAATTACTGGTATATAAGTTTTAAGCTAACAGATCAAAATCAGTTTGTTTTTTCATATCTCCAACATGACTATGAACAATCTGTGTAGTGAGATGCATATTGCTTTGCATTATGCAACCGTTAAAGTTTACAATAAATTTATCGAACGTTGCATTATCGAGTGCTGTTACAGTGAAGAAAGATACAAGTTATTAAAGAGTATCTTGAAGAAGTTGTAATTCCAGAGGAAGCCTTTAAGTGGTTATCGGAATATGATATACAACCTCCTTTACAATTCATTGAATTGTTGATGGACAAGAAAATGGAACTTGATGAGTTTATTCACAGCGTGTTGGCGGTGTGTCACAAAGAAGGATATGAATACGTATCCGTTAAACGCTTGAATGATATTATACAAATATTACATCCCTCAATTAAAATATCATTCAAAATATACTTATTTCAATTGTCACTAAGAAATATATTAAGTAATTATAAAACCATTGACAAAACGATGGATGAAGCCATGTGTAAAGCGGCATACTATGCCAGAAGCCGTACACTTCACAAATTGTGCACGCTACAAGAGTCTAAAAAGTTGCACTGGAAGTTTCAGCCATCTACAAATTTTCATCATGGTAATATTCTTAAATGGATTGAGGATAATATACAAAAAGCTGAACAAGATTTAGATGCTTGTTTAGGATGGAGCTGTGGTCCTGATTCCGCCCCATGGCCTTCTACACATTTGTATGATTATAATAGAACTCTTTGTATATTAAATGAAATTAAGGAATAAAATGATTTAAACCACTTTAAGACTTGTTTTTATTTATTAAGTAATATACAATAACAACTTACAATAATAACAAACAATAACTATCATTAATTATATGTTTTATAAAATCCTTACAGTACTAGTTAGAGGACTATATTTAACTAATCTATCATGAAGTATAAGAGCATAACAACTTGTATTTGAAGGAATATTTTTATTAGTTTCGAATTCTAGTCGAATATCAACTGAACCAGATTTAAGACTTTCATTCTGATGAGAACAATCTATAACAATTAAAGGTGCATATTTCTTAAACTCTGCACGTGTATAAATAGGTTCATTATCCTTTCCATAATACGATCGTTGAAACTTTGCATACATGTCAAACAAGGTTGCTATCTGATTGTTCTCAAAATTTATATTCAAATTGTCATAAGGAAACATCTCAGAATTAAGATACAGTTTCATATTAATTAAATTACAATGATCAAAGTGACTGAAATTTTTTTTCAATTTATTTTTACGATCAGTATGGAAACCTACAATTACAAATCTAGGTTTCTCAAGTTGCGTCGCCGTCTTGATATTCCAGGTGTGACGTTGAGTTTCTTGTAGGAGAGGATACTCATGCAGTTCCCAACCTCTAAAGGGAACTTCCAATTCCTTGTTCCTAGCTACATAGTCAACCAATTTCAATCTTTCCACATCTGACACTGATATATGAGGCATTTTCCACAATACTTTATTTAATACAACTTTAACTGGCTCGTTCTCTGCAGAATTTATTATAGCGTTGGTATACGAATTTGAGCGAATTAACACCAACTCCTGCCTCAAATTTAAAATAATTTTCTTAAAGTCTTCGCAGAATCCGAAAATGGTGGATAAATCGATTAAAACATTAAAATTTCCATGATCGTCAACTATAAGTGACCGTTCGTTGTTATTAAAAACCATCCACTATTTTGTAGATATTGAGTATCACTTGTGTTGAATGACACGTATCCTTTTAGAATGGAGGTTAGACCTGGATGACGGATGCGATCTATTACATATCCACCCATTTCATATCTGATTTCATCAAATAAAAGCATGACACCATTATTCACAAATGTAGCAGTTTTGGAGGGTGTATTATCAGTTTTCAGTAATTTACCTTCAATATACAATGAACTTTCACTGGGTAATGTGTAGACATCCTGCTGTTGTATTGGTATGCGAATTTCATCATTATTATTCAAAGACGTAGATGCGTACGGTTGATGAGTATGTTTCTCAGAGTTAATAATAGTGTTGTCAAAATAAGCCCTCTCGTTGACATTTAATTTTTTATTATCACTTCTTAAAAATTACCTTAAAACCAAGAGATTCGAGAAACTTTCGATTTCTTACTGTTATTGGTTTGATGGTTCGTGTAGAACTGATGGCAGGTTTTAAATATATACCTCCTATATAGCTTCGACTACTAGAACCGCCACGTTTGTTATACCTTATTACCATTGCACTTATTGATCACGCTTCCTTCAAATGTAGTCTTAATGACACCACCTCTCTTCCGAAATTGATGAGTTCACCATCTTGACTGACTATATTAACAACAATCTGATCGATAAATCGAGTGTTGATGGGTAAATAGACAACGTTACTTGGAGTCTCAACAATTTTGAAACCAGCTGGCACTGTAGGGAAAAATTCGTGAATAACGTGAGCTTGCCTGTCATTAATATAGGATCCACCCACAATATTGCATTCTATGCAAATGGTATTTACACTAAAAATATCGACTGGAAAATCTGATACATGGTAACCAAATGCAGCCAATTTTCTTGGTTTAAAACCAAGCAAGTGTCCTATTGAATCTTGTTTAGTAAAATCTATGTCCTCACTGCACTTGATTCTACACTTCAGAGTGTTATTGTTAGCTTTAATAGAAATGAGCTTTTGATGCTCCTTAACAATTCCCTCTCTTATGCTGTCATCATTATCATGCCATCTGAAGTCATCTAAGGCTCGTTGTAGATATTTATTTATTGCATCAATATCATAGTTACCCTCTGGAATTTCAATGTATTTACCCTTGGAACCATAATAAAATTTGTTGTTCTTATTTTTCTCGATATTTGGAATTGAATTATAAGCCTCAAAGCTTATTAACCCTAAGACGTAGTCTTTACTATCATCTAATATAATTGGAGGAGTATACCTAGAAGTAAGAGTTGAGCTTCTTCCAGACAGTAAAAGAATTCGACATCTTCGGTGTCGTGAAATATACTATTCAAATATAGCACTGCATTTTTAATTATACAAAAATTTCAGACATAGATGACCACAGTTGAATGTATTAAATGTTTGTAACTGTTCATGATTATACAATATTTTACACGGTCCATTTGTATTTAGGTAATGTACCAATTCTCGTGGAGGCCTTAAATTGCCATAACTATCAAAATATACTGCTTTTTCTCCAGTTTTCTTATATGCAGTCCAGTGTGTCCCAGAGCCTCTTTCATTGTCTAGATTAATAATACCGCATTCTTTATAATGCACCCGACGTGGTAAACTATCTCTCATAAATATGCCTCGAAAATGTTGAATATTTAATTTCTTAGTCAATCTTATTAAATCCAAATTAGTAAGAGCTCGTTTCGGTAATTTTATCGGTATCGCTTGGAAGGTTTTTTGCGTCCTAAAAAAAGACCAAAGCCTTGCTTGTAAGGTCTCATGTATAGTCCTTTACCCATAGCTATTTCTTCCATTGCAGCATTGTGACGTTTACTTTCTTCAAGCTTTTGTTTTGCAGCTTTGGCATCATTAACAGCCTTTGCAATTCCTGCTGCTCCACCACCTAAAGCACCAAGCGCACTTAAGCCTGCAAATAATGGAATTAGTGGTAGAAATCCTCCTGTCTTAGGTATTGGTATTACTCGGGCAGCTTTAATATATTTCTTCTTCTTAATTTTGTTAACAGCTTTTAATGCAACTTTAATAGCATCTTTCATATTCTGCACATTTTTACCTTTTAGCGCTACTCGTGCTTGCTTTGTTACATCTTTAAATGCTAACGATCCACCAACCTTTTTAGATTTCGCTTTACGTTTACCAGTTTTACTTTTATTTCTTTTAGTTTTTCCATTAATGCATCCCATTCCTAATTTAACTTTAGCTTTCATTGATGCTGCCACAGCCAAGGCTGCTGCCTTTTCTCCTATAGATGCGTTTGGTGATTTAAATCTCTCCACAGCCTTCTCACCCAAAATTTTATCTGCCGTATGTCGTTGCTCCAAGTTTTTCTCTCTGCTATAAGCCACGTCGTGTTCTTTACAAGCTTCGTCTAAACCATTAATACCCACATCACCTCTTGCTAATCTCTTCGCAAGTTTAGTACCAGGACCACAAAATTTATATCCTGGAATATGGAGCTCTACTGGTAAATTATTTATAGCAGAGTTCAATATACCGTTGCCAGATTTTCTTGTTATTCTAAGCATTTGGCATCACGAACTACTCACGAATGATGACAATACCAGTATCACATCTAATATATATACACACACAATCATAGACTGAGCTTTATTTATAGTTTTGCTTCCGTCATGCGCATTATAAAACAGCCAATTGATTTACCTATTAACAACAATGATATCGCAGAAATAAAAATCTCGAAGAGACATGGAGAATTGTTACCATCTACAATCCGCTGCTTGGTTGTCGGTCCATCAAACTGTGGTAAAACTAATGTCATGATTAGTTTGATCGAGCATCCCAATGGATTAAAGTTTGAAAATATTTATATTTTTTCTAAGTCTCTCTATCAACCAAAATATCAGTATTTAGAGGAACTTCTAAAACCAATAAAAGGAATTGGATACTACGCCTTCAATAACTGCGACAACATTCTACCGCCTGAAGATGTTAAACAAAACTCAATATTTATTTTTGATGATGTAGCCTGTGATAAACAAAATGTTATGAGAGATTACTTCAGTATGGGGCGTCATAAAGACGTAGATTGCTTTTACCTTTGTCAAACTTATACACGTATTCCAAAACATCTAATACGTGATAACGCAAATATGTTGGTAGTCTTCAAACAAGATGATTTGAATCTGAAGCATATATATGAAGACCACATTAACAGCGATATGAGTTTTAATAAGTTTAAGGAAATTTGCTCACTGTGCTGGAAAGACAAATATAGTTTTATGGTGATTAATAAAGACAGTGACATTAATAATGGTAGATATAGAAAGACATTTGATCATTACATACATATATAAAGAGAAATAAGCTCTTCTAACTTTATTCATCATTATTAGTATTCATACTGAACTGCTCTTAGCACTACGCTGTTTTAACTGTTAAGTATCTGTTTTTTACTGCCAGATACCTACTTTTTACTGCCAGCTACCTGTTTTTTACTGCCAGCTACCTGTTTTTTACTGCCAGCTACCTGGTTTTTACTGCCAGCTACCTGTTTTTACTGCTTATTGAGGATCTATATCAAGTACTACAATTAGGAAGATTTGATGCTTTCAATATGAATAGAAAGGAAGTTGAAGTAAAAAAATTGTTAATACAAAGGAGGAACATAGTAAAGCAAAAGCTGAATGCTCTGAAAGAAGGAAATATAATTCAAGAACAATCGTTTCTCCCTATCACGAAGCGTTTACAAACAATTGCCGAGAAACTTGATGGAGAGCCTAATATAAAAAGTGAGAAGCTTATAAAAAAGGAAGTGAAATCAAGGTTTTCGTTTAGCTCACCAAAGAAAAGCATAGCGAAATATAATAGATCGACGACTTCTGATGCACCAAGTTTCCTAGATACATCAGTTGTCGCAGAAGGAACTTCAAATGATAATGACATTGCTGATAGAGATAATGAGGAAAACAATGAGGAACTAGATGAAAGTGTAAGAGATGCAAAAGAATATATTCAAGACTTTGGTAAATCGCCCGATATGATGTACTATTTAAATCACCTTGATCCCTTACCTAGAGACTATGTTCATAAAATGATTGGTGATGTTCATAATGAGTTTGACTTTAGGTATGGTGTTAGATATGATCCCGAGCAAAATGAACTAAAAATTGGTAATGCATCTCTACAATTCGATGGTAATAATTTAATTATAGGAGGGTTAAATTATATTGGGACTCCTGGACTCTACGAATTAATTTTTAAGAAACATCCAAAAGGTTTCACAGAAGGTGATAAAAAAAACTACTTAGACATTGTTAAACGAACGAATGCTCATAAAAGAAACTACTCTGAAAATGAGAAAATTCAGGGTAATGCATCTTACAAATAAAAAAATCATCTCCGCATTGAGTATACAACCACTAACATCACGAAGACCTCGCATCATAGCACCCTCAACTCGAAAGAGGTTAGGTCTTGGTATGTTAATGGAAACCTCGAATAATCCAATCGACTACGTATACTGGGATGATCCCAATGAGCTTGTTGATAGATTAAGGCTTTTAGTTGCCAAGCCGCTGGCCATACAGGTCACTCTAACGAGATCGTCTCTATTATCGAAGAATTGCGTGAATCTAAAATTATTGAGTAGTAAGCAAAACTTACAGCTAACTTAAAAAATGACAGTCGATAAATTTGGTAGACACATAAGTCAACCAAAGCATTCATCTGCGGATCATGAAGATTTTGAAGTAACGTTAACAAGCATCTCAGGAAACATAGTGAAGGAATTATATTATAATATTGTTTTAACATTTGAGTCTACAACCTTTCATGAAAACAGTAAGAACTATTTAATATCTGATATAAAAACATGTCAAGTTTTCTTCTACGAATCAGCTACGATTGAACATGCTACTGGTTACCCTACTGATATCATAACAATTATAAATGAAAAGGAATTTACTTTGGCAGAACTAGTCAACGTTATGCTACGTCGCAACGATAATATTTCATTTCGAGAAAAAGATCCGGAAACAGAAAACAAAAATTTATTTGTAGAAATCGTTATACGAGTTCCTGTGGGGTTAAATATATAGAAATTTGTTTTACATACTGTAATTTTAATTGGAATCCAATATGAAATATCTCAACAACTTCAACAAATATGCAACAAATATAAAAGAAGATATTGTCAATGAATTACACAAGCCTGCCAGAATCAATTTTAAAAGACGTAGAACCGTAATAAAAGGTCTGAATGATTTAATACAAGCTGATTTAATTGACTTGATATCATATTCCAAGGAAAATAATGGATATAAGTATGTACTAATCGTTATTAATTGCTTCTCTAAATTCATATGGACAGAACCACTAGCGAGCAAATCAGCCCAGGATGTTACAATTGCAATGAATAGGATTTTACAACGTTTTAAAAAAATTCCGAAACATCTACAAACCGATATGGGAAAGGAATTCTATGAGAATTTCAAGAAACTGATGAAAAAATATAAGATTAACCATTACAGCGTTTATAGTACAAAAAAGGCTTCGATTGTGGAACGCTCCATTAGAACTATAAAGAATATGCTTTGGCGTGCTTTCAGCTTAGGAGGAGAATATAAGTGGAATCATATTTTAGATAAAATTGTTGACAAATACAACAATACAGTCCATTCTACAACAAGGATGAAACCAATTAAAGTTACATCAAGGAATGAGAGATCATTATTAAAATCAACATATACTCATTTAAAAATTGCTAATAAAATAACAAAATTTAAAGTAGGCGACCATGTGAGAATTAGCAAATATAGAGAAGCTTTTAAGAAAGGATACACTCCAAACTGGTCTAGCGAGATTTTTATCATTAGGAAAATAAGATTAACCAACCCTACAACATATTTATTGAAAGATGAGAGTGGTAAAGAAATAACAGGAGGCTTCTATGAATTGGAATTACAAAGAGTAAAACATCCCGACGCTCACTTAGTTGAAAAAAAAGGAATAAAGTTTTTGTCAAATGGTTAGGTTACGATGACAAACATAATTCTTGGATTGATAAAAATAATGTATTGTAGCATGTTATATTGTATAAGAATTATAATAAATGATATACATTCTATATTCGATTTTTTATTTTAATAATTAACCCTATTAGTTACATAATAATGATAAGCAGGTCATCAACCCAGCTGACGTAGTCGACAGAAACCGACTATATACTTCCGCTCAGCACAAACGGTCCTCAACCTCTATCGCGCATGTGCCAGCCGCTGTGACGTAGACGGCTGAAAGCTATGCCGATCCTGCTCCAGTCGCCATCTTGAATTGTGGAGCAGGATCGGCATAGCTATTCTACTATTCAACATTCAAAAATATTTTTTACATTCCGTATCACTGTGTTTTTAAGCCAAGTAGTAGTACAAATTTGGGGTAGTTTTTGACGCTTCCGCAAAAACATCTGATGGTTCATTAAATGAAACACTTTTACCAGGCCCTAAATTACAGAAAGATCTTGTTAGTATTCTCTTGACTTTTAGACTACACCCTGTAGTATTCACCGCTGATATTAAAAGTACGTTCACTCAAATTTTAATAGCAGGTAAACATCAAGACTATCAACGTATATTATGGAGATTTTCACCTAATGAACCAATTTCAGATTTTAGATTAAAAAGAGTAACATTTGGTCTCGCTTGCTTGCCTTATCTAGCAAATCGCACAATTATTCAGTTAGCTTTGGACGAAAACTTGAAATTTCCGCTTGCTTCAAAAGTTTTACAGAATGATATTTATATAGACGATATTGTAACCGGCTGCAACACTTTACATGAAGCAAAAATCTTACGTAATCAACTTATAGATTTATTAAAATCTGGTGGATTTGAACTTAGAAAATGGACTAGTAATTTACCCGATTTTTTATCAGATTTACCCGAATCGCATATTGAATTTCAATCGCTTTCGTTTGAGACCGAACCTCATGCAACTATAAAAATTTTAGGCCTGCAGTGGCAACCGTGTTCCGACAATTTTGTTTATAAAATTGAAGCCCTTGAAAATAAATGTACTAAACGCACGATTTTGTCAGACATCGCTCGAATATTTGATCCTTTAGGACTTTTAACGCCAGTAACTTTTTTCGCCAAACATTTTATTCAACAATTGTGGATTCTAGGACTTAATTGGGATGCAGAACCTTCAAATTCTATTTGTAATCACTGGCTACAGTATAAATCTGAACTTAATTTACTTTCAGAATTTAAGTTACCACATCGTATATTAACGGAAAATTATGAATTATGTGAACTTCATTCATTTTGTGATGCTTCTGAGAAAGGTTTTGCAGGAGTAATTTATTTTCGAACATTATTAAATAATAATTTTGAAACTTTTTTTATAACCGCTAAATCTAAAGTCGCACCCTTGAAAAGGATTTCTTTACCACGCTTAGAATTTTCAGCCGCTCTATTACTCGCAAAGTTAGTTTCATTTGTTTTAAACATTTTTCAAAATAAAATAACTTTTTCAAATAGTTTCGCATATACTGACTCCACTGTCGCTTTACAGTGGATACAATCTTCACCCCATAGATGGAAAACTTTTGTCGCCAATCGTGTTTCTCAAATACAAAATTTAATATCACCCTCTAATTGGTACCATGTAAACTCATATGATAATCCAGCAGATTGCGCATCGCGAGGACTTTTACCATTAGAATTATTAAAACATCGGTTATGGTGGGCAGGTCCGGACTGGCTTAAATTTCCTCAAGAAAATTGGCCTGTTTCTAAAAACTGTAATATTAATAGTATTCCCGTAGATCTCAATGAGGAGAAAAGAGTCACTTTACATACATTTACACAGCCTAATTTTATTACTTCTTTATTAGAAAACCATTCATCGCTCTCCATAACTAAAAGAATTATCGTTTATATAACTCGTTTTATTTTTAACTGTCGCCATCCGATTGATAGAAAGATTGGATTACCAAATATATTTGAATTAAACGAGGCGTTTTATTTATGCGTAAAAAATACTCAGTATTTATATTTCGCTGATGACATTTCTAAATTGCAGAAAACCCAACTCGCATCAAAATCTTTTAGAAAGCTAAATGTTTTTCTTGACGATCAAGGCATTTTGAGAGTTGGTGGACGACTTTATAATTCTAAGTTAATGTATGATCAGAAACACCCAGCTCTTTTACCGCGTAATAGTCGCTTAACAGATTTAATTATTAACCACTTTCATAAAATGTATTTACATCCAGGCGTTCAAACTTTACAATATTTATTATTACAACATTTTTGGATTTTATCTTAAAAACGTGCTATCCGAAAATTAGTTTCAACTTGTCAAAAATGTTGGCGTTTAGCACCGAAAGCTTTTCAACCTCCAATGGGAAATTTGCCAGAACTGCGCATAAGCCGAATTAAGCCGTTCTCTTGCGTTGGTTTAGATTACGCAGGACCTTTTTTAACTACGCTAGGTAAAATTCGTGGTGCTAAGACCTACAAATCTTACATCTGTTTATTTGTTTGCTTCGTTACAAAAGTTTTACATCTTGAACTTGCTTCCGATTTAAGCAGTGAAGCTTTCATTGCAGCTTTTCGCAGATTTGTCTCTCGCAGAGGTCGTTGTTCAAAGATATACAGCGATTGCGGATCAAACTTTATTGGTGCTAATAAACAAATTCAAATTTTGTTAAAAGCAGCTGCTGAAAGTGAAGCGCTTGATTGGCACTTTAATCCACCCTCCGCACCTCACTTTGCTGGTTTAGCAGAGGCAGGTGTTAAATCCGTGAAAACTCATCTGCATCGAGTAATTGGCCAACAAATTTTAACTTTTGAAGAGTTCTATACTGTGCTTGTGCAAATAGAAGCATTATTAAATTCACGTCCTCTTTGTGCAATGAGTTCAGACCCAAACGATTTGGCTGTCTTTACTCCAGGACATTTTTTAACACTAGAACCGCTGTCACTGTTACCCGATCCTGATATGTCGCATTTGAAACTGAATCATTTAAATAGATGGCAACTGTTGCAACGCCTACACCAAGATTTTTGGTATAGGTGGCAAAGAGAGTATTTGCATACGCTTCAGCAGCGTCAAAAATGGTTGAAACCTACGTCTCCACCTGTTATGCCAGGTACATTAGTACTAATAAAAAATTATTTAACTCCGCCACTAAGGTGGCAGATAGGACGTATTAAATCACTACATACCGGTTCAGACGGTGTCGTACGAGTGGCCACTGTTTTTACGAAACAAGGAACTCTGAAGCGACCACTGGTAAAGCTTTGTCCTTTACCAATTTCGTAATTTTCTTTTCTCGCTTTTAATATTAAATGCTTTTTTTTGTTTGTAATTTAGAAAAAAAAAATATTTTTTTTTTCGGTGGGCAGAACGTTTAATATTAAATTGTTTTTCTGTATATATTGGTAAAATGAATAGTTTCCGGCCTCTAATGGCAATTTCAATTACTAAATGGAGGAGGTTGAATTTGTACGACAAGAGTGTCGCGAGAAAGAATCGCAATCGCAAGTTAATCGCAGACAGTCGCATACAGTCCTTATTCGGGGGATAGGCCAAGTCGTGACAGTTATTAGAAAAATATAAAAAAAAATCTTTGTCATGTACTTTTCAAATTATAAGTGTCAAAAAAATGAATTGGAAAAACTGACATCCTGTGATGATCTATTAATTCCTGTGACTACAAATATTAATGTTTCGTCAATCTTTTTTCTGTAATGTAATCATGAATAACCCTTCTGTAAATTACAGTTTAAAATTAAAACATAAAAATGCCCACACTGCATTACCAACATTTTAAGTAATTAAACAAAATTGGCCTGAAATCCGGTTCCACTAAAAAAAAAAAATTTTTCTTAAACAAAGAAGTAATCTAGCAAGTATCATACCATTTTCTTGAATCAAGAATATATATACGAGTGTATATATATAGGGTGTCCCAAAATAGAAGGACATACCATTAACTACATATTCTTCGGACAAAAATAATGTGACTTTCCTTATGCCATTTTTTATTTGGGCGTCCCTGTTTCAATATACAGGGTGTTAAAGTTACACTTTAAAAAACTATTTTTGTTAATAATCTCATTGTTTTGTTAGATACACACTTGAAATTTTGCACGAATTTTTATCTTATTCCAGCGTTCTTATCATGTACATTTGGTGAAAAAAGTCGAAGGGCGAATGGAGGTAACTGAGGAATACAGTGCCCTTTATCCCCTCCAATTATTTTTAAGTACGCCTGTGCAGCTTTTTCTTGAAATATCAAACGGAGAATTTTCTTGTGATCATTTTATCTCCTTTGTAATTTTTTGTTTAGATGCTCCGTTTTGGAGAATAACGGAAATTTGTAGTGCCCATAAATCTATCATTCACTATCATTTACAAGTGAAAATGAAATTTTGTGAATATACCTATTATTACAATACCTTGGCAACTTAGCAAATCGTAATACATACTGAATAAATATTTGCTAATTAAAACAAAATGAATAATTCTAAATTTTATAAAATGAGGAATACTTATGAATTGAAAAAATAATATGGCATTAAAATTTATAATACAGTTCTCTTATCATCTAAAAAATAACAGTCTCATTTAGTAATAGTAATAATGAACAATCAATATAATAACTTTTTACCTAAATAACATTAAATAAAATAATTAATTAATTACTACTAATTTAACAAATGTTCTACTTGCCCACCCTCCTCATTAACATATGTGCGTGCCCTTTTAAGCAGCGAAAACCTTATATTTTGAAAGATATTCTTCTTTTGCCTATGTTCATCAGCTGCAATTACTATTCTCTCTTTGAGATGGCTAATGTCGTTTATTTCTGCAGCATAAACCATATCTTTCATAGTACTCCAGAAAAAAAAATCCAATGGGTTAAGGTCAGGAGATCGTGGTGGCCATTGAATAGGTGCATCTGGTTCTCGACCAATCCAACGATTGGAAAATAGATGGGTATTTAAATACTGCCTGACGTTTCTACCATAATGGGGTGGAGTACCGTCAAGCTGCATCCACATACCGTCACGTATGATAACAGATAGATTATGTAAAACATCTCGGAATTTATTTTGCAGAAAATTTAAAAATGATGTTGAATTTAAATTGTTTGCTTGCCTCATCCGTGAACAGAATTTTCCTTACAAAGTGCCTATCTGCATCATGCTGTGTTAACAACCAACGACTAAATTGCATCCTAGAAGCAAAATCTTGGGGAAGAATATTTTGCACCCGTTGGATGTGATACGGATGCAGAAGTTGGGTTTTTAAAGTCCTATGAAAATCCATTTTTGTACAATTTTCTATTTGTTGACAAACAATCCTTGTACTTGTGCTTGGTTCTTCTGCTACCAGTGCTAAGATTTGTTCTTCTTGTTCAGGGCTTAATTTTCTATGTCGGCCGCAAATTCCGGACTTCTGATCCATAAATCCGGTTTCACGAAGATGTCGATCCAATTTTAAGAAAAACTTCCTTTTAGGATGTGGTCTGTTGGGATAAGTTTGTGCCCAACGTCGCTTGCTAGGCTTGCATTCCCATTGCATTTTCCTAATAAACATAATCAATTATAGTGGTTTTTAGGCTTTCACGGCCAGTGCTGTAATTTGATACATGGTGATTTTCCGGGTTGTTATGCCGTGACCTCGGTAACTGGTAGCTGCCAGAAACAGAGTTAAAATGCACATCCCTAGCATTAGCTGGGATACTTTTACCTGCCCTGGTTGTTCTCGGGCTAGGCTCTGTGGGGACAGACCCGCTATCGGTGTCTCTGGGCCTGTCCATATATTGATTTCGGTTCCTACTGTTGGTATTACGACTGCTACGGTCGGAACCATTTCTCGGATACTGGTGGTCCTCCGAGGCGTTCCGTAGCCGCCGCTGTAACTGGTCGCATCTCATGCTTCCAAACGTTTCGCAGCTCTTCACTGTCGGCATCTTCAGTGGTGACTCTGCAAAAGCTTCGCCGCGACTGAGGCCGATAGGGACCTCGTTAGCGGTCTCGTAGTGTCGGTGCAGCTGCGCGCGCTTCTGCACCTGCGTAAACAGCCAGTGGACGGGTCACGATCGATATCAGCAATGACGCACGACCCGTCACGGTTGAGTAGCCGCGAAGGCGTGGCCAAGCTATTAGTCATCGATCGTGTGACGTAGGGAGTGGTACGAGCGCGCACGGATTCGCGCCGTTGGGTAGTGGGCGGGGCCTGAAGCTCGACTCGAGAACCGATGCCCTCCTCGTCATTGGTCGGCAACCCAGTAGGCGTGGCTACGCTGTTATTAGCCATCGACCGTGTAATGCGGGTGCTGGCACAAGTGATTTCGGACCTGCGCAGTCGGCCGGTAGGCGGGGCCATAGGCTCAAATCCGACGACTAGGCCCGCCCCGTCACGGTTCGGTAGACATGTAGGAGTGGCCATGCCATTAGTTATCGAGAATGCACTACTCGCCGACGCTGTTGCTACAGCATTTCCCTGGTCACGTATCCCGATGGAGGCGTCTGTTCGCGCTGCAATTTCCACATTATCATAGCCACTCAACCCATCCCCTTGTTTGTTTTTCAATAAGGGTAGCCACGTTCTACTCATACGGAACCCTTCATCGCGGTTCATGTTATTCGGATGCTGTTCAATTTTCAGTGCCTCCCGCCTAACCAAGTTATAAAACCCCGTTGTTCTCACAAGAACGCTAGTGTTCTCGAACTGTATTACATGTCCCTCGTCCAACGCATGTTGGGCGACGGCGGACTTCTCGGATTGGTTAAGTCGTAAAGCCCTTTCATGTTCCTTTTTCCTGGTGATAACCGATCTCTGTGTCATACCTATATAGTCTTTGCCACATTCACAAGGGATGCGATAAACTCTAGGAGTGAAAAGAGGATCTAGCCGATCTTTCACTGGCCTCAACTCCTGTTGGACTTTTCGGGTGGGCAAAAATCTTGTCCTCACCCCCCTTCTTTGGAGCACTTTCGCAATGCGATCTGTCACACTATTAACATATGGTAGGCATACCACCTGCAGATCTTCTTTCGGTTTCTCGCAATCTACCCGTATGTGTTTTGGGTTAATCACACGGTTTATATCCCGTTCTTTATAACCATTCGCTTGTAAAACCTCAGACAGATGTTTTAGTTCATTGTCTAAATGTGTTGGGTCAGAGATTGTCTTAGCCCTGTTGACTAATGTTTTAATAATCGTTCTCTTTTGTGTCGGGTGATGATTCGAATTTGCTTGTAGGTACCTATCAGTATGGGTGGGTTTCCTGTACACACTGTGGGCCACTCGACCCTCATTCCTACTTACCAAAACATCGAGAAACGCCAGCTTACATCCTTTTCTTCCTCCATGGTGAACCGGATATTCTGGTGCTGATTATTTAAATGGTTCAAAAAAACCGGTCAGAGTCTCCTTACCATGTGGCCAAACAATGAACGTATCATCTACATATCGGTACCAATGAGCAGGTTTGAGTTCAGCCTTCTCCAACGCCTCCCTTTCAAAGTGTTCCATGAAAAAGTTTGCTATTACTGGACTCAGGGGGCTTTCCATGGCCACACCATCGGTTTGTTCATAATATTCCCCTTTCCATAAGACGGCGGTTACGGAACGCCTCGGAGGACCACCAGTATCCGAGAAACGGTTCCGACCGTAGCAGTCGTAATACCAACAGTAGGAACCGAAATCAATATATGGACAGGCCCAGAGACACCGATAGCGGGTCTGTCCCCACAGAGCCTAGCCCGAGAACAACCAGGGCAGGTAAAAGTATCCCAGCTAATGCTAGGGATGTGCATTTTAACTCTGTTTCTGGCAGCTACCAGTTACCGAGGTCACGGCATAACAACCCGGAAAATCACCATGTATCAAATAATCAATTATAATTAAAAAAAAATATATTTTTAATTTATTTTTTTTTATTTTAAATTATAATTTTTCAAAACTAGCAAAACGTAAAACAGTGTTTATGTTACTTTTTTGTACTGTCAAAATGTTTCACAAAAACATTTTCTTACAATGTGGTAATACTTTTTCGTAAAAGTAATTGATGATGAGGTAAAATGATCGTTAGTGCAGAACTTACCTAACATTAAATGCATATCTGCCATATCTGCAAATGTCAAATTAACTACTGTCACTCTATTAGCCATATTGTCTTAAATTAAAAACTTAATAACCACTTACTAGTTTTCGATTTGCCGAATCGAAGAATTAATAGCAACTAATGCCATTATGTTGACAAGATTGACATTTGTTTTCAGAGCTCACTATTTTTTTCCTGATATTCATCGGCCGCTAAGATATTTGTAACCCATCAATACATGTCGTTTTTCTCCAAAACGGAGCATTTAAACAAAAATTTACAAAAGAGATAAAATGATCAGAAGAAAATTCTACGTTTGATAATTCAAGAAAAAAATGCATAGGCGTACTTAGAAATAATTGGAGAGTATAAAGGGTACTGCATCCCTCAGTTACCTCCATTCGCCGTTCGATTTTTTTCATCAAAATTACATGATAAGTGTGTCGGAAGTACGTGCAAAATTTCAAGTGTGTATCTTACAAAACAATGGGATTATTAACAAAAATAGTTTTTTAAAATGTAACTTTAACACCCTGTATATCGAAGCAGGGACGCCCAAATAAAAAATGGCATAAGGAAAGTCGCATTATTTTTGTCCAAAGAATATATGGTTAAAGGTATGGCCTTCTATTTTGGGACACCCTGTATATATATATATATATATATATTGTAATAATAATAATATATATCTTTTTATTGATAAACTTCGTATATCAATTGTGTGCTTTACTCTCGTAACTAGCTAGTCATTTTGGATACACCACTTACCGTGGCCTTCTAACTCCTTCTCCTTTATGGTACCAATTATGTTTTATTTATTTATTCTTTTTTTTATAAATAGACAAGGTAATTATTATTATTTTTATATATGTTACAGACCATATACAAAATCAGACCGTATGTATATGGCGTAGGTCGTATACATACAGTTTAAATTAGACAGACCGTATGTAAAAAATATGGTATTTCATATATGGACTAGACCGTTTATATACGGAGTATTGTGATGCAGGCCGTATGCTCGATGGCAGTGTTTCCAAGCACGTGGACAGTTTAGCGCTTTTTTGCTGTTGTTTATAAAGTATTTTATCTGAAAATAACCCGATTTTTGATATTTCAACGACGTTGAGTGTTTTTATTGTCGTATGATACAGATTTTGGGAATGGAATCTCAAAAAGAAAGGTATTTTATTAATGGAATAACAATAATTAGTAACATAACCTCACCCAAGTTTTACCTATTAGACAGATATTCCGCGTGTTGTTATTGACAACAATTGTCATAACATTGTTTTTTGTTTATTTAGGTTTTATAAACGTATGAGCGACGGAAAAACGTCGCTGAAAACAACCGTGGCTTAACGAGAGAAAAGTACTCTGCTCTTATTGAAGAAGTGAAAAGTGCTAAGGTTGCTGAGAAGAAGACGCCAAGAATGCATTGGCTTCTGAACCATTATGAGGTATTATCTATACAGACTTAGATAAACTGATAGTACCTCTTAACAATCAATTAGTTGATGTAATATACTACGTCCATGACGATGAACTATTTAACACTCTTCAAGAGATACACATATCTACAGGTATGTTGTTCAACAATTATTGTGAGAAAATGCTAAATATTGATGTTTTTTACTTACAGGTCATGGACGTAGAGATCGCATGATGAAAAAAATCAAAGAAAAATACAAGAACATAGTTCGTACTGATATTTTATTATTTATTAACCTGTGTGCACCATGTCAAATGAAGCAAAAGAGAGAAAAGAAGGGAATCGTGTCAAAACCCATGATTTTCAACGATTTGAATTTCCGCTGACAAGTAGATTTAATAGATTATCAATCCCATGCTGATGGTAAATACAAATTTGTTCTTGTGTATCAGGATCATTTGACAAAATTTGTCATTTGGCGACCACTCGAGACAAAACGTGCTGAAGAAGTCGCTTCCATTCTCTTCGACGTAAGTCGTAGTGCTTTTTCTGTGAACTAAAAGCTCGTCCCAAATTAATTCGTACGAGTTCGAATATGTCTCTCAGCTGGTTCAAACGATGGGAACGTTTTCTTATACTGGCTTCATTTTCATTCACAGGTTCCTCGGTTTGGACTTCTCGGAAAATACTCTTTGGCACCTCTAATTCTCGTCCGAAATTGAGGTACGCCGGTGAGAATCATATGGACTCATGACGTGCAGTATTGATGGCTAACATAAAATCAGACAAATATCAGTTCCATTTCCTTTGGTCATTTTCACAAAACTGTGCAATCATAGTCTCTATGACTTTATTTGCTCTTTCAACGGGATTTGTTTGCGGCGTATACGGCGGAGAAAATAGTTTTGCGGATTGCAAAGTCGGTTAAGAACTCACGGTTTTTATATTGTACCCCGTTATCTGAAATTAACACCCGCGGAAATCCAAATCGAGCGATAATTCTTTTGTGCAAGGTTCTGCATACTGCCGCGGAGGTAGCTTTTTGTAACGGCTGGAATTATATCCATTTACTGAACTGGCCCTGAAAAACTACAATATATCGGTTTCCAGACGTAGAACGGGGTAAAGGGCCAATTAAATCGGTGCTAACAGTGTGCCAAGGTCCTCTTTGAGAACGTGGTTGCATTTTCCCTGGTGGTCGTAATTGTGAATATTTATATTGCTGACATATCGGACATAGTTAGCAATTTCTCGAAACATCCCAGGCCAATAGTAATGTCTTGCTATTCTGGCAATAGTCTTGGCAACGCCTAAATGTCCAGCGGTCGGTTGATGATGGCGTTCTTGCAAAATCTCAGATCGTCTTGGTGTAGGAATACACAGTTTCCAAGGATCAGTCAGTTCAGGTTCTGTGAAATCATATCTGTCGACGAAGTGTCTGTATAGTTTGCCATCTTTTATACAGTAATCGGAGCTTTTGTCAGGATCTTGTTCAACCTCTTGAAATTTTCTTGTATACCACGGGCATAAAACAATATCTTCTATGACATCGGTAACTTCATTTTGCTGAAGTTCGGTTAAACATGAAGATGGAGGGGTAGCCGGTTCTATGGTTAATGTAGGATATACCCTATCTGTCTTAGGGTTTATAGTAATTTGTTTGGTTCCTATATCGATGGTGCAATTATATTCGGTTCGAGAAAATCCATTCCCAATACGCAGTCTACGGTCAGTGACGGCTTGAGCAGAAAATTAGCGGCTACATTCGTTAACAGCAGTAGTCCTTAAATGCGATATTCCTCGGTAATGTTGACCAAAGTTCCATTGGTTAATTCTGCTTGCATTTCTTGCTTCGCCGGGGTCGGTTCATTTCCCATCTGTTTGCAATATTCTGCAACCACGGGACTAATGTAAGATCTTACTGATCCTGTATCTACTAAAGCAGTAAAAGATCGGTGATAAAGGTCTATGTTTAATCGGTTGCGGTTATTGGACCAGTTACTTGTATTAGTACTAGTCAACGGCATGTAATTCGGCGATGATTCGGAGGCCTTTACTGTCGGGCGCTGTGTTCTAGACCCGACGATGTTTGCCTGTGTCGGTTGGCTCTGGTTCATACATCGGCAGTGTCTAGTCTGTACTCCTTCTCGTCCACATCGAGAACAGAATAAACGGAATGGTCTCGGCATGTAAATCTCGTATGTCCTGTAGCTCCACATCTCCAACAAATAATGTTCGCATTCTGTCTAGGTGTTGTTTGCGAATGGCTATTTGTCTCGTGGTTAGGGCGAGAATTCGGTCTGACAGTTCTACTGGATTGTGAATCTGCAATCCCAGCAGTTCGGATTGGCTCGGCCACTTTTCTTGGTTTATTTTCTTTTTCTCGATCTTTTTGGAGTTGTTCGTACTCGTAGGTTTGTTGTACTAAATCGGAAAATGTTTTTACTTGGGTTCTTCGGATGTATTGCCGGTATTCGGCCTGCAAACGCTTATATATGCAAGTGACTTCTCGCTCCGCAGAAAATCCCCCATGTCGTCTTATCATGGTCTGCATTTCTAAAATAAAATTGCGGGCAGTTTCGTGTTTATCTTGATATTTAGAACTTATCATTTCTTCTAAATTGTTAAGGTATTCGGCCGGATAAAAGAAAGTTTTAAAATCTCCCACAAAGTCATCACAAGTCCTCCAGTTATGTTTGTAATTCATATACCACTCGTATGCTTTTCCCTGAAGCAACCCTGGTAAAGTTTTTAGCAACTGTGCATCGGTAATCTCATATTCGTGCTGCATCTGCTCTAGTCTTTCTAGAAATGATATTGGATCTGTCTTGCCATCAAATACAATGTTCAGTTTCCGTATTTGATTTAACAGTTCGAAACCTGATGTTCTCGGCAATAGTCGGAAACGCTTCCTCGGGTTCAATTATGTTGTAAACGACACCCCACTTGACTTCGGGTGTCTTCGGAAATGTTCGGTTAAATTCGGTTTTTTCGAAAAAAAAATGGCGGAATCGCGGTCTAGATGTCCACATTTCTGGTAGGTTAAAACGATGATACTACGGTCCTTCCTCTATTATCCCTCCTCTCACAGTTTTGGATACTACGGTCTCGGTTCCGGTCTTGTCTTTTTTTTCAGTCTCTGCTCTTCCGGTCCCTGCTCGGGCGCCAAAATTATGTGACGTACTTTCGAGGGTCGCAGATGCCGAACTAGTACAGCCACTTTAATCAGTACGGGTTCACTCGGTGGAGAAGTTATGTCCAAGGTTCAGGAATATTATAAGACTCGGTATTGAAAATAAAATATTTATTTCATAAAATAAAATGTCACCCTGTAAACAAATAATACGAATAATAATTCCCCAACATAAATAAACTAGGTTCTGAGATAATAATACAAAATGACAAATTAACAAATAGGGCGGTAAGGAATATACGGTGCAGACGCTGAGTGTCGCGGAAAGAGCCTGCTAAACACCCAGTGTCGAAGACCACGGGGACGACGTCGAGTACCGCGGAATAACACCTGCTAAATACTCGGAGTCGACGGAATACGGGCTAGACCTCGAGCGCCGCGGAGAGGGCCTGCTAAACGCTCGGAGTCGACGGAAAACGGAATACGGGCAAGACCTGGAACGCCGCGGAGATTACCTGCTAAACGCTCAGTACACCCAGAGGAAGGTAGAGTGCCGCGGAAGTTACCTGCTAAGCACCCTGGGGTAGAGGAAGGTTGAGTGCCGCGGAAAGAGCCTACTAAGTAAAAGTTGTGCAAGTTCTGCAACTTTTCTTCTTTATCATATATTAACGTTTTTTTATCGATCACTAAACTCAACCCTCCACTGTTAAGCAATAAACATTGCTAGAGAGCAAATAGATTTAATATAATGTTAACACTTACATTAATTTTAGCTATACTTGGTATATTGAGTAAATTTGTGGTCTCTTGATCACAACAGTGAGACTAATAATAATATATATATATATATATATAGATCTATGTGTATATTTATAAATAATAAGTAGAGAAACGACTTTTACCAGCTGTACAACAAATCGTGGATATCCATTTATTGGTAATCGAACAATAATAATTGTTATTCTTTTCGCTAATACTTTTACATTTTTGGTAGATGTCTCTGCTAGTGAATATGACATAAACTTATTCGCACATATTTAACTCAATATACCGATTCTCTCTCTCGTTATATATTTGAATATTTTCTTCCCACTCTGATTCTGAGAATAAATCAAAAAGAAAACGAAAATTGTTAGTTTTGGTATTATCTGTCAATTGTTTTTTTTTATTTTGGGGGACTCTTTTGTGGTTTTTGAGACCTCAAGTAATGCAAGAGAGGAGCAGTTATCCAAATCACATGGCGCCCTGGTTAAAAAAAATATTAATTTATTGGCCTTAAATTCTTAGAAAGGCACTACCCTCTTGATTTTGTTTATATATATTTTTTCTATTCTTCAATTTGTAAAACTAGAAATAGCTAGCTAGGGTCTATGGCGTGCCACATAACATCACATAGTATTTTTTTGGTAATTAAATCGCATTTTCTTTGTTTGTTAACAACCCTGAGATTTCGGCACGTTATAAAATTTGGCGCCCAACGTAAAAGTTCTTTTAAACAGAGTGGAATTTTGTTCTCAAATTATTTTCATTAAAAGTGGATGGTTGATTCATAAATTATTTTATACAATTCTGATTAGTTCATGTATTATTACAAAGAATTGGGATATGTGTATTTTAAAGTATAGCATACATTCATGTTTTTCTTGCGACTTTTTTTATCTGGCAAATGTTAGTTTTGAGTGAGTTATAAAAAGGTTTGAAACGTTTCTTCGAGTAAAATTTTACGTTCTGTCGTAGGTTTTAATTTAAAATTCATACAGGGCGTGAATAAATTAATCATTAGTTCATGTTTAATTTTCATTGATAGCGATATATTACTGTTTATAAAAATTTAATAGTAGTAGTAGTAGTATCTATTTAAATAATTAGATAAACTAGATAATTATTCGTAAGATCTTGTTTTCTCTAACCAAGTAATACGTTTTTTGGACAATCGCTTTTTTCTATTTGTGAATAAAATATTTGTCTGGTTACTGGAGCATTCAAAGCAGTAATATATATACCTATTTTTTCTCTATTAAATGCTGCATTTAACGTAAGTTTTCTTCTAAATCTAATTTAATTGGATGATATGTTTGAAACATATTCACTTTTCGTCATAGTTGTTATTTATATATTTTAAGGACATTAAAAAAAAAACTTCAAAATTATATTTTATACAGGTTGGTTAGTAATTCGTCACTACTTTACTATCTTTATTAGTTTAGTTACTGCATTTAGGTAGTGAATTAGTTAGATGGTGCGGATGTATATTATAGCACTTTCTTCGTGTTCATCGTTTTGTAGTTTGTTGCACTTTTGCGGTGCGTAGCATTTGTGCATGGTTAGTTTAGTTATTTTAATTTTGTAGTTTCACTTTCTCTCTGGGTTCCTTTCCGCGATGAATCTGCATGGTCTTCAAAAGAACCATTTGTTTGACAAGGTTTCGGCTAAATCTCATTTACCATCTTCAGGTCTTCTTACTTCTTCTTCACGTTACTACGTTCGGCTTATTGGAAGATGTTTGTCCACGTGGTGAGTTATATACTGTGCCTTCCCACTAAACATAATTAAATTTCTTCAATGTTATAGAAACATTTCTGTACTAGCTGTAATGTTGCTCTCAGACTTATAATTAACTGTATGCAATGTCCCAGGGACCTTTATTCTGCAGGCTAGAAACATTGCAGTGTAAGGTTCCTAAGGGAACACATTACTAGCAAATTTCATTTTAATTTCTATTAATATTGCAAAACGTTATCAGCATCGCTAAATGTAACATGCCATCAACGTATGTGCAATGTTGTTACATTATTGCACACAAGTCGCAGTGCAATGTTCTTTTATAACATTCCAGACACTGCATTTGGAATGTTGATAAGAATGGAGTACCTATTGATTTTTTTTTAAATTTAAATATACAGTATACACTACAGGGTGTAATGACCAAGCATAAATTAGGGAACTATTATTCCCTTGCCCTTGTTGCCAATCGTGCCAATTGCCAAAGCTCAAATCTTGTAGATATCCTACCAAAATTCGATTACACAGTATCAAAGATATAAGTGGCGCCATCTGTCGGCTATTAATATACATATAATTAACTGAATCGTTTCGATATTCCACAATTTTAAAGAATATTTATAAACTGGCCCGCTCGTTTAGCTGAAGCATAATATTTCTGAGAGTAACTATAGATTCAAAAAAACTAAATAATACCATATGAAAAAGATATGCAAATCCGTACCGATAAAATCTAGCATTGATAGATTTCATCTGCGCTGATAAAACTGGACGGAGTGCACCATATATTGTCAATTTTATCCGTACGGGTCCATCCGCACCGATAAATCGGTGGAAAATATCTGAAATGTATGGGGTCCTTTGGATTTAAGTATTTTAAAAATACTGCGTTCCGATTGGCGATATATTTAAGTTAACATATACAAAATAATAATAATGCTTCTTGTTATGGTCAAAATAATAACATAAATATTAACACATTAAGTAAATTATCAATAAATATAATTTAATCTTAATTGTATTTTGTATCTTTTTTTGGATGATAATAGATAAATTATATTCAATATTCTATATAATATTCGAAAACAATAATGATGTAGGTATACGAAATTCTCAGATATTTATTATAACAAAAAATTGTATAAAATATTTTAATTAAATTTGCATTAGAGGTTAGTGGGTACTATATTTCATTACTAATGTAACACTATAAAACTGTTTACAAATTGTTTCAACTATGAGACGATAATATTGTGAAAATATATTTTTTTAAATGCAACACCCTATGTATGTTTTTAAATTCTGAAAAAGCATACAATTTTGATTACATCCATATGATATACTTATATATTTGTCCTAGTGGTTACTGAGATATAAAAGAAAATGACGAATATATCTGATATATCAATACATTTCCCTTTATATCTCAGTAACCACTGGAACAATTATGTAAGTATATCATATGGATATGTAATTAGAATTGTATGCTTTTTCAGAATTTAGAAACATACATAGGGTGTTGCATTTAAAAAAATTGAACTTCGGTAAATAATTGTTTTAATTCGATGTTCTATTGTTTTTTTTCTAAGACACGTCGAATCATCTATAAAAATGACACAATGTTTGTATTTGACATTTTTTTGTAACTATGACATTAAAGCCACAAATCGAGTGAGAGCGTTACACTGGACACCCTGTACACAGTGAAAGCAGATTGAAGCAGGTCAGCGCCGGAAACCTGCTAGCCCGCTTCTGTCAGAATTCAAATTTAATTTATTTGTACGCGCGTCATGTGTAGAAAAATTAACAAAAAAGCTAGTAATATCTTCAGTTTTTCGATGACTTATATAGGACAAAATCCACAGCAACCGATAGCAGATAAATATTGGAGATTAGTAATTAAATTAATTAATTGTATCAAACAAAACATATTTGATTTAACAATTTTCTCTGACCAACGGTATATAAGAGCAAATATCAAACAAACACTAGGTACAGAAAAACGAGAGGCACTAACCGCACTGCTACTACTAATAATAATTTGAGGTCATCAGCAGCAGCTAATGGATGTAATGTTGTCTTACGTTCCAGTACGTTACAGTTTTAAGAATTTCTTCTATTGTTTACTTCATTAATACTGATAAAAAATAAAATTACCTTACAGGAGCATTTACTTAATCTTAGTTGTGAATTAGTTTGTAATTGCGTAACACAGTTTTGCATATTATTGCAGTTGTATTTTTATTTTTGAAATGTGTTTGTAGAACTATTAGTTTTAGACACTTTTTTCATAAGAGTATCGGCACATCCTACAGTCTGGATACAAATTGTGGAAAATTGCTTATATTTCTTTAAATATTCGTCATATCAAAAACATGTTTTAATAAAAGTGTTAGGGAAAATTATTTCTCGTTTAGTGATATCAAGCAATATTTCGTAGCACAAAAAGTATGGTTGCCATGGTAACAGATTTAATTTTTTTAAACGGCACCATATACTTTTTTTGGTGAAAATTAATACATTGGACCTTTCTAAATACGATACAATACAATTTTAATGGAATCACATAAGAAAAAAATACAGTAAATATAAGTTTTCTATTATGCTTTTGACACTGTTTATCGAAATAATTATTAACATCAAGTTAGCCATGTCAAAACCAGAATAAAGCGAAACTGTCACTAGCTGTCAGTTGCTTGTAACTGTGTGCATTGTTACAGTAAACGTACTTTTTTACTCAATGACTATACAAATATTAATTTAGCAATATTCCACAATTCAATGCAACTATACATATGATTTCATTAATCAAAGTTATAAAAAAAATATTTGAAATAGATGCCTTTAAACTAAGGTAAATAAATTACTTACCTCAAAGTAATAACAAGTCTTTCTTTCTATAGAATAGCTTGCTTATGTACATCACATCAATTTTTCATTATACGGCATTCCACTTTATCTAAAATGCAATGAAAGATTTCTTGTGTCATCCTTGTATATTGAAAAGTACTTTTCTTGACGTTTCTTAAATTTTAAATAAATGATGAATTCTAAATAATTTCTTCTATTGCGATTAATAGGGTGTACTCTAAATTGTTTTCTCTTTGACTTAGTAATTATAGAATCCAAAACGATCAGTTCATCGTCAGAAGCTGATATTTTACAAGGAAGTACCTAAGACATACCGAATACATTTTTGTCTCTTCCTGCTTATTTTAACAGCTTCTACTGTGTGCGGTGTCCGCTCGAGAAATCAGCGCTGTTAAGTGCGAGTTACCGGTAAGCGAGAAACCCGCTTCCACTCTGTTTGTACCTACCCTTACTCTTGTTAATATTTAAAAATAAATATATAAACGGATACAAATAACTTTGGCCAATATTTTTTACTCGTTAAAGAACATTAACAGTACAAAAGAAATATTCTTCTTTTACAGAAGTACTTTGATAGATCTAGAAACTTACCGTCATCAATTACATCCTCTATGGAAGTACCCTGTTCGTTGGCTATATTTCCTATAGTTGCAAAAGCAAACACTCCTACAATAAGACTTGTAATTCCGTTTACTATCCAAACCGCGATTGTATCATGTAAAATATTGTTGTTAAATTTGTTGTAACTAGCGAAGCAAATCATAGATCCAAAAGCACATCCCATTGAATTAAATGTTTGGCAAGCTGCATTTACCCATACCTGTAATTTTAAAATTTACATTATCTTGGAATGTAATATGTATCTTAATACGGATAAGAAAACTTATAACATACTTTTAGAAACTGAAATATTTAATAATATGATGATGTCATTGGTGGACCAATGTAATTCTGTGGTATTTGGAATACATATGATATCTCCAAAAATTTACTTTTTCTGTTAACTCCATTGTCCCACATGATTTTTTAAAATATTTGTATTAGGTATAATGCTTAATGTCCAACATTACTAACAAGCCCGCTATTTTGTAATCTGAACTAAAATTCTGGTTGATTTACATGATCCATTTGAATCTTTAATTGCGTTTTTTGAAAAACAATATTTTTGGAGTTATCGCATGTGTACCAAACACCACAGAATTGTTTCTATTGATGTATATAGTACTGTACGTAATGTATATAAATTGGACTTTTTCTTCGTTATTAATTAGCATTTTGGTGAGACAGCTTCATATTTATTAACCATATGCCTCTTATACATAATGCTTAACAAAGTTGGAAACCTTCAAATAAAGAAAAGAATTTGCTTTATTAATTATATTATTTATTAACTGTATGCATCTTCAATAATTTATATACATAGTGATTCAGTCATAATGTCATTAATTTTAACCACGTATTTGGAAGGCGTAATAAAGACAGGAAGTCGAAAACAATTTTTACTCTACCTTTCAAAAGATAAACAAATCACCCTATAACAATCGGTAACACGACGCTACCGGTACGCTACAAATTGTCTGATGATGCGTATTGAAGCTATAGAGAAGTCGAGCAGCGTTGCCAGCATATAATAGCATGTTCGGTGAGTGGAGTGGAAAATTGTTGCATTTTTAAGTATTCATTAAGCGTTTTGTCAAGTTCTGTCGTAAAATTAATTCATCATCATAATGCAAGTTCAAAAGCTACGCTAAATTTTATACAGTAAATAATTTTGGAAAAAACATTAAACACATACCTATTTTGTGCCACCTTTTCGTGATGTACTTGAAAGCAGGATCAAGTTGAGCTCGTACGTTGATATTCCCAAATAATGCAAATCGTATTTGATTATGAATATGAATTAGAATCAAATCCATTACTTATGATCAGTAGGTACCGAATACCACAGAGGCACACGGAAACCACAGATGCACACGGAAAACACAGACGCACATGTCTATTAAAATATATTTTATACATTTTTTACTCCTCTGTTCAGCAGAGGACAACCGCGGTCTTTCACTACTTCACTTTACCTCTTTACCCAACTCGAATTGCATTTTTATTTAGACAAATAGCAAATTTTATTAATAATTATAAACTACACTGGCGACACAAACACGAAATTAAAAAAAAACCACCACGGGAAATCGTAAAAATGTAACTTTTAACTGATGGATGTGGAATGTGAATGATATGGAGAGAAGGCGGGCACCCCTGTATAGGGCCCGAACGATGTTCGACTTATTCCGCCGATAACGTATTAAACGGGAATTTGAACTACTGCTAGTGTGCTGATTACAGTCTATCTGATGGCGGCGATGATTGCTGCAGAGTTGGCATTTATTATAAATTTCTTATAATTTCCTATTAATTACACCGGGTGTTTATAAAAACGCAAATGTTATTATTGGTCGTTTCTGTTATTATTTAGCGGTTCTGCAGCTCTGCAGAGCTTTTCATTGGTTAGTCATTAAAAACAAGGTTATTGACCTAAATAAGGATTACGGCATGTCTCGGACTGGTTTTTGCTGACAGTACGAGGATTTGTTTCTACTGTCTGTATTTAATAGGCATAGGCATAGGTATCTTAAAACTAGTTTCAAAATAACTCCAGTAATAATGATCCGATTTTGATACGGCTTGCACCAGTTTTCTTAGAAAAAAACTAGCTTTTTGGATGCTCTAAGTCATATTTTTTGACACGAGTAAACCAACATTTAAAACGTAAAGAAAGCAAAATAAATGGGCATCCCAAAAACGGAGAATTATTTTACTAATTTATACATACATAACTGATAATGACTGTAAATTTGGAACTAAGAAAGTGCGTTTTAAGTGCCGCTAAAGGAGCCGCTTACGTTCAAATAGCATCAGGAGATGAAATACGAGGCAGACAAAGACAGAAGATGTAAGGGAAGTCGGATGGTTGCAATGCGCTTAGCGGAACGGCCGAGTTGACTTGCATCTAGCGTTGCCCCTTAAATACAAAAAACGTTTCAGCCTATCTTAATGATTTAACCTAGTGAGTATTGAATTTTATTTCACTATTTATGTAATGATATGGGAATGGTTTATTTTGATCCGTTGGAAGTTTGTAATTTCAATATTAAATATTTTTTATGTTGAAACTTAATATTTTAATTGAATACTTCTTTTGAAAAACAATTTATAGCATTAATTACAATAACTGTACACCACGGGTAAGTAGGAAAATAAATTAAATTTGGCAACGTCCGGTCAGGCCGACACCGAGTTGAATTGCCGCCAGCGCTCAGTTTGATAAGGGGGTTTAAATAATGATTTGAAAATATTTTTTCCTGTATTATATTCATTTTTCATTTTCATTTTTCTTACCTTAAAATTAATGACATTATGACTGAATCACCCTGTATACAGCGTTTAACAAAATTAAACCAATTACTAATTGTATTAAGTTTTCTTCAACTTTTCTGTATTATTTATTGAAGACATTTTATAAAAAAATATATTTACTAACTTCTCTTAGAGATTAGATCATCTTTAAATAAGCTTTCGCATGAATAATGTTATATTTATTAATTAGATGCCTATTTACTTTATCAATCAAACTTAAAATAAAATATATAAGTGGAACACAATTATATTAATATTCATTACTATGCTGAAAATGATAAAACTTATTACGACGACGATGATGGTGATGATGATGCTGATGATCCTGATGATGATGAAGCTGATAATGCTGATGATGATGCCATGCATATCTGTATGCTGAACAAAGGGCTCGAGCGGTGCAATGGCAATAAAGTAGCTGACAAGCTGCCCAAGCGTCCATCGGGTTTCAAAATACTTCCCAGTATGCTTCCGTTATCACCGTTTGTTGGAATTAAAAAGGAGGACGTCCACAAAGAATTCAGAAAACGGTGAGGTTAAACAAATTACCCAAAACAAAACAGCCAAAAAGAAGGTACGTGGTCATGTATAGGAAGAGTCTTCGACTGGTGACAGGTATTCAAACTGGACACTGTTGGTTAAGGAAGCACCTTTATTACATGAGGAAGTGTGAAACACCTCTTTGTAGGGGTTGCCAGACAGAATTTCCACTCTGTGAGTGCACTGCCATTTCGCCAACAAAGGAATCCGTGTTGAGAGAACGATAGCCTTCTATGGGCTGCTTTAAAGAGATCCCCCTGCGTAACGTTACCATATTTTCCTCTTAGCTCTCTTAGGTTGGTGAACGAGATGGATTGATTTCCTAATGGGAAGAAGTACAAGGAGCCCAATGGGGCCTAAGTGCTGCAGCCTCTAACACCTCCTTACAATTCCATATAATGCATATGCAAATTATGAAGCTGATGGTTATGAAGATGATAAATATAATAATTATGATGATGATGATGATGGAAATGATTTTTAGTTATTTATAGACCAGATAATAATGAATCTACTGACCATTTGAAAGTACCGCGTTGCGGTGCTCATGCTGCGCGAAGCTTCTATAGCAAACTTACCCACCTTTGTAGTTCTATACAGTGACTCTTACTCCCACATTCGACTTTGAAATCTAACGATTTATAATACTAAAGGCTTCGCCGGTCTCTTTTCTACGATATGGGTATTTTGGTGTCAATTTTTTTCGAGGGTTTCTACCTAAATTTCCAGTTTTCTGAGGCGCCCGTCAGGCAATTAACCTCAAACAACGTGTCAGTGCTAATCATTTCGTACTTCGTAGTTTCGTAGTGGGTGAAACAGATTTTAAAAATAAACACAAAACATTGATAGAGGTTATGTTGATGTTGATACCGATGTACTAGATTGGCAAAGGAATAAGCTGTGGCAAAGGCAAGTGAAAACAAAACATGTAATATTTGTGAAAAGGGATTTGATAATTTCAATACACGTAAATTGAAAGTTAATATGAGATGCTTTTGCATCTTCTGAAACCGAACTAAGCTAATGGTTTCTTCAAGTAATGCACTGCTTGACGCATCTGTTTTAAGAGTTGCGGCATTAACGTATTTAAATTGTCTTATTATTTTTACGTTTGTTGTTTTTCTTGTATATTTAATTAATATTTTTCGTGAAATACAGTATGATTAAATAAAATATGGCGCATTATTCAAACAGTGAAAATGTAGTGATAATCAGTGATAGTGATAACTATAAAATATTGTTATTGTGAAGTGGATAATAACCAAATTCTTGATTGAATTATAATTGTAAGTAGAGATTCTGGTTTATATTTCCAATTTATTGGTGATGTATAGGAATAGCAAAGGGAAGGAGATGGCAGTTAATATTTTCATAAATTAACATATTTCAATGATTCTGTCTAAAAATTCTAGTTAACATTGTTGAAGCCTATTCGAAGACATTAGTGTCACACTGGCAACGCTGTGGAATTCTCATTCACCATGACTCTTACAAATATTAGTTCGGAGACGGATGCAGTCCTCAACAAGTTTTCGATTGGAAAATCAGGAAATTTATTTAAAATTTTACTTTTTTAACTTTACTTTAAGTGTTTTACACAGTGAACTGTACAGCTGGTTAAAATATTTGTACTTATTTCAGGTTCACCCTGTATATGTTTAACAAAATTAGATCAGGTATAATCGCTAATTGACTGTTTTATTTTATTTATTGAAAAATTATAATAACTGACCATATGCCTTTCTCTTTGGGGCTTCATATACATAGTGTTTAACAAAATTGGACGACAATTAAAAATAAATGCCTCATGTTTTTATATACCGTTGCAGGTCATTTATAAAGTACAGTTTGGTTTACTTCAGGGTTGTCGATATTCTTCATTTCAGAAGTTCAATTTTTACTGCTTTGTTTATATTTCTAATCCGTTCCTGCGTTTTGGAAATTTGTATCCGATAGTATCGTGGTCCTGGTTCCATGACCAGGTCCTAATGCTTACAGTCTTCGTTCGCGACATTTTTTATGCATCCAACCAAATGATGCTAGGCACATTTTTGCAGCAGTTAGCACCAATTTCCACGCTTTATGAGTATAGAGTGTAATACCATTACAGTAACCTGGTCACCTAGTATATTTCTATTTTTCTTTTTTCATTTTCTTAACAGTAATATTCCGTAATTCTGATTAAAGAGAAAATAATGTGGCAATGTTCACATTTAACTGTTATGATAGTTAAGTCAAGTTATAAAAATACGTCCGCATTTTCTTCATGGCGCAGGACCAACAGTGGACAAACAGGGGCGATCCTTTTTTGGTTCGGGCAGATAAGCTAGATGCTAGGTGTCAAAGAAGTGCTGCGTGTATTTTCAATAATTAAGTAATTGTATACTTTTCCTGAAGGGATATTTTGAGAATATTGTGTATAGTGTTGTGGTTTGTATCGCCCACACTTGAACCAATTTATGGGATTTTCTGTGCACTTCTAGATAGCTATAAGCAAAAATAAGGTGTCATTATTCAACAACACAAGGTAACTATTTTTTTCCTTTGGCCTTTGCTATAGGGCTTATAATTTCCAAAGTCTGCCTGACTTTCGAGTGACTGGTTAATGTGTAACATTTAGCTCATTACATTATTCCTTTTAGGCTCGTGGTTTTTTTGGGATTTGTTTTACTACATTCAATCGCTTTAAGGTTCTGGTTGGTTCCCTTTTGGTGTCTCCGCTAGTTCAAGGAGTGTATTTAGTAGTTTATCTTTTGCATTCTGGGAGATTTTGAAAATATCTCCCATCTTGTCTTGGCTTCTCTAACCACGTGCCGAGCAACCAGAGATCAGGCCAGAAATTGTAACGCCATTTTAAGGTACCTACCACCCCGTCACAATCACTTCCGGATGAAATACATTACTATAAACCATAACTTCAGCTGAGTACCCGTGTATTACACAAACGCCTCAATGGTAATAATTCAAACGTATTCTTACTGTGAAAGTCATTAATGGATTATTTTGGGCAATATCATCTAAAAACATAACTTAACGCTCTATAAATATATGTACCTATATATTTTTTAAACAATTGCGCATTGCATCAACAATTTTCTAAAAATTGTACATATATCGTTTTTTAAGTATTTATTAACAACAAAAATAATCCCGTATGAAAAAACGGATAGAGTTATATAATTTGGCTGCCAATGGCTCTCCGTTTGTTAATTAATTATGGCTTAAACTACGATACCAAATGTTTAACATATTGGTTGCCATTGGAAACTCATATATTAATTAATTTTGCTATATTTTTCTTAAAACTAATATATAAGAGCATACAGAAAGTGAGTACTCACGAATCATATTTCCGGTAATAATTTGTATTGCGATTCCTTCGTATATTAGATTTTCTAAATTTATTTTTGTACATAATATGTGAGTTCCAAGTGATACTTTTTTGTAGTAGCTAATTAGTCCATAATACATATCAATTCACTTTTAGAACCCTTGACGACCAAAGAAGCTATGTTACAATATTTGCAACAGTTTGTTCCTGAAGTGAAAGTTTTAAAGTTAAACTGAAAAAATCCTGACAGTTAATCATCTTTCAAGATATCCAGTCTCAAGTGCACCATATTCTAAATAGTAAAAACATTACATTTTTCAGCTATTGCTACTTTTCCGATTAAGAGTGTAGATTTTGCAATATTAAATGGTTCAATAGAAGCTTACAAAAGTTGAGAAAAACTTTAAATAATAGTAAAAAAATGTTAAATACTAATGCTAACCAGGAAAATAGAACTGCCTTTCAAACTAATCAAATAATTTATAAAAACGCTTTAAAAACGGAAAAAACGAAAGTACTATTCTAATGAAATTATTTAATCTGATAACAAAGTAAAACTATTTGGAAACTAGTAAGTAATGAGAGCAATAATAATCGATCCAGTCTAATTGTATTAATGTTGATCCAAATGACTTCAATATATTTTTTTTCACTTCTATTTGTGGTAACGTTGTCCAAGGTATCTTACTGATCTATTAGTGCTGTTAAATAATGCTCCTAAATCTGCATCTTTATTTTTTATGATACCAATTTTAGATTATGATGTTCAGCAAGCTATATTTCCTTTTAAAAATACTTAGAGTTTAGATTATTACTGCTTGAATAGCTACGTGGTCAAAGTTTCTGTTGATTATTTAATTGGACCATTGTCGTGTTTATATAATAAATGTGTGCAAGATAGTGTATGGCTTGACTCACTGAAGATAAGTAGAATTTTGCCTGTACATAAGAAGGGTGATCATGATGTTCTTGATAATTATCGGCCAATAGCTACTGTTCCTATAATTGGTAAAATTTTTGAGATTATAAGCTTAGACTAATTAAATATTGTGAGGTCTATTTTCCCTGACGTTCATTATGGTTTTAGGAGAAACAAATCCACAATAAAAGCATTATTGAATATAGTGGAGAACGTAGTGGAGAGGTAGTGAAACTAATATAAGTTGACTATCGCGATCCTCCAGTCAATACTAAGCATTCCGTTGAACCCGATCTAGAATATCAACGACAAAATCGACTACAGGTGACGAATAATTCAAACGGGGTGAGTGAGTAATATGAGAGAAATTATGCCACCGTTGGTAATTTCTACAATTCTAAATGTTGCAATTGCTTCAGTTAAATGCTGGAACTGCGGTCAGCAAGGTGATGTGCGCCGTCATTATTCACAACCTCCTTGTAAACATTGTTTACGTTGTGGTAAGCAAAATGTTTCTTTAAAAACATGAAAAACGTGTTCGGGAAACGACCAGCAGGGTCGCAAAACGGTCAATTAGTAGACCCTATATCTCAAAGTACATTGTGAAAGTGATAGTATTTAGATGTGCATGTTCTAGGTATTAACTTAACTAAAAAAATTAACTAAAAGGATCTATTCGATCTCGGTGCAAATAATTCGATTGGAAAATATTGAATGATTTAAATTTGTAGTTAATTCCTTCTAAGATTAAATCGTGTACTGTGGCAAATAACAATAAGTGTGCGGTGTTAGGATCTGTCAATTTACCCAATTGCCTTGACATCCCCAAGATTGAGAACACTGTTACGGAATTTGCCCCACTCGCACCCAATTCAACGACTGTGGTATCGCGAAATGCTAGATTGCCCCGATCGCCCCTACGCGATTCTGGTAAACAAACAAAATGCAGTGTATCGAGGCGTGACTGGAAAAATGGGGAATCGACGAGAAACGTTCGAGTCGTTCGGGAAAATGCATCTAGAAATGTTAGAAAATACCTGGAATATTCGTTTGGTCTATAAAAGAATAATAAACGGCCGAGTCAGTCAGCACTTAATTTACAGTATTGAATTACAGTCTTGAATTGGGGTGTTTATAATAATAATAATAATAATAAATGGTTTATTGTGCACACATAATGAAATACAAAAACTTAAACTAAACAATGGTGGCAGTAGTATAGGTACACAAAAGGAGGAGGTTAGCCAAAGCTGTCTTACACCTCTCCTAAAATTTTAAATGCTAATAAATTATGCGTTTCGCATATAAACATTGAGGAAAGAATAGCAAAAACAAAATAATAACTAATAAAATAATAACAGATAAAATAATTTCTAACAATAATCATAACATACCAGATGAAAATATGAACATCTCAAAATATTCCAAAATATTCCACAGCAATAGTAACATTTTTATATATAACTGATATACCTTATTTAAACAAGTCTCTCTAGTAGCTCCAATTTTAACTTTTTTTTGTAGGATGATAAAGTAACAGACAAGTCTGTGTTAATTTGGTTAAGGTAAAATGGCACTAAATAGGAGAAGCATCCCTGGAAATGTGTTGTGGAATGCTGTGGAATATGAAACTTATTGTTTCTTATATTGACACTGTGAACGTCAGACCTTCGAGATATAATATCATAAAGATACAGTGGCTCCTTAGTATTTAACAATTTATACAAGAATATACTATACAGATACTGAACTCTAAGTTTAATATTTAATTCGTTTATCTTAATAAGATAAGGAGTTATATGACTTCTTGGAGGAATATTAAACACAAATCTCATGCAGGCATTTTGAATCCGTTGTAATTTTTGTTGACAATTTTGCGTTAAAAAATTATAGTACACAGCACAGCAATATTCAATATGGGGATATATGAAAGTTTTTATTAATTTTAGTTTAGTTTCTTGTCCAAAGGTTGATTTAAAGTTATACAAAACTTTCAACTTAAAAAAACAAGTTCGGACTACGCATAATACATGTTTCTCAAATTTTAATGTCGAATCTATGTACAACCCCAAACTTTTTTCACAAGATACCCATTGCACATCTGCGTTATGTAATTTTAGAGTAAAGTTAGATGTAATATAATTAGTATGTCGCTCTGATCCAAGACAAATTGCTTTAGTTTTGTTGGGATTTAAACGAAGGCCGTGGTTACTTGAAAATTATATAAAACTTGAAGATCATCATTCATCTGTTCAATAGTATGATTTACAGAATTAAAATTAGTTGATAGGTAAATTTGAATGTCATCTGCGTACAAATGAGTCTGAGAATGCAAGATATCCGCAGTGATGTCAAAAATAAACAACGAAAAGAAAATTGGACCCAGCACACTACCTTGGGGGACACCGGATGTGGTTTCTTTTACCATCGAGCACATTACGTTGTTTAATATCACTTTTTGTGACCTGCCCCTTAAGTAACTATTAATCCAAATTAAAGTGTTTTCTGTAAAACCAATATATTTCAGCTTAGCAATTAATAAATCAAAATTGACTAGATCAAATGCTTTACTTTGATCAAGTAAGACTAAAATTGTAGATAATTTATTATCTTTAGCTATAGAAGCATCATTTATTATTTTAAGAAGAGCCGTTTGCGTGCTATGTTTTTTCGAAATCCTGACTGAACTGATGGTAAAATTGAGTTTGAATGTAAAAACTGCTTTATTTGTTTACAAATTATTATTTCAAAGCTTTGGACAGTGTTGGCAATATTGAAATTGGCCTCAAGTCATTGTAACTGGTAGGTGAAGAGTTTTTTGGATATGGCAATACATTTGCTATTTTCCATGTATCTGGAAAAGTGCCTGTACTAATCGATGAATTAAAAATATGTTTTACTTCTTTCATGCAATGTTCTAATACAATGTTTAACATTTTTAAATTTATATTATCAGTGCCGATAGCATGACTTTTTATCTTGAGAAATGCTTCCCATATATCTTTTTCATATATTTCAGAAAAACAAAATGACAAATCAGGATTTAAAGAAGAATTATTATAATAATTTAGTGTATTGGCATTAACAGAAGACCGACCTGCGACTCCTAGAAAGTAATTATTTATTTCATCGGGATTTCTCAAATCAAAAGAAATATATTTACTTGATTGTTGAGCTTTAGAGGGTACACCCCATTCACGTAAATAGTTAAAATATTTTCTTGCATTATTTCTATTTTGATTTAATGTAAACTGCATATAGGCTGATTTTTCCTGTTTAACAGCTTTATTCACAGTATTTCTAATATTAATATAAAACAACCGGCTAGCATCTGATCTAGTACGAATATATCTATTATAGGCTTTTTTCTTCTCATTTATCATCAATTTTATATTATACGTTATACAGGGTGTCCGGAAAAGACGTGTACAACGGAAGACCACAGACTCCTGGGTACAAAATAAGCCGATTTAGCCCAATTTACTTATTTCCAAAATTGCTTCGTTTCGCCGCTAGGGAGCGCCAAAGTTCGCAAAAATTTTTTGTTTATTCCGAATATCTCGAAAACGACTTGATCGATGTTAACCATTTTTGGGCTACGCAGTTATAAGTCTAACCGACACTTTTTGACATTATTTAAAATCTTTTGCAGTCATTAGAAATATAAGAAAAATCATGTATCATGCAAATATAAGCACATATTTTTTAACCCCCTGTACAATTACTCTCAGTTTGTTTCTATTAGTAGTTGACTTTATTTAGAAACTTTTTTTACACTTTCATAATTTTGAACAGATGAGTAGTTTAGGCAGAAAAACTATTTTTCGTATGTCAACAATATCAGCATTCGTTCTGCAACAAATAACGGAGTACCAGAAGTACGCTCTGATATTTTAAGTATCAACTTCAATACATATTCCGAACAAGTAGATATGCTTTTGGTTTATGGAGTTTGTCAAGATAACGGCCGCAAAAGTGTTAGGGTCTACATGGACAGATTCCCTCATCGACGAGTGTCAAATCATCAAACTTTTGCCAACATCGAAAGGCGACTTCGCGAATTTGGTTCTTCCACCAAATGAATACGGTTCAAGGGCGTCAACGTACCACGAAAACTATAAAAGTGGAGGAACAAATAGTAGATAAGATAGAAGAGAACCCAAAAATTGTTGCAAGACGCATTGGACAAGAAATAGGGATACCAAAAACCATAGTTCATGATGTTTTGAAGGAGCAGTAACTACATCCGTACCACATTCAATCGGTTCATGACCGGTTCATCAACCCATTGACCCTGAAAAACGTTTAGCATTGTGTAATTTTATACAAGATCAAAGAGCCCATGATATCAATTTCAGCAAAAACATTTTATTTACAGATGAAGCATATTTTGCTAGGTCAGGAAATATTAATATCCATAACAAACACGTTTATACTAATGAAAATCCACACTGTACTGAAAATAAGACATTTTCAATATGAATTCAGAGTAAACGTGTGGACGGAAATTATAGACAACTTTATTATTGGCCCGGTTGTGTTTCCACATCGATTAAATGGGGTCAACTATTTAAATTTTATACTTAATTTATTGGACGATTTACCGTTACTACTTCGTCGTAACATATGGTTTATGCTCGATGGTGCACCCCCCATTTTACAATACCCGTTAGTCAGTATTTACATAATCTGTATCCTAACAGGCGGATTGGAAGAGAAAACGATGCTCCTATAAAATGGCCACCTCGAGCACCAGACTTACCTCCTAGCGATCATTTTTGTAAAGTATATGCCTACGCAGTTAATAATAAAGAGGATTTTTAGGTGAATCCAAGACGCAGTTAACATTTTACGAGGTAATCCATGGAGAGCACTACAACTTCGTAAAACCGTAAAACGGATTACTTATTGCGTACGAGAAAAGGTGGTCACTGAGCATTTATTGTAAAGAGATCATAACTTTTTTTATTTGCTATATTAATCTTATTATCTCGTATTTATTAAATAGAATATAAATGAATTTTGGAATTTTCGTTATTTGTTGCAGAACGAATGCTGATATTGTTGACATACGAAAAATATTTTTCTGCCTAAACTACTCATCTATTCAAAATTCTTAAAGTATAAAAAAGTTTCTAAATAAAATCAGCTACTAATAGAAAAAACTGAGAGTAATTGTACAGGGGGTTAAAAAATATGTGCTTATATTTGCATGATACATGATTTTTCTTATATTTCTAATGACTGCAAAAGATTTTAAATAATGTCAAAAAGTGTCGGTTAGACTTATAACTGCGTAGCCCAAAAATGGTTAACATCGATCAAGTCGTTTTCGAGATATTCGGAATAAACAAAAATTTTTCGCGAACTTTGGCGCTCCCTAGCGGCGAAACGAAGCAATTTTGGAAATAAGTAAATTGGGCTAAATCGGCTTATTTTGAACCCAGGAGTCTGTGGTCTTTCGTTGTACACGTCTTTTCTGGACACCCTGTATATGGACGATGCCTTTTATTTCTTTTGGGAAAACTTCGCATAGGAGCATGTTTATCATGTTTAGTTGGAAATTTCCTGGAGTTTCAAAGTGAAATAGTGTTTAGTCAAGTTATAATTAGTATTCAGTTGTGTACAGAGTAGTTAATAAAGATAAGTTATTAATTAACGGATTGTTTTTCCGGTAAAAGAAAAAGTCGGACTGGGAAATTCGTGACAATTTGGTGTCGGCAGTGGATTTAACTGGAAGTTTAAAGAGCTTTCTGGAACCCTGTGCACAAAATCGGATTTAAGTGGAAGTTTGAAGGCGTGGGTGAACGGTGTTACTCGAGAAGGACAATCTCGAATATTGTAGAACTTTATACGGGAGTGAGACAAAGACTCAAGTGTGACATATCACCGCACTCGTCGTGACATAAGGAAGTGAAAGGTGGTATTCGCGAAGGACAATCTCGAACATTCTAGAACTTTGTACGGGAGTGAGACAAAGGCCCAAGTGTGACATATCACCGCACTCGTCGTGACGTAAGGAGGTGGACCGAGGTATTTGAGAAGGACAATCTCGAACATTCTAGAACATTATACCAAAGTGAGACAAAGGCCCAAGTGTTGCATATCACTGCATTCGTTTCATTGTGATGAAGGCAACGGTGATATCTAGAAATACATTCATGGACATGCTAGAACTTTTCAAAGAAAGTATAGTGAATGTCTGTAACAAGAAGTCAAGTCAATATGGATGCACAACTGGTGAAACTGTTAGAAATGATGCAAACGATGCAAGAACAGGGACGTATGATGCAGGAAAAGTTGGAAGAACAAGGGCATAAAATGGAAGACCAGACGAAAACAATGCAAGAAAAATTTGAAGAACAAGAGCATAAAATCGAAGAGCAGTCCCAAACGATGCAGGAGAATTGGAAAAAAATTAGAAGAACCATGAAAAAGATATTAGAAGAAAAGAGACGGACAATGCAAGAGAAATTAGAAGAGGGCGTAAAATGGAAAATCAGACGAAAGAAATGCAGATAAAGTTAGAAAAATTGGAGAATACACTAGAAGAAAAACTAGAGGAGCAATCATATAAAGTGGCACAAGTAGAAGAGAAACTGTTATCACAAAAAATGGACGAAGAAATGAACTTGGTTAGAGAAACCTGCGAAGAGCTTCGACGTAACCTAGACAAGATAACAAAGGAGGACGTAATCAAATCAGAAGGACCTGTTATCCGAACTGGAATGGAACACTGGAACAGCAGCTGCAGCAAAAAAATAGTCTGATTGTGAAAAGGCTACTGCTCTAATAGTTGCTCTATGAGGGGAAGCTCTTGACGTCTAAAAAAGTTTCTGCTGGGCAGCAGAATAACTACGACATTCTAAAACAGCATATGGAAATAAGATATGGGGAAAAGCACCTGCATCAAGTGTACCAGCCACAATTGAAAAATCGTCACCAACAGAGTGGAGAGAATTTACAACATTTTGAGACCGATGTTGCGAGACTGGTTCTTTTGGCTTATCCAACAGCCCCGTCCGAATTCTTGGACCAGCTCTCCATCCAAGTTTTTACCGATGGCCTAAGAGATTGCGAAACCCAGCAGGCACTACAACTCGCCAGACCTAAAACGTTGAAAAAACGCTCTTTCGCATGCACTGGAATTCGAGGCAGCAAAGATGGCATCAGGTAGACATGTTAAAGTTCGGGCCATCAGTGATAACAGCGATAGGCTGGCAAATGGAGACATAATAAAGACGCTGAAGAAGATTATTGATAAGCTCAGCCCAACTACTAGGCCAAAGAAAGAACAATTTGATAGGTCGAAGGGATCGCCTTCTTAAATGCTGGAACTGTGGACAGACAGAACATCTAAAGAGACAGTGTAGGGCCCCAGTCGCGGATCAGCAAAAGCGCGACTCCCAGGCGGCAGCTGCACAGGAGAACAAGGGTCAGCCGGCTTGACGGGGCAAAAGCCGGCTGCCTCCTCCTACCATGCCCCACGAGAAGAAGTTACGTTATCATGTCTTCAGGACTCTGACTCCTTGCTAATAGAAGGCATTATTTTCGGTCGTATGTTCCCTATGGTAATTGACACTGGAGCAACAAGAACTATTGTACGGCCGGATATTATTGGGATTGGCGTATTACGAACCCTGCCAAATGTTATGTCCTTACAATAGCCAATGGACAACAACTGCCAGTCAAGGGGGAATGCGAGCTTGAAGTAGAATTAGGAGACGTCAAGTTCAAACACAGAGCCCTGGTAGCAGATATATCGGACAATGTCATACTCGGACTAGACTTACTAGGAGCAAAGGGGGTGAACTTAGATTTAAATGCTGACATGCTACGGATAATGGGTGAGTAGTGCTAACGAACACCACTGAGAATAACGCTGTACGGAGACTCGTTGTTAAAGATGTGGTACTACCTGCTCAGACCGAAACGTTGGTTGCCACTGTAATGGATGGGGAAATGTCTTGCAGTGTAGGAGTGGTGGAACCTAGTAATCCGGATTTGTTCAATAAATCTATAGTCAGTGGCCGTACCCTGATTAAAATTGAGAAAACGACAATAGTACGGGTAGTTAATCTGAAAATCTTTCCACATAAAATTGCAAAGGGACCTTAAGTAGGAGTCTGTGAACCTGTTACCATGGTCAGAACACTCAAAGAAATCAACGAACCAGAGAAGAAACCAAATAAGACCAGTCTACCAGAATGTCTAAGGGACATCGTGGATAGGGTCAAGGAAAGATTAACAGAGGTGGAGATGGAACAACTGAAAGAGCTGCTAAGTGAAAATGAAGAGGTGTTTGCACTTAAAATAGGCGACTTTGGGAGAACCAATGTAGTGAAGCATCGAATCGATACCGGTTTATCGTCTCCTATAAAGCAGCCACCACGAGGACTTCCACTAGCCAAGCGGGAAGAAGTTAACAAGATGTTAATTGAGATGCAAAACCAAGGGACCATAGAGCCATCTCAGAGTCCTTGGGCTTCTCCTGTAGTCCTGGCCAAGAAGATAGACGGCTCTACCCGATTTTGTGCGGACTACAGAAAATTAAATGACGCCATCAAGAAAGACAGTTACCCATTACCGAGGATTGACGATACTCTGAGCACCTTGGCTAGTACGCAATGGTTTTCCACTTTGGATTTAAAGAGTGGATATTGCCAAGTCGAGGTCAGTCGAGAAGACAAGGAAAAGACAGCGTTCACTACTGGAAATGGATTGTGGCAGTTCAATGTAATGCCATTTGGCCTATGCAATGCTCCTGCCACCTTTGAACGATTGATGGAAACTTTACTTCACGGCCTGCATTGGCAGACCTGCTTGATTTACTTGGACGACGTGGTGGTGCTGGGACGCTCTTTCCAAGAGCACCTGAAGAACGTGTCCGAAGTGTTCAAAAAGTTGAAAGCAGCAAACCTGAAACTGAACCCGAAGAAGTGCAGTCTGTTCCAAAAGGAGCTTAGATACTTAGGCCACATTATTACTCCAAACGGTGTGAAAACAAACCCGGAGAACACAGAGTGCATAAAGAACTGGCCGGTTCCTAAAGACAAACATCAAGTTCGAAGTTTTTTCGGCCTATGCACATACTATCGACGATTCGTCCAAGGATTCTCGGACATTGTCAAGGCTTTTCATAAACTCACAGAAGACAACATCCCATTCGAATGGACTCCGAGATGCCAGCAAGCCTTTGAGACGCTGAAAGAGGCTCTCTGCACTACCCTACTAAGTGATTAATTGCATTGTTTTCTGGTAAAAGAAAAAGTCGGATTGGGAAATCTGCGACAATACGCTAATTTTATTTGTCGGGAACTTTTGGAATCTACGGGAATTATTCCCGATCTTAAGTGAGGCTGTTGGTCTTTTATTAACACATATCCATGTATTTTGTCAGTAACTTCAGTAGTACTACGAGCGGTATTGAAACTAGAACAAAATGGTGAACTAGATAGTCTTATAAATAAGTATTTGTCTCAACAGGGAGATAAAATCGGTTGCACTATCCTTACAGATTTGGAACCCATTAAGCAACGCCCTTATCGTGTATCGTAAGCAAAAACATATTGATGATGTAATTCAGTCGATGTTATCGGAAGATATAACAGAACTTTCAGATTTGGCACGGTCAAGTCCAGTTTTCTTAGTTCCAAAGAAAGACGGAACATACCGGTTTTGTGTTGATGACCGTCGTTTAAATTGCATAACTAAAAAAGATGACATTTATGTTAGTATTGGACAAATTGGGTTATGCAAAATAGCTTAACTCTTTTGACATAAAATCAGCCTATTGGCAGGGCTCCGTAGCTAAAAACTTTCGAGAAATTACGGCTTTTAATATTCCAGATCGTGGTTTATACCAATTAAAGATAATGAATTTCGGGCTGCAAACCGTATTTGTATATTTAGACGACATAATAGTTGTAACCGAAACTTTTGAAAAACATTTAAGTATATTAAGAGAAGCATTACAACGGTTAACGAAAGCGAAACTTTCAGTCTCTATAGAGAAGTGTTTTATTTGCCGTCCCGAATTTAAATATTTACGTAGTTGACCGCTAGAGAGGGAGAAAGAAGTTGGGGATGGTACACCTGGTGCGGCCTGATACTATAGGGGTCCACTCCTACCTAGCTGGTATAGTGTAGTAGATAAGGGTCATGCTGCATGGTTGGGCGGGCTTCAACTTCTTTTGCCAAATATTCTCACTGGGGTAAACATTCAGCCATGGCTGAATAGTGGAAGCGGGGACTTATAATACGGGGGTGTTTATAGTATCGAGCAAACATATCACTACAGATAAAAGAAGAAAAATTAAACGTACCACCAACACAGAACACCCTAGCTCAACAAAAGAGCAGGCAACGGAGATGGATGGGGCAAATTCAGCCTCCTCTAACTCACCGTCACGAGAGGAGAAACTTCTGAGCACCTCAAGAGGCAAATCCAAGGAGGCACAGGAATGTGCCCCCATGGATTTAACCAATACAGAAGCCATGAAGAAAGAAAAGAAACAAGAAAGGAGAAGAAGAGCAAGAACGAGGAAGAGGAAGTAGGAAAAGAACAAAGGCTGCAGGGAGCACTGCAAAGTTCTCCAGCAGCTGCACCTGAGGCCAGTCCAGTCGATGGACTGCCAGCCAGGGAATCCATCAGCTAACATTGCATCGGGGCAAGCAGAAGCCGGCAGTACCCCATGGCCTCTTTGCGAGGCGGTGCGGAGATAGGACAAAAGGGAAGCCAAAAGGCGATACTTTGTCATACCCACTGCTCTTGCTGCATCAGGGAGGGGGAGACAGGAAGTCTAAAAGGACAACCAGGCTCCTTATCTCAGACTGGATGTAAGAGGGTTAGGGCGGGTAAGACAACGAAGCCAGAGCGGCAAAAAACCGATCCTTTGTCTTCCGCAAGGGGTTGTCATACTGATGTTATGCAGATATGAGTGAGATAGACGAAATCAGGAGACGTATAATATTTGGGATACACGAAAATGTTCCAGATTCAATAAAATATACGATTGATGTTACACACAATGTTGTACCTACCTAAAAATACTGAAAATGGAATCAAATTGTCTAGAATTGGACTTCCTGGAATGAAGTCAATTTAACAGAATTTTGAATGACAATAATGTATTGCTGGATCTCGTTCTTAGCACCATAAAAATTTTTAACGTTTATAGGTGTGATGCACTTTTGGTTTCTGAAGATTTTCCTCATCACAAAGCTTTAAATATTTATGTAAACATTCCTGGTGAGTCAGAATTTAAGTTTAAATCATGTTAGAGCCGTTAGAAATTGCACAATGCTAACTATGAATTGATTAACGAATTAATAAATTCTGTTAATTGGCAGGCGTTGTTAAATAATTTGAATGCTGATGAATCTGCATTGTACTTTTATGCTCAAATTTATAATATTATAAGTGAGAATATCCCAAAGAAAAATATTAAAAACCAGTATCCCATTTCGTTTTCCACACAGACAGTAAAATTAATAAAAGATAAGTACAAACTACACAAACGGTGGAAAAAATACAGAAATGATTTGGATTATGTCAGTTTTTCAAATGTTAGAAAAAGAGTAAAAAATTCCATAAAAAATGATTACCCCAGGTAACATTTTTGCTGAGGATGAGCAAATATGTAACGCATTCTCAGATTATTTCTCTAGCGTTTATGAACGTTTCGACACTCCATCTAACATCAATAAAATACATAATTCTAACGCCCTTCCTATTACTATTGATTACATCACCGAGACACAAATCATTTCTGTAATTGATAATCTGGCGCCCTCCAAAGGGCCTGACCCAGATGGCTTACCAGCGGTGTTTATAAAGAAATGTAAATTTTCTCTGGTAACTCCACTTTTTGTAATATATAATAAATCGGTTTCGGAGGGTATATTTGCAGCTGTCTGGAAAAAAGCAAGAGTTGTTCCCGTTCATAAAGCAGGTAGTAAAAGCAACGTCTATAATTATCGTCCTATCTCAATGTTGTCTATACCAGGAAAGTTGTTGGAGGCAATCATTACTAATGAACTTTTCTTTACATTTAAAAATAAAATAAGTGAGAAACGACATGGCTTTTTCCGTGGTCGATCTGTCGCGACTAATTTAATACCAAAAGTTTTTAAAAGTGAAATTAAGTATAAACTAAATATATAAGCAAACTGTGATTAAAATGACAACTCGCATAAATCATGCAGAAATAATACTTATGTTTCTAAAAAGTGATGAGTTTGGTGAAATCTTGTCTAAACAAATTGAAAAAGAAACTAATAGACTACAAGAAAAGATTGCCGATTTAAAAGAAGAAGTAGTCATTCTAAAAGAAAGCAATATTGAACTAATAAACTTATTAAGTAATGCACCACCTCACATGCAAACATTAAATAACAACAATAAAAGTGTGTGTCATAATACGGATAATAATTCCCAAATTGTATATCAACCAGTGGAGCGAAGCGAAACAAATCTGGTAAAAAACAAGCCAGAACGAGTAAGAAATGGTGTAAATAAAACCCAAATAAAATTAACATCTAGCAACAGTAAGAAACAAATGACACCGACACCAAAAGAAAATACGCTTCAAAGGCAGTCTGAAATGGAAATAAATCAGAAAAATGTAGCAACAAATCAATCCACAAATGCAAATTATCAAGAAGAAACAATGTGGCAACAACAAAGACGCAGACAAAGACGAAGTAACTTAATTTTTGGAAAATCAGTTGCAAATGATTCTTTTAAGGGGGTGGTAAAATATGTGGATTTTCATGTCTTTCGATGCCCATTAGACATGACATGTGAAGAAATGGTAAAATACCTTAATAGTAAAAATATTTTAAATATCAGATGTGAGAAAATGCAGTCGAAATACCCAGATATTTATACGTCCTTCAAAGTGTCTATACCAGCAAATATGCAGAATCAGTTTATGGATTTGATGAAATAAGTAATTTAATATGTGATGTAAAACCATTAATTGCATGTTTGACAGAAGCACGAGTAACAGAGGACATTGTTGACTCAGAAATTTATATAAATGGATACGATGTTATTAGATGTAATTCAATAAGTAGGCACACTGGGGGTGTAGTTTTTTATATTAGACAATTTGAAATACAACGTTGTAAATAATCTCTATCATGAATCAAATTTTTGGATAACTCGAGTAAACATAACAATTGACAAAAAAACATGGCATTTAGGTTGTGTATACCACTCACCAAATGCAAGCCACGTGGATTTTTGTGATTTTTTTAAATCTTTGTTTGAAGAACTAGATCTCAGCCAAAATTATATTTTTTTGGAAGACTTCAACATTAGATGGGATTTACCTAAAAACAGTTATACTAAACGAGTAAAACAATTGTGCTCATTATATGGTTTCAAACAATTTGTAACATTTTTTACTAGGATAACTCAATTTAGCTCTAGTACAGTCGACTTAGTATTTTCGAATAACTATGATATTGTAGTTAATAACATACAACCTAAAATCACAGATCATGAAACAATAGCGATTAATATGGAGCAAGCTGATATTGTGGTTACTCAGAATTATTTTCAATTTAGAAAAATTGACTATGATAAATTAAGTTTTGCGCTTATCGAAAAAGACTGGCTATATAACTCTGTAAATGCTCATGACGTATATAAAAATTTTTGTTCGAATATTAAGATTGTGTTAGATACTGAGTGTCCTCAGCAAATTAGAAAGGTTCATAGATCTAAACAGTGGTTTAATGAAGCAGCTAAAGTAGCAATTTTTGAACGTGACTCGGCATACAATAAATTCAAAATTAGTAGATCTGAAGTTGATTGGTTAGATTACACAAAAAAGCGAAATAATGTTGTTAATGTAACTCGTAACCTAAAACGAACATATTATGAAAACAAAACTGAAGATGTAAAAAATAATCCTCAATTAATGTGGAAAACTTTGAAATCTTTGATTAGCACCAGATCAAACAAAAATATTAATAGCATTATTAGGAATGGTATCGAAATTTATGAAAATCTACATAATGTATTTAATAATCACTTCATTTCAAGTATTGAAAATATAAGGAATAATTTAAATAATGATGAATATGTTTTAAATGAATGTAAATCATGCTGTGAACTCCGAGGAAAGTTTAAGTTTTTTTAATGAATTGACAATATCTGAACTAACGAAAATTATTTTTGAACAGCAAAATAAATTCTCAGAAGATGAAATAAATTTTAAATTAATAAAAAATACATTTGACGTTATTGGCTATCCTCTCTTACATTGCATTAATACTTCATTAAGTAATGGAGTATTTCCTGATAATTTGAAGACGTCCGTTGTAATTCCCATTCCAAAAGTATCTGGTACTAAAAACATAGAAGAATTTAGGCCTATAAATACTCTACCCTGTTTAGAAAAAATTTACAAATTATATTGATAAACAGAAATTACTGTGTGAAAATCAATCAGGCTTTTGCAATGGGTTTTCGTGTGAAACTGCATTGCAAAGAATAATAATTAATGACTTTAAATACGCGATTGACAAGGGTCAGATTATTATAGCAGTTTTCCTAGATATGCGTCGGGCCTTTGAAGTTGTTGACAGAAGTATTTTGTTAAGAAAGCTTAAATTATATTTCGGAGTGAACGAAAGTGCTTATCGCTGGTTTGATTCATATTTAAGTAGAAGAGATCAAAAAAGTAAAGTAAATGATAATATGTCTGAAAAAAGGATAGTGACTAATGGTGTACCACAGGGTAGTGTACTTGGTGCAATGCTGTTTATATGTTTTATTAACGATTTATTACATGAAGATTGGGGAGGCTGTAAAATACATCTATTTGCTGATGACACTATTATCTACATCACTGGTAAAAATGTTAACGAATTAATAATATCTATGAATAAGTATCTTGTTAAAGTTAATAAATGGTTTAGTAATAATAAAATAATTGTTAACGTAAATAAGTGTAAATATATGATTATTAAAAGCAAACGTAATACTAACGTTTTAAGTGAGGAGAATATTAAATTTGATGGTCAGTGTCTTGAACAAGTACAGTGTGTTAAATATTTGGGTATTGTTATCGATGAAAATCTTGTTTTTAATGAACATATTGAATATTTGGTCAAAAAAGTATCAAAAAAGATTGGTTTTTTATGCAGAATTAGTAAAGCACTGACACAGTATACCAAGACTTTAATATATAATGTCATTATTAAACCCCATTTTGAATATTGTTCATCTGTATTATTTATGTGTCAGGATTCTAACCTTCATAAACTTCAGATTCTACAGAATAGATGTATGCGTATTATATTAAATTGTAACAGATATACGAGTATAAATAGAATGCAATTACAGCTTAACTGGATGTCAATTAAAGAATCAATTCAATTTAGAACTTTGATTTTCATTCATAAAATGACTAATAATATGCTCCCGAAATATCTCTCTGTAAATTTGCAGTTTCGTCATGAAATTCATTCATATAACACTCGTCAAAAAAATCATATAAATATAAATCAATGTAATCTAAAGTGTACTAAGAAAAGTATTTTTGATGCTGGAATAGCTGCATATAACAGTTTGCCGTGTAACATAAAAAATTCAAAGAATTTGTTCATTTTTAAAAAAAGACTTCGTCAATATATTATAAACAAATCATAGAATTGTTTAAAATAGGTCGGTAAAAAAGGCAAAAAAGTTAGGTAAATTAGGATAATATTTTTTAGGTGGTGTCTATTGCAGTTGCAGCTATATTGTGCAATTATATATATGTATGTATTGTGTACTTTCTTATATATTGTATTTCTTAGATCTATAATTTTATGTATATGTATATATATATGTATATATGTATGTGTATATGTATGTATGTGTATATATGTTTTTTATATTATTATTTTATCTTAGTTTAGTCGCATATCTATGTACTAATACTTATATATTAGCGTTGCTAAATAAACAACAATAAACAAACAAACAATTTGTCCAAGACGTAATGGAAGCCATGGATAATAGGAAGCAGGTGGTTGCCGTGTACACTGATTTCTCTAAAGCATTCGATAAAGTACATCTCCCTTCTATGTTTATAAAACTGGAGAATTTAGGGCAACCTCCTCAGGTGGCTTATATCATACTTGACCAACAGATTTCAATGTGTACATATAAATAATTCAATATCTAACTATATCTGTATTACATCTGGTATACCGCAGGGGTCCCATTTGGGCCCTTTGATTTTTCTCTATTACTGATCATCTACTGTATGCTGATCACCTTAAATTTTATAGATCCGTTGTTACTATTAATGACTGTTTTCTAATTCATTCTGACATAGATAGGCTGGTATCTTATTGTGGAAAAATGAAATTATATTTAAACATTGACAAATGCCATTTTATAACTTTTAGTCGATTAGCTTGTGCACATGATTTTAACTATCACATTAATAATCAACCAATTCAATCTGTTACATCTATTAGAGATCTCGGTGTCACTTTAGATCCAAAACTGAGTTTTGAACCCCATATAGAAAATATAGTTAACAAGGCGCTTCGTAATCTTGGTTTTATATTAAGAGTAACTAAATCTTTTTCGAAACCAGCCTCTGTCATAATTTTATACAATGCTCTTGTTCGTAGTACCCTTGAATTTGTTTCCATCGTCTGGAACCCTCAATATCAAAAGTACATAAGTAGAATTGAGAAGATTCAAATGAAGTTCATTTACCACCTAAATCTTAGATTTAATCGACAATTGCTTTTCGAAACTTATGATAATAATCTTAAGTATTACCGATTACTTAAATTAAGTGAAAGAAGATGTGTTACGTATTTAATTTTTACTCATAAAATTTTTAATAGCGCCATCGACTGTAGTTATATCCTACAAAAACTAATGATTAATATTGCACATTATTCATCCAGATCATGCCACTTTTTTATTATCCAACGTTTTATACGAATTCTGCTAGTAATTCACCTGTTCGCCAATTGCAACAAAACTGTAATCTATATTTCAACCATATTGATATATTTTCTCTCTCACTGTCGTCATCTAGACGTTTAGCTATTAACACTTTTAATTAGATTAATATTTAACCGTTTGTAATCCACTTTGTATTTTTTTGTTATACTATTTTTCTTTCTTTTTTGTTCCCTGTAGCTCACTTAAGTTAGCTTTAGTTTGGTCTAAGCAAAGTTTACAGAACTTTGGTCTAAGTATTTTGTACGCTTAAATTCTTTTGTATCTTCCGCACAACCCTATAAATTGCAATGTTAGCTCATTGTGTTAGGTGTACTGTAAATAAAATAAAAATAAAAATAAAATCTCGTGCGGTTTGTTGCCCAAACCTAAGGCGCCACGTTACATTGCACTGCATTGCGCTGTTTTGAGCGGCGCGGCGCAGAGCAGCGGGTTTGGTCTGGATCTAGTTTATGAGTACGTCGAACAAAGATGTTACAGCAAATATGTTTTATAAAACAACCGTTTGGCAAACAATATAATTCGTAGCTCATGAGAAAAAAATACGAACACAGACTACAATTCTCTGATCGTCAGCGTCCGTTGGAAATGAAGCTAAATTATAATAGAATAACATATATAGGTACTTTATATGTCTTGAAATAGAAAATGTATGTTCTTACCTTAGCTTCCAAGAGTAATTCAAATTTAGGTTTAAAAAAATATCTCATGCCCTTGTCAGCTCCTTCTAGTGTCAAAGACTTTATTAGAAGTATTAAAATAATTACAAATGGGAAAGTTGCTGTAAAGTATCGAACTTTTGCAGAAGATTTAATACTTTTCCATATTGCAAAATAAATTAAAATCCATGCACATATCAAACATGTCACTAATTCCCATCTCAAAACATTAGAATCTTCAATGCCCTTACCAATTTGAAGTACTTTCCGACTAAAAATTTTGCAATTAGTTATTTATAATCTAAATATACACATTATTTACTCATAAAATTCTTCTGCAGGTGACTGACTAAATCGAGGTTTACTTTGGTTGTGGTGAGATAAAGGTATCCAACAATATTTAGTATTCCATCTATGATTACAGTCTTCCCAAGGTTGTTTCACCTTAAATGATGTGAAAAAATAGTAAACTCCGTATGCTATTATTACACTGTAGTAAGTAGACATTAGAAATGATATTACGACACTCCCTAGTCCAGTACCTACGACAGAAAATGTGCTTTAAACTGTATGCATACAGGGTCAAGTGAATGAACCATAATTCAAGAGTAGCTTTTTTGGATGGAAATAAGTCGATTTAGATTGAATTACCCTCGCTTGGTTTTATAGACTTCTGTAGTAATGAATTGTTAAACAAATTGTGAGCTAGTTTTTCAAATATCGGGTAATTTTAGTTACTTGGAAATTGGAAATAATTTATATGTAAAAATCAAGGAATGAGAGCACCACAAACTAGTGCATATAGATATTAAATATCTGCCAGTTGACTTAATTCTCAGTTTTAGATGGCGTGGCAGCTAAGTTTATTATTGTTAATAATAATAATAATAATAATAATAATAATAATAATAATAATAATAATAATAATAATAATAATAATAATAATAATAATGTTTATTATCGGAAAAAAAAAATTACAACTGACAAAATAATTAATTTAAAGTAAACATTATGGAACCCACAGAAGGTAAAACCTTTTTCGTGGGGTGACACAATAATGTAATACAACAAATACAACAATATAAAAACAAACATTATAATATTAACAGGTTACATTTTATGAACACCAAATATTGACACGTGAACATGCACATACACTTAAAAACATAATATCACATAACATATACAGAAGATGGTAAATTCTTACTTGAATAGAGGAAACTAGTTAATTTTTGTTTCAATTAACTGGTGTATTAATTCCATGGTTTAGTAAGAATCCATTTATTTACTTTAGATTTAAACAAATAATAAGAGTTTAGTGTTTTTAAGTTTTCAGGTAAGTTATTAAATATTTTTGGGCCAATATACGTGTAATGTCTGTCCTATTGATTTGCACATTTTTGGTACATATACACAATTTTCTTTATGGCGAGTTTCATACAAATGCTGAATTATTTTTATTTTTGTACATATTTTGCAATGCGGTTGTAACAATAAAGTTGTCTAGGGTCCAATACTCCACACTCGGCATACAGATCGTCGGATGGATAACAGTGGTTTTTATTATATATAATCTTCAAAATCCATTTTTGGGCAATTTCTACATTTTTCAGGAAGCAGCTACTTACTCCTCCCCATCCAACGATACCATACGCCAAATGTGGCTGGACCAACGCATAGTACATTATTTTTAAATGCTTAAGATCCAAAATGTCTTTGAGATATTTGAATATTGGAATTAAACTTCATAATTTCTTTATTATATTATGAGTATGCAAATTCCATTTTAAATGATTATCTATTATTATACCCAAGTATTTGATGGAATTACTAGATTTTAGCTCTACAACTGTATCTGCATAAGGAACCTTAATTACTTTGTACTGTGGAAGACCATTGGCATAACTTGAAAATGGTAAGTAAAGTGTTTTCCCTACATTTACAGTAAGTAATTTATAATTAAAGAAGTCTAGCAAACATTGAAAGTCTCTTTCCACTTTAAGTTTTAACACATCGCAATTAGTGTCTTTGAATAAGACTGCCGCAAAGCTTATTATTTCTGCATCAATAGGAATACTAAAAATATCATATATATATATATATATATACATGGCTGTCGCATCATACGAAGCCCACCACAAACTACAGATGAATGGAAGCCCGAGGTTTGCGGGGTAAAGACATTTCGGTGGTATTGTAATTCTTCGGTATTACGAAGCCCAGGCGTATATACAATTTCGCCACAGATTAAACAGATAGTACCTACTCTGTGATTTCGCTATGTTGAAAACACTCCGATCGTATGAAGCCCAACAATGTTGCCACGATTGTACAAAGCCCGTACGTGTATGTATGTAAATCTGTATATACCCTGCCGATTATATGTTGCCCATTAGTAAATATCATCATTGTGAAAATATTCGCAACATTGGTAGTTTTAAACTAACGGACGATAGAAAGCCTCGTAAGGTATTTAAGCGATTCAGTACTTTTTTAAAGTTTTATCCAAAATAGAATATTGTTTACTATCTATCAAACAGCAAAAGTGGCAAAAGTACTGCTATTGCTCGAGAAAGAAAGGGGGAAAATTTTTCAAGGAAAACAATAAATAAAATACAATTAGAAAAAGATATATACTACAGTTCAAACTCTTCTGAGGATGAGGACGAGGGGGACGGTAATACGGTTGTTAAACAAATTTGTAAGAGAATGACAAATACAAATTTATTAGAAACAAGGGAAGGAAGCTTAAAAGAAGAAACTGCTACAGATTTGCATCTAAGTAAAGAAAAAGTAAGGTCAGAAGATGAGGATGAGGATGGTAATACGATTGTTAAAAAAAATTGTAAGAGAATGCCAAATAAAAATTTATTAGAAAGAAAGGAAGGAAGCTTAAAATAACAAACTGCTACAGACTTGCATCTAAGTAAAGAAAAAAGACAAGAAGACAACAGAAAGAAAATAGGCACAATCTAATATATAAAATTCTCGTGTCATTTTTTAAATTTTTTATGATGTGGCATTAAAAAATACATACAACCCTTAATTTTCACCCTTCTATCACAAACCCCTGTTTTTTAATAGCCATTTTAGTAATTTAATCATTTTTAACACTGGTCGATAACTGATCGATTCACAGGCACACAAAAATAAAAAAAAGTTCTATGCCCGAGCTCCGACCTATGGTTCCCCATGTATTTTAGCTCCTGAAACCAATCCCGGGGTCGGTATAGCCTAGTCGTTCCATATTTGCGCCTTACGGTTAAAAAAATTACCAAAATTTGGCCATTACCTGTAAATAAGCGCAAAGCTTTATCTACGTGCCATTGAAGGGTCCAAACATGAATCAGTTATTGGATAGGACCTCCCACATCCCAATTATCACTTGAGGGCCACGCATTTGCAAAAAATTAGTCCTAAAAAATTTCAAATTGTCAGAAATAATCATATGATTTCACCGTATTCAGGATCGAATTGATTTAAGAGGATTGTCTTCATGTAGCATTGCACAGTGAATAGACATAAAAAAAATAAAGAAAAATAAAAAAATAAAAAAAAAATATAAAAGGAGCCACAATACTTCCTACGTCAACGTCATTAGCAGGGTTGCAGTTCCATAAAAAATTGTGTACAGGTCACAATTACTTTCCTTTGGCGTGACCCAAAGCTAACGACGTTGACGTATAGGAAGCTGTGCTCCTTTCATTCTTTTTTATTTTTTTACTTTTTTTAATATTTTTTTAAATTTTACTTTATTTTTATTTGTCTTTACTCACTGTGCAATGCTACATGAAGACAATCCTCTTAAATCAATTCGATCCTGAATACGGTGAAATCATATGATTTTTAATAATTTGAATTTTTTAGGACCAATTTTCTGAAAATTAGTGGCCCTCAAGTGACAATTGGGATGTGCGAGGTTCTATCCAACAACTGATTCATGTTTGGACCCTTCAATGGCACGAAGATAAAGCTTTGCGCTTATTTTCAGGTAATGGCCAAATTTTGTTCATTTTTTTGACCGTAGCGCGCAAATATGGAACGTCTGGGCTATACCGACCCCGGGATCGGTTTTGGGAGCCAAAGATATTCGGGAACCATAGGTCGAAGCTCGGGCACAGAACTTTTTTCTGTGCGCCAGTGTATCACTAGATCAGTTATTCCCGCCAGGCGTCTACCGGTGTCACTTCTCACCCAGTAAATAGCACGGAGTAGAGATGAGAACGAAGCCGACTACCAAAATATACACTAGAAATATGGCAAAACAACTTTTGCCGGGTCACCTAGTGCGCATATGCAAAGACAACTTGATGGACAGTAATGAATCGGATACTGACGAATATACAGAGCCAGAAATCTACGTAAGCAAGACTAATAAAAAAAGGAAAGGATCAACACAAAGAATGGAGACACAGTGAACACATGCAAAGACAGCCTAGACAGTAATGAATCTGATAATGACAAAGTTACAGAACTAAAATGCCATGCAATAAGGATAAATATAAAAAAGAAAAAGAACCATAAAAGTGAAAGTCTGAAAGATAAAAAAATTGTGGGTCGTATTCGATGGTTGCAAAAAGAAAAGAAAATTGTACTTAAGTACTTTGAAAAACACGTTCAAAATAAAATAACACCTAAGAAGCACGAGTGCAACCAGTTTCTTGTTAGACATGGGAAGGAACTTCAGAATAAGGATTGGGTTAGGGTAAAAACTTTGGTTTATAATACCTTTAAAGAGAATTAAAGAATTAACTTCTTTGAGAATCGTAGTAATTTCTTTATTTCTTTTGTTTTATTTTTTCTTTCACCCTTTAATTATACAGCCTACACATTATTATTATTTTAATGTTATAACCAAAATTCTCAAATGTGAATATTGTGACTAGTAAATATTTTTAAATATTATTAGCAAAAAATGCGTTTTTAATGGCTAAAACTGTATAGTAAATAGTTTCTATAGCGGAAGAAGTGACTGTAAAATCAACCAATCATTCCTCAACAGGTAATACAAATTAAAACTGATCTTATTTGAGGAAAGGAATCATGGCTAATAAATAGATTTGTCAGAAATTAATTATCTTAATATTGGTTTTGTTTTTGAAACTATCTGAAGTCGGAACAATTATAAAATTTAAGATTTCAACATTTAACCTCTTGAATGATGCTTTGTAGATTTTTTAGTCGCTCCATAGATACTGATTTTAATATTTTTTATGTTTGACTGTATCATAATACCGTTGTTTATGATTTATGACGCTATTTAGCGCTAGTAGTAGTAGCACTTTATGAACTATAAAGAAGTTAAAATGGACTTCTGTCAATATCACAAGATATGCCAAAAAATTTACAATTTAGTGCATTTAAGTTATAAAATACCAGTACTCATGTGCAATGATAAAAATAAGAAATGAATTAAATTTCTTTTAAGATATGGAATGATGCTAGGAAATTTGCTTTGCTGCATGTTCCATGCCTTCATTACTCATTTCGAATAAATTTGACAATTTAATAAATTTAAATGTCATTAGTCAAAGCATACTAAAATAATTTTCAGGCATTTCCAATCGAGTAGTTTTATCAACGCATGTTAAGAAAGAAATCCTCCTCAACCGAGACAGTTGAACATAAAACTATGTATGCAATTCGTACATAATCAAACTTTTTAGACTCGTCTTATTTTTATAAGACTCGTCCAATAAAGCCCTACATTATGTACTTGTTACGTAAATAGCTAGGTTATTAATAGTATTTATAAAAAATCACGAGACATACTATTATTTCATGATTTTGTTTCTTATTCGTTCCCTAATTCCGCGCAAAAGACATTAAAACTACATCAAATAAATTGTGATAGTATTGTTTTTCACAGCCTATGTCTGCTAACAGATTATTTATTGTCATGTTTGTAATAAAACATTAATATCTTGTAAACGGTGAGATTTAGGTGTAGGGAATGCTAATACAGATCAAAAGAGAATAAAAAGGCCTATTGAATAGAACAATAAAACACGGGGTGTTTAAAATAAAATAAGTAAGTTATTTGGATTTTAATTTGTCAAAATTAGTCGCTTAGTATTAAACACCCTGTACAATTTACAGAAATTATTATCAATGATGGGCATTCTGCCTCATATATAGGAAGCACACGTATAAAATTTGAATATTCTAGCTAAGAAATTGCCATAACTAGCTTGAATTATATGTACCTATGCTTAAAAAAAATTAAATAATGGCTGTTTCCATATAGGAACTGTTTATGAAACCTTATCTAAAATCATCAATCATTTGAAATAAAGAAGTTGATATCTACTTCCGGTATAACCGGAAGTCCTACATCGATGTCAATATTTTCATTAAACTGCAAATTTTAACTAACCCCTGTATACAAATTATTTGGTTTCCTAGATACGTCTAACGAAAGGTCTTCGCGCCACATATAAAATAGACGTTGCCAAACTTCAGGGCTTCTTTTAACAGACAGAACATATTCGGCTTCGTAGCATTCGTAGTACTTCTAAAGTGTATATACATTTTTCAGTAGCGCCAACTGGTGACACTTGTCATGTACTACAAGTGTATTTTTTTAGAAATCTCACAACCCTAAACGGCCCGGGCTTCGAATAAAAAATGGTGTTTCTAGAGCCACCTATTTTATATTTATTGAAACCGTTACAACCATTAGGAAGCCCGGACGAATATATACATAATGTACTAATTTGAAATTTCAAAATATGGTGCCACATACGTTTTTCTCAAAGAAAACACTGAAAAATTACGAAGCCCGGAATCGGGCTTCGCTAGTCGGTGTCGGGCTTCGCATATCCGGTGCAATATATCACTTTTGGCTTCCTAAAGGTGGAAGTTATATATATAAACAAAAGGAATTAATCGGATCGCAAATATACAAGATTGAAAACATTTATCGGCTAAAGGATCCAGAAAAGGTGATAAGGAACAACGAGCAACTGCGGACAACGTCCGCAGTTGCTCGTTGAACGAACAAAAGGAATTAATCGGATCCGATTAATTCCTTTTGTTCGTGTATTGTTCTGGCTGAGACCCTGACACAGTAGTCGCTGGACTCTCTTCCGCAGCGACTGCTACTCTTGTCCTCAAAACAGAGGATGTGTGGCACGATGCTGCAAATTAGGGATAGGTGGCTGCTGGTCATTCTCCTGTGTAGTCGTGTCATTTGCCCTTCTTTTTTTTTTTTTTTTCCTTCTTGTTTGTTTAAGCTGCACTGCGCTGATGAAGGGCAATAACCTAGAAACAACGTTGTCCGCAGTTGCTCGTTGTTCCTTATCACCTTTTCTGGATCCTTTAGCCGATAAATGTTTTCAATTATATATATATATATACAGAACAATATCGGACCCAACACAGTTCCTTGTGGCACTCCATAACTGATAGATTTTACAGAACTACTATTCCCATTTATGTTAACTGATTGCTGTCTGTTAGTTAGATAACTTTTAAACAGTTTAAGGGATGTTCCTCTAAAACTAATATTTTCTAAGGTGTTTAACAATTTAAGGTGGCTTACTGTGTCGAAGGCTTTCGCCAAATCGACAAATATGCAAATTGATGGAATAGCTGCATCTAAATTTCGGTAAATTTTACTAGTTAGGTCTAATATTGCATCGTTGGTAGATTTTCCTGTCATAAATCCATATTGCTTATCAGAAATAATATCATATTTATTCAGGAAAGATGACATTTGAATTTTCAATATTTTTTCAAATATTTTGGCCAGTTTCATTGTTTTATACTTATTCAGTTTGATACAACAGTAGTTTCTTTTTGTCTTTATCCTCAGAAACAGGGGAGGTACGATGTTTCTGAGGATAAAGACAAAAATTTTGGCCAGGTTGGAGATAAGTGATATAGGCCTATAGTTGCTTACCTCTTGTTTGTTACCCGATTTATACAAGGTTTAATAGTAGCTATCTTCAAGGCAGATGGAAAGATGCCTTCTTCAAACGCTTTGTTTATTATAAACGTTAAAGGTTCAGCAATGTAATTGGCAGTTTCTTTTAATGTGTCAGATTTGATTGCATCGATACCGGGGGCCTTTTTACTTTTTAATGTATTTATATTTTTTTTACTTCTTGTACGTCTGTATACAGAGTGAGTCAGTCATAATGTCATTAATTTTAACCACGTATTCGGAAGGCCTAATAAAGGCAGAAAATCGAAAAAAAAATTTTTTACTCGACCTTTAAAAAAATAAACAAATCACCCTATAAAAATCGGTAACACGACGCTCCTGGTACGCTCAAACTTTCCGATGTCGCAGCCATATGATAATCTAATTCCGATGGAAGACATCGTTGCCACATGTTTACATACATAACGTCGTCTAACACTTCAGCGTGCGTATTATTCAAATTTGCCACCATTTAGTCGCACTTTCCGCATTTCCCGCATTTCTTTCCCCCCAAATTTAGAGATCACACCACACATGTAGAGGGGGATGGAGAGAATACGAGAGACATATCATTAAATCTCTCTTGGTAAGTGAAACAACTAATAACTAATGTTAAAAATTTAAAGCAGATTTCAATATGAATACGTCAGAAGTTCAAAATAAATTGCAAAATTCATTTTAGTGTCATTAATATTGCAAACGATAGTACCTAAATGGTTTATTACTCAGTTTATTATTAGATACGTTGGAGTTTTGTAATTTCAATATTAAATACTTTTTAAACAAACCAAGCTAATTTCTTTGCAGTCATAACAGTCACATTTGGTGGGACGAAAATCCACACGCTACTCGTCGGTTTAGCTTTCAGAGGCGATTTGTTCTCAACGTATGGGCAGGAGTTTACGGGAATCATTTGATTGGGCCGTATTTTCTACCGGAGAACCAGAATGGACCGCGTTACTTGCATTTTTAATAGAATTGATTGGAAAGCGTTCATTGAACATTAACATTTTAAATTATTATTGGCTGAACTGAGCAAGAAATAATATGAGATTCTAAAATAGTCAGTACAATCGTTTATTTATGATGTCTAATGCCTAGGTAGGTAGGTACTAGAAAAATATTTCAACTTGGCAACATTGCATTAGGTCGACATCGAGGTGAACTGTCAGCTGTAACCGACCAAGGCTGTGAACGGTCAGTGACAGTCTGAAAAGGGGGTTTAAATAATGATTTGAAAATATTTTTTTTCGGCGTAAATATGCATTTAAATTTTTTTTTAATCGCGTATTCGCATTATACTCATTATTCCCTATCTCCTCTTAAAATTAATGACATTATGACTGACTCACCCTGTATTCTAGTACAAAAGAATTTTTTCTGCGAGACTCGGGCAGACTTATATTTCTATATTTTACTAGCTAATTTATCTCCCACCTGACCAAAATAATCGTTAAAACGGTTTGCCACTTCCAATGTATTGGTTAAAATTTGTCCACTCTCATCTTTTATACTGTTTATATTTGTTTTAGATTTGTTTTGGCCGTGAATTTTTTTAATAATATTCCACATCTTTGATGAGTTGTTATTATTTTCGTTTATCGGTTTTTTGTAATAGGTGGTCTTTGTTTTTTTAATTAATTCATTTAGCCTATTCCGATATTGCCTATATTCATTAAGACGTTCTACATCGTCAGGATGTTTTAAAACATTTTTATGCATTAAGTTTTTTTTATTTATTGATTTTATAAGGCCATTAGTGACCCATTCATTCCTTTTTATTTGTACACGAATTGATATAGTCTTGCAGTTTAAAAATAAATAAATTAGTTATTTGGTCAATATCCTGTAAAGAATAGATACTATTCCAGCTTTCTAACTCTAAATAGTTTTGCGTAATTAATGAAATGTCTATAATGCGAGGTTATATTATTGCTAATATTTTCTTTTCCAGGTGACAAAGGTACGTAATGTAAGAAAGTTGAAAAGTGATCAGTAATTTGGGTTTCCACTACCACAGGTGTGAACTGTTCATAAGGAATACGTGTTCTAAGAAATATGTGATCCAGACATGTTTGGGAATTGCCTTGAACTCTAGTAGGCTTGTTAATTGCGGATACATACCCATGCTCACTTAATGTATTCAAATATTCTTGACAGTCTTCACTACTGTTATCTAAAATATGTATATTTATATCGCCCAATATCAGGTCTATATCACTACGTCGCTCTTTAATATCACCTAAAAAATTCCTTAAACAATTAATAAAAGTTGTAGTATTTACAGAGGGTGACCTATATATGTATATTTTTGTTATTAAACGTGACGTTTAACTGAACGACTTTTATTTCTCCGATATATACAAAGTCATATGTATAATTTAGATTATTTTTTATGTATATTATAACGCCATCATTTTTGTTTAAGTTGCCTTCATTGTAAATTAAGTCGTATCCAGTTATGTTAAATAAATCCGTATTATAAATTTTAAAGCATTCTGTTAATACTATACAGTCAAAGACGTAATTCACTTCCTCAATCATAATATTTAGTTCCTCAAAATGTTTAGATATGCTTCGGATATTTGTATGAAATATTCCAAATCCTTATCCCAAATCATTATTAATTATTTGTCTACAATGTTGAAAATTATCTGCACGTTTTGTAAATATACGCGACACACTAAAATCTCTTATATATTTGTCCATATTATTGTAATTAAAAGCAAAATACCAGTAAATACAGACCCGAGTTTTACAAACAGTTAGATAAAAAATAAAATCAATCAAATATACACACAATAAATAAAATCACCTGAATAATCTACTTACATTAATACATTCATTCAAACACAACAATGTTAAAAACTAAACGATCTACAGCTAAATACAAAATTTATTAACACATTTCAACACAGTCACTTGGCACTGACTTGAGACCTAAGACCTTCTTTTTTCTTTTTGTTTAATACCGATGAAGGAGAGTTTCTATTTTCAAATTTGCGTTTTCTTTCTTCTTGTAAGCTGATCACTCCTTCCTGCCTTTTTGCGGTTCTTTCTATATTGTTTATGTTTAGAGGACTTTCTGTTTTTTCCTCTTCTATTATCTCTGCATCATCTGTTGTAATCTCGGCTTGGATAATTTCTCTTCCTACTAGATGACCACTATCAAATTGATTATCTAAACCACTGAATGTAGGTGTTGCTGGTGCACTACTATTTTTCCTCGGTGAATTTTGTGTTGTAGACCGGATGAATAATTCAGCTGGTTCTGAGTTTTTCAATTCTTCATATGTATAGGTATCACCATTTATGATTAGGGTATTATTTTTTATTTTCGCACTATATTGCTTATCCCTGGTCGCTTTTAAATGACTATATAACACCCTTTGTTCTAACTGCTCCTCTTTTGTTATATCATTTCCAATACTAATGCCAGTATATTTTAATTTTCTGACATTATTGTATATTTCTTGTTTAGTCAAATTTGAAATTAGCTGCAGCTTTATAGGTCAAATTTTATTCATAGACTTTTTGCCAATACGATATACATTATTTATGTCTATTTTGGTAATTTCAATATTTAGAGTATCGTAAAAAGTTACAAACCACATTTAAAACTGACTCATCCTCTTCTTGAAGGCCAAAAATAATAACGTTATTGTTCCTTAATTGGTGTTCAACAGTATGAAGTTTGGTCTTTATATTTCGATTTTCATTTTCAAGATGTTCGTTTTTGTGTAACAATTGTTCTATAATGTCTTGCTGTTTGTTAAGTGTATATTTTATATCCCTTATATCCGTAGAAATGCTAGTTATGGCTGCAAGTATGTCCTCATTTCCCATAATTTTTGTGCGCCTCTTGTATATCACAGTTTTCGTTAGGGTATTATTTTTAATCTACATATATTTTATCAAATGATTCTTCATAAACTTAAAAAAGAAAAAAAAAAGAAATCAGTAGTTCTTTTTTTTATGAGATATTTGTTTCCTTTTTTTCCCCTTCTCTGTAAACTGTTTTCCGTTAGCCACTACTACTAGTACTGCAGGAGTCAGATGGTTTAACAAAGAACTTAAGATTTTGAGAAGTAATCTCAAACGCAGCAAAAAGAAGTTTAGAATCTCTAATTCTGAAGAGGACTGGTTGAATTATTGTCGGCAACGTAAATTATATAAAAAAACTCTAAAAGATGTTAAACGTCGTACCTATGCTGATGTAATTGTCAATTCTGACAATAAGTCCAAATCCATTTGGAGTATTAATGCAGAAAGGCCGAGTAAATACGATCGAAGTAAATCATCTATATCTGCAGATGACTTCAATAATTTTTTTACAACGATTTCCGATACCATTCTCAGTTCACTTGATTCAAATCGGCTTAATCCCATTAAGTTTTTGAATAACCAGGCTAAACCTGCTACATCTTTTTTTATGTTGCCTATTTTGGAGACTGATGTACGCCAGTCCATTTTACATTTAAAGAACTCCAGCTGCCTGGATTACTACGACCTTAACAGTCATATTATGAAGATATCTTTAAAATTTCTTATTGGTCCCTTGACTGTATTATTTAATAAATGCCTTGAAGAGGGGATTTGGCCTGATTCCCTAAAAGTTGCTAAAGTATTGCCGGTTTACAAGAAGGGAAACTGTGATGTAGTAGACAATTTTAGACCAATAGCCATAGTGCCTATCATTTCGAAGGTGTTTGAGTATTTGTTGAAGGATAGATTACTGTCGTATCTAGAAAACAAATCAATACTATCTCCGCACCAATTTGGATTTAGGAAGGGTTTCTCTACCATAAGAGCTCTGCTAGTAGTATTAGATGTAGTGGTTGAGGGACTTGACAGCGGTACTCCCACCAATGCTGCCCTTTGTGATCTTACTAAGGCATTCGACTGCGTTGACGTTGGCATACTGCTGCTTAAATTAGAATATTATGGTATTCGCAATGATGAATTAAAACTTTTCCGCTCTTATTTGACTGATAGGCGGCAGTATGTTTCTGTCGACGGGGTTGAATCGGATGTGCTTCCCATACTAAACGGAGTGCCGCAAGGATCCGTTTTGGGACCAATTCTCTTTTTGTTGTATATAAATGACTTGCCGATTAATGTTGAGGTTAATATGAGTTCTTGTATTCTTTTTGCTGATGATGCGACTTTGTTAACTCCGAGTACTGTTGCTTCGAGCATTGATAGCCTGAATTTAGCTGAAACTTGGTTCACAGCCAATAAATTGAAGCTAAATATCTACAAAACACAAAATTTAACATTTACTTCAGATAAGTGGCACGCTAAGACAAATACAGTATCATTACTTGGTATTACTTTGGATCCGTTCTTGAACTGGACCCGACACGTTGATAATCTTTGCTCGAAGCTTTCTTCTCAAATATTTGCGATGAGGCAGTTGCGCCCTTCAGTGGACAATAAAGTCATAAGAACTGTTTACTTTGCATTCATTCACAGTCACTTAAACTATGGCGTGTCATTGTGGGGCAACTCAAGTAAAGCCTATAAGGCGTTTATTTTACAGAAGGCTGCCTCGTTGCTTCTGTGTCTAGAGTTACTCCCTATAGAGATTTATTTAAAAAATATGGTATCCTACCTTTGCCTTGTATGTACTTGTTAGAGTCTTTACTTTTGGTTCATAAGAATTTGTTAACTCATTCAGACGTTCACCAGTACAACACAAGGCATGATGGAAATCTGATAGTTCCTTTTTCACGGATTAACATTACCAAAAACAATAAATTATGTTTGAATCTATATAATAACCCGAGTGGTTACTTTGGGCAGAGTGCCATTAAACAGATGTCCTGCAGAGAATTTCGGAATTTCACTAAAAAGTTTTTATTGTCTAATTGTTTTTATTCTATCAATGATTTTATTTCATTTACTGATAATTGATGTTTTTATATATTTGTTGTGACTAAAAATGTACTTATTGTATATGGTGGTCAATAAACTTATTCTATTCTATTCTATTATTATTATTATTATTATTATTATTATTATTATTATTATTATTATTATTATTATTATTATTATTATTATTATTATTATTATTATTATTATTATTATTATTATTATTATTATTATTATTATTATTATTATTATTTTTATCATTATTATTATTATTATTATTATTATTATTATTATTATTATTATTATTATTATTATTATTATTATTATTATTTTATTATTATTATTATTATTATTATTATTATTATTATTATTATTATTATTATTATTATTATTATTATTATTATTATTATTATTATTATTATTATTATTATTATTATTATTATTATTATTATTATTATTATTATTATTATTATTATTATTATTATTATTATTATTATTATTATTATTATTATTATTATTATTATTATTATTATTATTATTATTATTATTATTATTATTATTATTATTATTATTATTATTATTATTATTATTATTATTATTATTATTATTATTATTATTATTATTATTATTATTATTATTATTATTATTATTATTATTATTATTATTATTATTATTATTATTATTATTATTATTATTATTATTATTATTATTATTATTATTATTATTATTATTATTATTATTATTATTATTATTATTATTATTATTATTATTATTATTATTATTATTATTATTATTATTATTATTATTATTATTATTATTATTATTATTATTATTATTATTATTATTATTATTATTATTATTATTATTATTATTATTATTATTATTATTATTATTATTATTATTATTATTATTATTATTATTATTATTATTATTATTATTATTATTATTATTATTATTATTATTATTATTATTATTATTATTATTATTATTATTATTATTATTATTATTATTATTATTATTATTATTATTATTATTATTATTATTATTATTATTATTATTATTATTATTATTATTATTATTATTATTATTATTATTATTATTATTATTATTATTATTATTATTATTATTATTATTATTATTATTATTATTATTATTATTATTATTATTATTATTATTATTATTATTATTATTATTATTATTATTATTATTATTATTATTATTATTATTATTATTATTATTATTATTATTATTATTATTATTATTATTATTATTATTATTATTATTATTATTATTATTATTATTATTATTATTATTATTATTATTATTATTATTATTATTATTATTATTATTATTATTATTATTATTATTATTATTATTATTATTATTATTATTATTATTATTATTATTATTATTATTATTATTATTATTATTATTATTATTATTATTATTATTATTATTATTATTATTATTATTATTATTATTATTATTATTATTATTATTATTATTATTATTATTATTATTATTATTATTATTATTATTATTATTATTATTATTATTATTATTATTATTATTATTATTATTATTATTATTATTATTATTATTATTATTATTATTATTATTATTATTATTATTATTATTATTATTATTATTATTATTATTATTATTATTATTATTATTATTATTATTATTATTATTATTATTATTATTATTATTATTATTATTATTATTATTATTATTATTATTATTATTATTATTATTATTATTATTATTATTATTATTATTATTATTATTATTATTATTATTATTATTATTATTATTATTATTATTATTATTATTATTATTATTATTATTATTATTATTATTATTATTATTATTATTATTATTATTATTATTATTATTATTATTATTATTATTATTATTATTATTATTATTATTATTATTATTATTATTATTATTATTATTATTATTATTATTATTATTATTATTATTATTATTATTATTATTATTATTATTATTATTATTATTATTATTATTATTATTATTATTATTATTATTATTATTATTATTATTATTATTATTATTATTATTATTATTATTATTATTATTATTATTATTATTATTATTATTATTATTATTATTATTATTATTATTATTATTATTATTATTATTATTATTATTATTATTATTATTATTATTATTATTATTATTATTATTATTATTATTATTATTATTATTATTATTATTATTATTATTATTATTATTATTATTATTATTATTATTATTATTATTATTATTATTATTATTATTATTATTATTATTATTATTTTGTTCTATTATTATTATTATAATGAGTAGGTAGGATGTATTTGGTGTTCTAATAGTACTACTCCGGACTCTTTCCAAGTGTCTAGGAGCAGACAGTTACATTAGTACTCTTCTGATTATATTTGCTGTGCCGAGCAAAGCAGTTTTTGAATTATGTAAGCATTGTGGTTTCCTGGAATTTCTCGATTTCTTTGTTGTTCCATTCCTTTACTTGTTTTGGCGTGGGGTCCTGTTCGGTATTCTGGCCTGTATTAACCAATTCTTTGATTTTTTCCTTGCATTTGGTCAAAGATATCTTTGATGGTTTACTGTCTTCGTGTTTGACGATTGACTTCACTATATAATCTGTATCGATGTTAGATTCTAAATAATGCGCAATTCTGTATAAGGTGCTTCTGTGTGCAGCTTCGAGTTGTCTTAAGCCCCTACCTCCTTTGTACCTTTGTGTATATAGCCTATCTACATCGGCACGTGGATGTAACATACCATGGATTGTTAGTAGTTTTCTCGTCTTTCGATCTAATTGTTTTATATCATCTTGCGTCCACCGCACTATACCAAAACTATACTCAAGTACAGGAATCGCCAATGCATTCAGTGCCTGCAACTTATTTCTTGAATTTAACTGAGTTTTTAATACTTTACGTACTCTAGTTATATATTCTTTCCTTAAATCGGTTTTTAGTTGTTCGTGATTTATCTCAGTTCCTTCTTTTATTCCTAAATACTTATAATATTCCCCATGTTCTAGAGATTTAATAGTTTGCCCATCATCTAGAGTTAAATTCTCTGTTATTACTAGTTTCCCCACTTTAAATGTAGCTATTGCACACTTTTCAATTCCAAAGCTCATTTTTATATCATCACTAAATTCTTTAACTACAGATATCATATTTTTTAACTGATTTTGACTTGGTGCAATAAGCTTGAGATCGTCCATGTATACAAGATGCGATATGGCCTTCGACGTGTTGGTAATTTTATAACCCATATTTAATCTATTCAAAAGTTTAGAAAGGGGGGCCATCGCTATGCAAAATAAAAGAGGGGATAAAGCATCCCCTTGATATATGCCCCTAAGTATTTGAATTTTATCTGTAGTGATGCTTTCTTTCGGTGTGTTCAATATTATCGTTGTGTACCATGTTGGTATTATTGATTGGCAAAAAGATATTATGGTTTGAGGGGCACCAATAATTTGAAGTGATTTGATTAGCCAACTATGGGGAACACTATCGAAAGCCTTTTTATAATCAATCCAACCAAGATTTAAGTTCTTCTTGTACTTTTGACAATCTTCCAATATTGCTTTCGAGAATAGCAGTTGATCTTTACTTCCAAATGAACCTCTGCAACAACCCTTTTGTTCTATTGGTATCAACCTTTTACTTTTAATATGAGTGGCCATTCTGGTAGAGATTACACTCGTAAGTAATTTGTACATGGTATTAAGACAGGTAATGGGGCGGTAATTTTTTGCTTCATTTGTTTCTATCGTTTTTGGTAAGAGGAATGTTCGACCCTCCGCTAGCCACTTCGGCGGTTCTATTTCATTATTTAACAACCTATTAAACTGATTTACAAGAGGACTATGTACACTGATAAGTTGCTTCCACCAAAAGTTTGGTATCATATCCACTCCCGGAGCTTTCCATCCTTGCGTTTTTTTAACTGCACTTTGTAATTCATCTCTTTTGATGTCCATCCATTTCATTTTTTGTTCTTTCTTAATATGTCTCAACCATTTTGCATTCTCATTATAATTAGCTCTGTTCTCAAATATCGTTTTCCAGTATATTTCGATATTGTTCTTATTTGGGTATTCTGTTATTTCAATAGTATCATTCATCATTCCTCTGTAAGCACTTTGTAATTCATCTCTTTTGATGTCCATCCATTTCATTGTTTAGGTTCTTTCTTAATATTTTCTATATATTGATTTTTACGCTGTGTGTATCTGTGAAGTCTTTGAGAGGTTGCTGTAAGTTTCTGTTTTGTCTGCTCTATTACTTCCGTTAATTCCTTATTTTCCCCCACCTTATATTATTATTATTATTATTATTATTATTATTATTATTATTATTATTATTATTATTATTATTATTATTATTATTATTATTATTATTATTATTATTATTATTATTATTATTATTATTATTATTATTATTTTTTCCCAGTAAACACCTTCCGAGGCTCCGACACACTCGGAGATGTTCTGGAGAGTCAAGCAATGACCACTCTCCACTCCGTGGAGTCAGTAATCATTGCGCCCGTAAATCGTGTGTTCTGAGCAGACGTAGCGAACCAAGGACGATTGCCTTCTGCATTCTGCCGGCTAAGATCTCTGCCGAATTTCGACAAGCCGGTATGATCTTTAACTCAGAAAGCAACGTATGTCTCATTCCACCCAGGACGCCTATAATTAGCACCACAATCTTAACAGAGTGGTCTGGATACAGCCTGCGGAGCTCGGAGAGAAGATCTCGATACTTCCTCCGTTTTCCTCCTCTTTTAGGACGATGTTGTTCTCTGCGGGAGCCGAGAACTCAATCACAAACATCGTCCTAAGCTGGTGGTCGAGGAGGACTACATCAGGCTTATTGGCTTGGATTTGCCTGAGGGTGGGGAATGAATAGTTCCAATAAATTCGGCACTTCTCATTCCCCACTACGGATTCTATATCCCCGGAGCATAAGGCAGCACTGGCGTCTCGTCTATCTCATACGAGTGTCGTAAATGATAATACAACACCCGTAAGGCTGAATCGTGTCTTTGGATATACGCTGTGCATATACCGGACAAGCAGACAGGAGATGCATAAGCGTCTCCGGCGCTGGCGGCAGGCCCTTCAGCTGGTATCAGGAACCTCGATACCCAAGACACGACTACGATAGAAGAGTGTGTTCATTACACCATCTTGGCAAGCCATTATGAATCCCTCGGTCTCAGAGTTCAGCCCCGCTGACCTCAAAAAAGCAAAGGTCAGCCTTTCAGATAAGCCAAGCCCCTCTAGATGTCGGTAGAAGAGACCATGCATTGGCTTATCCTTATGTAGCTGCAGATGATGATGCGTTTCTGCAGCTTTAAATAGGTCTTTTAACTGAGCAGGATCCGACTCGGTGACAGAGTCTGGATTTTCCCGCTCAGTATCGAACACCAGACCAAGTTCATCGGCTGCTCTTCTCGCTGCCTTATACACAAACGCTCCTATCCCTGCTGCTTCATGGTCTTGGACCATGCAGAAGGGATCCGAGCTCCTGATGACTTTGCAGGCCTCCTCCAAAACCACTCTGCCCTGGAGACACTCCAAACTCAAGAGTCCACGGCCTCCCCGATTTCTTGGGAAGTATAGCCGCGGAACGGACGATCTTGGATGCAAACTCCGATGGAGATGCATCATTTTACGAGTCCCTACATCGAGTTGCCTCAGCTCTTCTTGCGTCCATTTCACTACTCCAAAGGTAGAGAAGGATCGGAACAGCAAGCATATTTGTGGCACTCACCTTGGTCTTACCCGACAACTCCGAAGACCAGATCTGTCGGAGGCGGTGCCGATACCTGCCGCGGAGAGCGTTTTTAACCGTTGCCACCTCATGAGTGCCCTGCTGTGGACACCCAAATAGGTGTACGACTCTCCGGCATCTAGATAGTGAAAGATGCTTCCGTCTATGAGCTGGGCGTCCTCTCCGTATGGACCGCATCGTCCTCTCTTGAGATGAACCAGTGCACATTTGTCAGCCCGAACTCCATCCCAACCGCCTGCGTGTACTCATGTACCACTCTGAGGGACTGATTTAAATCCTCTCTCCGGAGGCGTAGAGTTTAAGGTCATCCATATAGAACAAATGGGTGACCTTATGCCTCCAGTCTCCTGGAGTACCGCAGTTGTAACCCCGGGTACGACGAAGTGCAACGGATAATGGCAGCAGTGAGATGCAAAACAAGAGGGACTCAGGGAATCTCCTGGAACACTCCCCTCCTGAACAAAACCGGCTCTGTCTGGACCCTTGCATTAGCCGATGTTATGGTAAAGCGGGTCCTCCAGAGCGGCATGAGTTGTTCAATACATCTCACTATGGGGTCGGCCACCGCAAGGCATTGGAGCAAGTGGATTATTAGCTCATGTGATGTCATATCAAATGCCTTGCGGTAATCTATCCAGGCCATTGAGAGGTTTCGCTTGTACTGCACGGAGTCCTGCGTAATACATCTGTCGATGAGCAGGTTCTCCTTACAGCCAGCTACACCCCTCTTGGACCCTCGCTGCTCGTATATCCGTTGATAAACGGGGTTCACTGCGTGGAGCACACGCGCGTACAAGATGCGAGTAAACACCTTGTAACACGCATTCAGGCAGGTTATTGGACGGTAGTTCTTTGGCTGGGACAAATCTCCGCTCTTAGGGATAAGCACGGTTCTCCCTTCGACAAACCACGCCGGAATTTGCTGCTCTCCATTTAGCCAGGACGTGAATATTCGGGCCAAATGGCGGTGGACACTGGTGAATTTTTTCCACCAGAAGTTATTATTATTATTATTATTTTTTTTTTTTCCAGTAAACACCTTCCGAGGCTCCAACACACTCGGAGATGTTCTGGAGAGTCAAGCAATGACCACTCTCCACTCCGTGGAGTCAGTAATCATTGCGCCCGTAAATCGTGTGTTCTGAGCAGACGTAGCGAGCCAAGGACGATTGCCTTCTGCATTCTGCCGGCTAAGATCTCTGCCGAATTTCGACAAGCCGGTATGATCTTTAAGTCAGAAAGCAACGTATGTCTCATTCCACCCAGGACGCCTATAATTAGCACCACAATCTTAACAGAGTGGTCTGGATACAGCCTGCGGAGCTCGGAGAGAAGATCTCGATATTTCCTCCGTTTTCCTCCTCTTTTAGGACGATGTTGTTCTCTGCGGGAGCCGAGAACTCAATCACAAACATCGTCCTAAGCTGGTGGTCGAGGAGGACTACATCAGGCTTATTGGCTTGGATTTGCCTGAGGGTGGGAATGAATAGTTCCAATAAATTCGGCACTTCTCATTCCCCACTACGGATTCTATATCCCCCGGAGCATAAGGCAGCACTGGCGTCTCGTCTATCTCATACGAGTGTTATTATTATTATTATTATTATTATTATTATTATTATTATTATTATTATTATTATTATTATTATTATTATTATTATTTTTTTTCAGTAAACACCTTCCGAGGCTCCGACACACTCGGAGATGTTCTGGAGAGTCAAGCAATGACCACTCTCCACTCCGTGGAGTCAGTAATCATTGCGCCCGTAAATCGTGTGTTCTGAGCAGACGTAGCGAACCAAGGACGATTGCCTTCTGCATTCTGCCGGCTAAGATCTCTGCCGAATTTCGACAAGCCGGTATGATCTTTAAGTCAGAAAGCAACGTATGTCTCATTCCACCCAGGACGCCTATAATTAGCACCACAATCTTAACAGAGTGGTTCGATACAGCCTGCGGAGCTCGGAGAGAAGATCTCGATATTTCCTCCGTTTTTCCTCCTCTTTAGGACGATGTTGTTCTGCGGGAGCCGAGAACTCAATCACAAACATCGTCCTAAGCTGGTGGTCGAGGAGGACTACATCAGGCTTATTGGCTTGATTTGTGAGGGTGGGGAATGAATAGTTCCAATAAATTCGGCACTTCTCATTCCCCACTACGGATTCTATATCCCCGGAGCATAAGGCAGCACTGGCGTCTCGTCTATCTCATACGAGTGTCGTAAATGATAATACAACACCCGTAAGGCTGAATCGTGTCTTTGGATATACGCTGTGGCCGCATATACCGGACAAGCAGACAGGAGATGCATAAGCGTCTCCGGCGCTAGGCGGCAGGCCCTGCAGCTGGTATCAGGAACCTCGATACCCAAGACACGACTACGATAGACGAGTGTGTTCATTACACCATCTTGGCAAGCCATTATGAATCCTCGGTCTCAGAGTTCAGCCCCGCTGACCTCAAAAAGCAAAGGTCAGCCTTTTCAGATAAGCCAAGCCCTCTAGATGTCGGTAGAAGAGACCATGCATTGGCTTATCTTATGTAGCTGCAGAAGATGATGCGTTTCTGCAGCTTTAATTAGGCTTTTAACTGAGCAGGATCCGACTCGGTGACAGAGTCTGGATTTTCCCGCTCAGTATCGAACACCAGACCAAGTTCATCGGCTGCTCTTCTCGCTGCCTTATACACAAACGCTCCTATCCCTGCTGCTTCATGGTCTTGGACCATGCAGAGAAGGGGATCCGAGCTCCTGATGACTTTGCAGGCCTCCTCCAAAACCACTCTGCCCTGGAGACACTCCAAACTCAAGAGTCCACGGCCTCCCCGATTTCTTGGGAAGTATAGCCGCGGAACGGACGATCTTGGATGCAAACTCCGATGGAGATGCATCATTTTACGGGTCCCTACATCGAGTTGCCTCAGCTCTTCTTGCGTCCCTTTCACTACTCCAAAGGAGTAGAGAAGGTTCGGAACGGCAAGCATATTTGTGGCACTCAGCTTGTTCTTACCCTACAACTCCGAAGACCAGATCTGTCGGAGGCGGTGCCGATACGCCGCGGAGAGCGTTTTTAACCGTTGCCACCTCATGAGTGCCCTGCTGGGACACCCAAATAGGTGTACGACTCTCCGGCATCTAGATAGTGAAAGATGCTTCCGTCTATGAGCTGGGCGTCCTCTCCGTATGGACCGCATCGTCCTCTCTTGAGATGAACCAGTGCACATTTGTCCAGCCCGAACTCCATCCCAACCGCCTGCGTGTACTCATGTACCACTCTGAGGGACTGATTTAAATCCTCTCTCCGGAGGCGTAGAGTTTAAGGTCATCCATATAGAACAAATGGGTGACCTTATGCCTCCGGTCTCCTGAGTACCGCAGTTGTAACCCCGGGTACGACGAAGTGCAACGGATAATGGCAGCAGTGAGATGCAAAACAAGAGGGGACTCAGGGAATCTCCCTGGAACACTCTCCTGAACAAAACCGGCTCTGTCTGGACCCTTGCATTAGCCGATGTTATGGTAAAGCGGGTCCTCCAGAGCGGCATGAGTTGTTCAATACATCTCACTATGGGGTCGGCCACCGCAAGGCATTGGAGCAAGTGGATTATTAGCTCATGTGATGTCATATCAAATGCCTTGCGGTAATCTATCCAGGCCATTGAGAGGTTTCGCTTGTACTGCACGGAGTCCTGCGTAATACATCTGTCGATGAGCAGGTTCTCCTTACAGCCAGCTACACCCTCTTGGACCCTCGCTGCTCGTATATCCGTTGATAAACGGGGTTCACTGCGTGAGCACACGCGCGTACAAGATGCGAGTAAACACCTTGTAACACGCATTCAGGCAGGTTATTGGACGGTAGTTCTTTGGCTGGGACAAATCTCCGCTCTTAGGATAAGCACGGTTCTCCCTCGACAAACCACGCCGGAATTTGCTGCCTCCATTTAGCCAGGACGTGAATATTCTGGCCAAATGGCGGTGGACACTGGTGAATTTTTTCCACCAGAAGTTATTATTATTATTATTATTTTTTTTCCAGTAAACACCTTCCGAGGCTCCAACACACTCGGAGATGTTCTGGAGAGTCAAGCAATGACCACTCTCACTCCGTGGAGTCAGTAATCATTGCGCCCGTAAATCGTGTGTTCTGAGCAGACGTAGCGAGCCAAGGACGATTGCCTTCTGCATTCTGCCGGCTAAGATCTCTGCCGAATTTCGACAAGCCGGTATGATCTTTAAGTCAGAAAGCAACGTATGTCTCATTCCACCCAGGACGCCTATAATTAGCACCACAATCTTAACAGAGTGGTCTGGATACAGCCTGCGGAGCTCGGAGAGAAGATCTCGATATTTCCTCCGTTTTTCCTCCTCTTTTAGGACGATGTTGTTCTCTGCGGGAGCCGAGAACTCAATCACAAACATCGTCCTAAGCTGGTGGTCGAGGAGGACTACATCAGGCTTATTGGCTTGGATTTGCCTGAGGGTGGGGAATGAATAGTTCCAATAAATTCGGCACTTCTCATTCCCCACTACGGATTCTATATCCCCCGGAGCATAAGGCAGCACTGGCGTCTCGTCTATCTCATACGAGTGTCGTAAATGATAATACAACACCCATTATTACCACCACATTATTATTATTATTATTATTATTATTATTATTATTATTATTATTATTATTATTATTATTATTATTATTATCATTTTTTTTTTTCAGTAAACACCTTCCGAGGCTCCGACACACTCGGAGATGTTCTGGAGAGTCAAGCAATGACCACTCTCACTCCGTGGAGTCAGTAATCATTGCGCCCGTAAATCGTGTGTTCTGAGCAGACGTAGCGAGCCAAGGACGATTGCCTTCTGCATTCTGCCGGCTAAGATCTCTGCCGAATTTCGACAAGCCGGTATGATCTTTAAATCAGAAAGCAACGTATGTCTCATTCCACCCAGGACGCCTATAATTAGCACCACAATCTTAACAGAGTGGTCTGGATACAGCCTGCGGAGCTCGGAGAGAGATCTCGATATTTCCTCCGTTTTTCCTCCTCTTTTAGGACGATGTTGTTCTCTGCGGAGCCGAGAACTCAATCACAAACATCGTCCTAAGCTGGTGGTCGAGGAGGACTACATCAGGCTTATTGGCTTGGATTTGCCTGAGGGTGGGGAATGAATAGTTCCAATAAATTCGGCACTTCTCATTCCCCACTACGGATTCTATATCACCCGGAGCATAAGGCAGCACTGGCGTCTCGTCTATCTCATACGAGTGTCGTAAATGATAATACAACACCCGTAAGGCTGAATCGTGTCTTTGGATATACGCTGCATATACCGGACAAGCAGACAGGAGATGCATAAGCGTCTCCGGCGCTAGGCGGCAGGCCCTGCAGCTGGTATCAGGAACCTCGATACCCAAGACACGACTACGATAGACGAGTGTGTTCATTACACCATCTTGGCAAGCCATTATGAATCCCTCGGTCTCAGAGTTCAGCCCCGCTGACCTCAAAAAAGCAAAGGTCAGCTTTTCAGATAAGCCAAGCCCCTTTAGATGTCGGTAGAAGAGACCATGCATTGGCTTATCCTTATGTAGCTGCAGAAGATGATGCGTTTCTGCAGCTTTAATTGCTTTTAACTGAGTAGGATCCGACTCGGTGACAGAGTCTGGATTTTCCCGCTCAGTATCGAACACCAGACCAAGTTCATCGGCTGCTCTTCTCGCTGCCTTATACACAAACGCTCCTATCCCTGCTGCTTCATGGTCTTGGACCATGCAGAGAAGGGGATCCGAGCTCCTGATGACTTTGCAGGCCTCCTCCAAAACCACTCTGCCCTGGAGACACTCCAAACTCAAGAGTCCACGGCCTCCTGATTTCTTGGGAAGTATAGCCGCGGAACGGACGATCTTGGATGCAAACTCCGATGGAGATGCATCATTTTACGGGTCCCTACATCGAGTTGCCTCAGCTCTTCTTGCGTTCCATTTCACTACTCCAAAGGAGTAGAGAAGGATCGGAACGGCAAGCATATTTGTGGCACTCACCTTGTTCTTACCCGACAGCTCCGAAGACCAGATCTGTCGGAGGCGGTGCCGATACCTGCCGCGGAGAGCGTTTTTAACCGTTGCCACCTCATGAGTGCCCGCTGTGGGACACCCAAATAAGTGTACGACTCTCCGGCATCTAGATAGTGAAAGATGCTTCCGTCTATGAGCTGGGCGTCCTCTCGTATGGACCGCATCGTCCTCTCTGAGATGAACCAGTGCACATTTGTCCAGCCCGAACTCCATCCCAACCGCCTGCGTGTACTCATGTACCACTCTGAGGGACTGATTTAAATCCCTCTCTCCGGAGGCGTAGAGTTTAAGGTCATCCATATAGAACAAATGGGTGACCTTATGCCTCCGGTCTCTGGAGTACCGCAGTTGTAACCCCGGGTACGACGAAGTGCAACGGATAATGGCAGCAGTGAGATGCAAAACAAGAGGGGACTCTGGACCCTTGCATTAGCCGATGTTATGGTAATGCGGGTCCTCCAGAGCGGCATGAGTTGTTCAATACATCTCACTATGGGGTCGGCCACCGCAAGGCATTGGAGCAAGTGGATTATTAGCTCATGTGATGTCATATCAAATGCCTTGCGGTAATCTATCCAGGCCATTGAGAGGTTTCGCTTGTACTGCACGGAGTCCTGCGTAATACATCTGTCGATGAGCAGGTTCTCCTTACAGCCAGCTACACCCCTCTTGGACCCTCGCTGCTCGTATATCCGTTGATAAACGGGGTTCACTGCGTGGAGCACACGCGCGTACAAGATGCGAGTAAACACCTTGTAACACGCATTCAGGCAGGTTATTATTATTATTATTATTATTATTATTATTATTATTATTATTATTATTATTAGAATTTTTTCCACCAGAAGTTATTATTATTATTATTATTATTATTATTATTATTATTATTATTATTATTATTATTATTATTATTATTATTATTATTATTATTATTATTATTATTATTATTATTATTATTATTATTATTATTATTATTATTATTATTATTATTATTATTATTATTATTATTATTATTATTATTATTATTATTATTATTATTATTATTATTATTATTATTATTATTATTATTATTATTATTATTATTATTATTATTATTATTATTATTATTATTTTTTTTTTTTTCCAGTAAACACCTTCCGAGGCTCCGACACACTCGGAGATGTTCTGGAGAGTCAAGTAATGACTAATTTCACTCCGTGAGTCAGTAATCATTGCGCCCGTAAATCGTGTGTTCTGAGCAGACGTAGCGAACCAAGGACGATTGCCTTCTGCATTCTGCCGGCTAAGATCTCTGCCGAATTTCGACAAGCCGGTATGATCTTTAAGTCAGAAAGCAACGTATGTCTCATTCCACCCAGGACGCCTATAATTAGCACCACAATCTTAACAGAGTGGTCTGATACAGCCTGCGGAGCTCGGAGAGAAGATCTCGATATTTCCTCCGTTTTTCCTCCTCTTTTAGGACGATGTTGTTCTCTGCGGGAGCCGAGAACTCAATCACAAACATCGTCCTAAGCTGGTGGTCGAGGAGGACTACATCAGGCTTATTGGCCTGAGGGTGGGGAATGAATAGTTCCAATAAATTCGGCACTTCTCATTCCCCACTACGGATTCTATATCCCCCGGAGCATAAGGCAGCACTGGCGTCTCGTCTATCTCATACGAGTGTCGTAAATGATAATACAACACCCGTAAGGCTGAATCGTGTCTTTGGATATACGCTGTGGCCGCATATACCGGACAAGCAGACAGGAGATGCATAAGCGTCTCCGGCGCTAGGCGGCAGGCCCTGCAGCTGGTATCAGGAACCTCGATACCCAAGACACGACTACGATAGACGAGTGTGTTCATTACACCATCTTGGCAAGCCATTATGAATCCCTCGGTCTCAGAGTTCAGCCCCGCTGACCTCAAAAATGCAAAGGTCAGCTTTTCAGATAAGCCAAGCCCTCTAGATGTCGGTAGAAGAGACCATGCATTGGCTTATCTCATGTAGCTGCAGAAGATGATGCGTTTCTGCAACTTTAATTAGGGCTTTTAACTGAGCAGGATCCGACTCGGTGACAGAGTCTGGATTTTCCCGCTCAGTATCGAACACCAGACCAAGTTCATCGGCTGCTCTTCTCGCTGCCTTATACACAAACGCTCCTATCCCTGCTGCTTCATGGTCTTGGACCATGCAGAGAAGGGGATCCGAGCTCCTGATGACTTTGCAGGCCTCCTCCAAAACCACTCTGCCCTGGAGACACTCCAAACTCAAGAGTCCACGGCCTCCTGATTTCTTGGGAAGTATAGCCGCGGAACGGACGATCTTGGATGCAAACTCCGATGGAGATGCATCATTTTACGGGTCCCTACATCGAGTTGCCTCAGCTCTTCTTGCGTTCATTTCACTACTCCAAAGGAGTAGAGAAGGATCGGAACGGCAAGCATATTTGTGGCACTCACCTTGGTCTTACCCGACAACTCCGAAGACCAGATCTGTCGGAGGCGGTGCCGATACCTGCCGCGGAGAGCGTTTTAACCGTTGCCACCTCATGAGTGCCCTGCTGGGACACCCAAATAGGTGTACGACTCTCCGGCATCTAGATAGTGAAAGATGCTTCCGTCTATGAGCTGGGCGTCCTCTCCGTATGGACCGCATCATCCTCTCTTGAGATGAACCAGTGCACATTTGTCCAGCCCGAACTCCATCCCAACCGCCTGCGTGTACTCATGTACCACTCTGAGGGACTGATTTAAATCCCTCTCTCCGGAGGCGTAGAGTTTAAGGTCATCCATATAGAACAAATGGGTGACCTTATGCCTCCGGTCTCCTGGAGTACCGCAGTTGTAACCCCGGGTACGACGAAGTGCAACGGATAATGGCAGCAGTGAGATGCAAAACAAGAGGGGACTCTGGACCCTTGCATTAGCCGATGTTATGGTAATGCGGGTCCTCCAGAGCGGCATGAGTTGTTCAATACATCTCACTATGGGGTCGGCCACCGCAAGGCATTGGAGCAAGTGGATTATTAGCTCATGTGATGTCATATCAAATGCCTTGCGGTAATCTATCCAGGCCATTGAGAGGTTTCGCTTGTACTGCACGGAGTCCTGCGTAATACATCTGTCGATGAGCAGGTTCTCCTTACAACCAACTATATCCCTCTTGACCCACGCTGCTCGTACATCCGCTGATAAACCGCTTTCACTGCTTGGAGCACACGCGCGTAAAAGATGCGAGTAAACACATTGTAACACGCATTCAGACAAGTTATTGGACGGTAGTTCTTTGGCTGGGACAAATCTCCGCTCTTAGGATAAGCACGGTTCTCCCTCGACAAACCACGCCGGAATTTGCTCTGCATTTAGCCAGGACGTGAATATTCTGGCCAAATGGCGGTGGACACTGGTGAATTTTTTCCACCAGAAGTTATTATTATTATTATTATTATTATTATTATTATTATTATTATTATTATTATTATTATTATTATTATTATTATTATTATTATTATTATTATTATTATTATTATTATTATTATTATTATTATTATTATTATTATTATTATTATTATTATTATTATTATTATTATTATTATTATTATTATTATTATTATTATTATTATTATTATTATTATTATTATTATTATTATTATTATTATTATTATTATTATTATTATTATTATTATTATTATTATTATTATTATTATTATTATTATTATTATTATTATTATTATTATTATTATTATTATTATTATTATTATTATTATTATTATTATTATTATTATTATTATTATTTTCCAGTAAACACCTTCCGAAGCTCCGACACATTCGGAGATGTTCTGGAGAGTCAAGCAATGACCACTCTCCACTCCGTGGAGTCAGTAATCATTGCGCCCGTAAATCGTGTGTTCTGAGCAGACGTAGCGAACCAAGGACGATTGCCTTCTGCATTCTGCCGGCTAAGATCTCTGCCGAATTTCGACAAGCCGGTATGATCTTTAAATCAGAAAGCAACGTATGTCTCATTCCACCCAGGACGCCTATAATTAGCACCACAATCTTAACAGAGTGGTCTGGATACAGCCTGCGGAGCTCGGAGAGGAGATCTCGATACTTCCTCCGTTTTTCCTCCTCTTTAGGACGATGTTGTTCTGCGGGAGCCGAGAACTCAATCACAAACATCGTCCTAAGCTGGTGGTCGAGGAGGACTACATCAGGCTTATTGGCTTGGATTTGCCTGAGGGTGGGGAATGAATAGTTCCAATAAATTCGACACTTCTCATTCCCCACTACGGATTCTATATCCCCCGGAGCATAAGGCAGCACTGGCGTCTCGTCTATCTCATACGAGTGTCGTAAATGATAATACAACACCCGTAAGGCTGAATCGTGTCTTTGGATATACGCTGTGGCCGCATATACCGGACAAGCAGACAGGAGATGCATAAGCGTCTCCGGCGCTAGGCGGCAGGCCCTGCAGCTGGTATCAGGAACCTCGATACCCAAGACACGACTACGATAGACGAGTGTGTTCATTACACCATCTTGGCAAGCCATTATGAATCCTCGGTCTCAGAGTTCAGCCCCGCTGACCTCAAAAAAGCAAAGGTCAGCTTTTCAGATAAGCCAAGCCCCTCTAGATGTCGGTAGAAGAGACCATGCATTGGCTTATCCTTATGTAGCTGCAGAAGATGATGCGTTTCTGCAGCTTTAATTAGGGCTTTTAACTGAGTAGGATCCGACTCGGTGACAGAGTCTGGATTTTCCCGCTCAGTATCGAACACCAGACCAAGTTCATCGGCTGCTCTTCTCGCTGCCTTATACACAAACGCTCCTATCCCTGCTGCTTCATGGTCTTGGACCATGCAGAGAAGGGGATCCGAGCTCCTGATGACTTTGCAGGCCTCCTCCAAAACCACTCTGCCCTGGAGACACTCCAAACTCAATTATTATTATTATTATTATTATTATTATTATTATTATTATTATCTTGGATGCAAACTCCGATGGAGATGCATCATTTTACGGGTCCCTACATCGAGTTGCCTCAGCTCTTCTTGCGTCCATTTCACTACTCCAAAGGAGTAGAGAAGGATCGGAACGGCAAGCATATTTGTGGCACTCACCTTGTTCTTACCCGACAACTCCGAAGACCAGATCTGTCGGAGGCGGTGCCGATACCTGCCGCGGAGAGCGTTTTTAACCGTTGCCACCTCATGAGTGCCCTGCTGTGGGACACCCAAATAGGTGTACGACTCTCCGGCATCTAGATAGTGAAAGATGCTTCCGTCTATGAGCTGGGCGTCCTCTCCGTATGGACCGCATCGTCCTCTCTTGAGATGAACCAGTGCACATTTGTCCAGCCCGAACTCCATCCCAACCGCCTGCGTGTACTCATGTACCACTCTGAGGGACTGATTTAAATCCCTCTCTCCGGAGGCGTAGAGTTTAAGGTCATCCATATAGAACAAATGGGTGACCTTATGCCTCCGGTCTCCTGGAGTACCGCAGTTGTAACCCCGGGTACGACGAAGTGCAACGGATAATGGCAGCAGTGAGATGCAAAACAAGAGGGACTCAGGAATCTCCTGGAACACTCCTCCTGAACAAAACCGGCTCTGTCTGGACCCTTGCATTAGCCGTTGTTATGGTAAAGCGGGTCCTCCAGAGCGGCATGAGTTGTTCAATACATCTCACTATGGGGTCGGCCACCGCAAGGCATTGGAGCAAGTGGATTATTAGCTCATGTGATGTCATATCAAATGCCTTGCGGTAATCTATCCAGGCCATTGAGAGGTTTCGCTTGTACTGCACGGAGTCCTGCGTAATACATCTGTCGATGAGCAGGTTCTCCTTACAGCCAGCTCCCTCTTGGACCCTCGCTGCTCGTATATCCGTTGATAAACGGGGTTCACTGCGTGGAGCACACGCGCGTACAAGATGCGAGTAAACACCTTGTAACACGCATTCAGGCAGGTTATTGGACGGTAGTTCTTTGGCTGGGACAAATCTCCGCTCTTAGGGATAAGCACGGTTCTCCCCTCGACAAACCACGCCGGAATTTGCTGCTCTCCATTTAGCCAGGACGTGAATATTCTGGCCAAATGGCGGTGGACACTGGTGAATTTTTTCCACCAGAAGTTATTATTATTATTATTATTTTTTTTTTTTCCAGTAAACACCTTCCGAGGCTCCGACACACTCGGAGATGTTCTGGAGAGTCAAGCAATGACCACTTCACTCCGTGGAGTCAGTAATCATTGCGCCCGTAAATCGTGTGTTCTGAGCAGACGTAGCGAGCCAAGGACGATTGCCTTCTGCATTCTGCCGGCTAAGATCTCTGCCGAATTTCGACAAGCCGGTATGATCTTTAAGTCAGAAAGCAACGTATGTCTCATTCCACCCAGGACGCCTATAATTAGCACCACAATCTTAACAGAGTGGTCTGGATACAGCCTGCGGAGCTCGGAGAGAAGATCTCGATATTTCCTCCGTTTTTCCTCCTCTTTAGGACGATGTTGTTCTCTGCGGGAGCCGAGAACTCAATCACAAACATCGTCCTAAGCTGGTGGTCGAGGAGGACTACATCAGGCTTATTGGCTTGGATTTGCCTGAGGGTGGGGAATGAATAGTTCCAATAAATTCGGCACTTCTCATTCCCCACTACGGATTCTATATCCCCCGGAGCATAAGGCAGCACTGGCGTCTCGTCTATCTCATACGAGTGTCGTAAATGATAATACAACACCCATTATTACCACCACATTATTATTATTATTATTATTATTATTATTATTATTATTATTATTATTATTATTATTATTATTATTTTTTTTTTTTTCAGTAAACACCTTCCGAGGCTCCGACACATGGAGATGTTCTGGAGAGTCAAGCAATGACCACTCTCCACTCCGTGGAGTCAGTAATCATTGCGCCCGTAAATCGTGTGTTCTGAGCAGACGTAGCGAGCCAAGGACGATTGCCTTCTGCATTCTGCCGGCTAAGATCTCTGCCGAATTTCGACAAGCCGGTATGATCTTTAAATCAGAAAGCAACGTATGTCTCATTCCACCCAGGACGCCTATAATTAGCACCACAATCTTAACAGAGTGGTCTGGATACAGCCTGCGGAGCTCGGAGAGAAGATCTCGATATTTCCTCCGTTTTTCCTCCTCTTTTAGGACGATGTTGTTCTCTGCGGGAGCCGAGAACTCAATCACAAACATCGTCCTAAGCTGGTGGTCGAGGAGGACTACATCAGGCTTATTGGCTTGGATTTGCCTGAGGGTGGGAATGAATAGTTCCAATAAATTCGGCACTTCTCATTCCCCACTACGGATTCTATATCCCCCGGAGCATAAGGCAGCACTGGCGTCTCGTCTATCTCATACGAGTGTCGTAAATGATAATACAACACCCGTAAGGCTGAATCGTGTCTTTGGATATACGCTGTGGCGCATATACCGGACAAGCAGACAGGAGATGCATAAGCGTCTCCGGCGCTAGGCGGCAGGCCCTGCAGCTGGTATCAGGAACCTCGATACCCAAGACACGACTACGATAGACGAATGTGTTCATTACACCATCTTGGCAAGCCATTATGAATCCCTCGGTCTCAGAGTTCAGCCCCGCTGACCTCAAAAAGCAAAGGTCAGCTTTTCAGATAAGCCAACTCTAGATGTCGGTAGAAGAGACCATGCATTGGCTTATCCTTAGCTGCAGAAGATGATGCGTTTCTGCAGCTTTAATTAGGCTTTTAACTGAGTAGGATCCGACTCGGTGACAGAGTCTGGATTTTCCCGCTCAGTATCGAACACAAGACCAAGTTCATCGGCTGCTCTTCTTGCTGCCTTATACACAAACGCTCCTATCCCTGCTGCTTCATGGTCTTGGACCATGCAGAGAAGGGGATCCGAGCACCTGATGACTTTGCAGGCCTCCTCCAAAACCACTCTGCCCTGGAGACACTCCAAACTCAAGAGTCCACGGCCTCCCCGATTTCTTGGGAAGTATAGCCGCGGAACGGACGATCTTGGATGCAAACTCCGATGGAGATGCATCATTTTACGGGTCCCTACATCGAGTTGCCTCAGCTCTTCTTGCGTCCATTTCACTACTCCAAAGGAGTAGAGAAGGATCGGAACGGCAAGCATATTTGTGGCACTCACCTTGTTCTTACCCGACAACTCCGAAGACCAGATCTGTCGGAGGCGGTGCCGATACCTGCCGCGGAGAGCGTTTTTAACCGTTGCCACCTCATGAGTGCCCTGCTGTGGGACACCCAAATAGGTGTACGACTCTCCGGCATCTAGATAGTGAAAGATGCTTCCGTCTATGAGCTGGGCGTCCTCTCCGTATGGACCGCATCGTCCTCTCTTGAGATGAACCAGTGCACATTTGTCCAGCCCGAACTCCATCCCAACCGCCTGCGTGTACTCATGTACCACTCTGAGGGACTGATTTAAATCCCTCTCTCCGGAGGCGTAGAGTTTAAGGTCATCCATATAGAACAAATGGGTGACCTTATGCCTCCGGTCTATTATTATTATTATTATTATTATTATTATTATTATTATTATTATGCAAAACAAGAGGGGACTCAGGAATCTCCTGGAACACTCCCCTCCTGAACAAAACCGGCTCTGTCTGGACCCTTGCATTAGCCGATGTTATGGTAAAGCGGGTCCTCCAGAGCGGCATGAGTTGTTCAATACATCTCACTATGGGGTCGGCCACCGCAAGGCATTGGAGCAAGTGGATTATTAGCTCATGTGATGTCATATCAAATGCCTTGCGGTAATCTATCCAGGCCATTGAGAGGTTTCGCTTGTACTGCACGGAGTCCTGCGTAATACATCTGTCGATGAGCAGGTTCTCCTTACAGCCAGCTACACCCCTCTTGGACCCTCGCTGCTCGTATATCCGTTGATAAACGGGGTTCACTGCGTGGAGCACACGCGCGTACAAGATGCGAGTAAACACCTTGTAACACGCATTCAGGCAGGTTATTGGACGGTAGTTCTTTGGCTGGGACAAATCTCCGCTCTTAGGGATAAGCACGGTTCTCCCTTCGACAAACCACGCCGGAATTTGCTGCTCTCCATTTAGCCAGGACGTGAATATTCTGGCCAAATGGCGGTGGACACTGGTGAATTTTTTCCACCAGAAGTTATTATTATTATTATTATTATTTTTTTTTTTTCCAGTAAACACCTTCCGAGGCTCCAACACACTCGGAGATGTTCTGAGAGTCAAGCAATGACCACTCCGTGGAGTCAGTAATCATTGCGCCCGTAAATCGTGTGTTCTGAGCAGACGTAGCGAGCCAAGGACGATTGCCTTCTGCATTCTGCCGGCTAAGATCTCTGCCGAATTTCGACAAGCCGGTATGATCTTTAAGTCAGAAAGCAACGTATGTCTCATTCCACCCAGGACGCCTATAATTAGCACCACAATCTTAACAGAGTGGTCTGGATACAGCCTGCGGAGCTCGGAGAGAAGATCTCGATACTTATTATTATTATTATTATTATTATTATTATTATTATTATTATTATCAATCACAAACATCGTCCTAAGCTGGTGGTCGAGGAGGACTACATCAGGCTTATTGGCTTGGATTTGCCTGAGGGTGGGGAATGAATAGTTCCAATAAATTCGGCACTTCTCATTCCCCACTACGGATTCTATATCCCCCGGAGCATAAGGCAGCACTGGCGTCTCGTCTATCTCATACGAGTGTTATTATTATTATTATTATTATTATTATTATTATTATTATTATTATTATTATTATTATTATTATTATTATTATTTTTTTTTTTTCAGTAAACACCTTCCGAGGCTCCGACACACTCGGAGATGTTCTGGAGAGTCAAGCAATGACCACTCTCAGTCAGTAATCATTGCGCCCGTAAATCGTGTGTTCTGAGCAGACGTAGCGAACCAAGGACGATTGCCTTCTGCATTCTGCCGGCTAAGATCTCTGCCGAATTTCGACAAGCCGGTATGATCTTTAAATCAGAAAGCAACGTATGTCTCATTCCACCCAGGACGCCTATAATTAGCACCACAATCTTAACAGAGTGGTCTGGATACAGCCTGCGGAGCTCGGAGAGAGATCTCGATATTTCCTCCGTTTTTCCTCCTCTTTAGGACGATGTTGTTCTCTGCGGGAGCCGAGAACTCAATCACAAACATCGTCCTAAGCTGGTGGTCGAGGAGGACTACATCAGGCTTATTGGCTTGGATTTGCCTGAGGGTGGGGAATGAATAGTTCCAATAAATTCGGCACTTCTCATTCCCCACTACGGATTCTATATCCCCCGGAGCATAAGGCAGCACTGGCGTCTCGTCTATCTCATACGAGTGTCGTAAATGATAATACAACACCCGTAAGGCTGAATCGTGTCTTTGGATATACGCTGTGGCCGCATATACCGGACAAGCAGACAGGAGATGCATAAGCGTCTCCGGCGCTAGGCGGCAGGCCCTGCAGCTGGTATCAGGAACCTCGATACCCAAGACACGACTACGATAGACGAGTGTGTTCATTACACCATCTTGGCAAGCCATTATGAATCCCTCGGTCTCAGAGTTCAGCCCCGCTGACCTCAAAAGCAAAGGTCAGCTTTTCAGATAAGCCAAGCCCTCTAGATGTCGGTAGAAGAGACCATGCATTGGCTTATCCTTATGTAGCTGCAGAAGATGATGCGTTTCTGCAGCTTTAATTAGGCTTTTAACTGAGTAGGATCCGACTCGGTGACAGAGTCTGGATTTTCCCGCTCAGTATCGAACACCAGACCAAGTTCATCGGCTGCTCTTCTCGCTGCCTTATACACAAACGCTCCTATCCCTGCTGCTTCATGGTCTTGGACCATGCAGAGAAGTGGATCCGAGCTCCTGATGACTTTGCAGGCCTCCTCCAAAACCACTCTGCCCTGGAGACACTCCAAACTCAAGAGTCCACGGCCTCCCCGATTTCTTGGGAAGTATAGCCGCGGAACGGACGATCTTGGATGCAAACTCCGATGGAGATGCATCATTTTACGGGTCCCTACATCGAGTTGCCTCAGCTCTTCTTGCGTCCATTTCACTACTCCAAAGGAGTAGAGAAGGATCGGAACGGCAAGCATATTTGTGGCACTCACCTTGTTCTTACCCGACAGCTCCAAAGACCAGATCTGTCGGAGGCGGTGCCGATACCTGCCGCGGAGAGCGTTTTAACCGTTGCCACCTCATGAGTGCCCTGCTGTGGGACACCCAAATAGGTGTACGACTCTCCGGCATCTAGATAGTGAAAGATGCTTCCGTCTATGAGCTGGGCGTCCTCCGTATGGACCGCATCGTCCTCTCTTGAGATGAACCAGTGCACATTTGTCCAGCCCGAACTCCATCCCAACCGCCTGCGTGTACTCATGTACCACTCTGAGGGACTGATTTAAATCCCTCTCTCCGGAGGCGTAGAGTTTAAGGTCATCCATATAGAACAAATGGGTGACCTTATGCCTCCGGTCTCCTGGAGTACCGCAGTTGTAACCCCGGGTACGACGAAGTGCAACGGATAATGGCAGCAGTGAGATGCAAAACAAGAGGGGACTCAGGGAATCTCCCTGGAACACTCCCCTCCTGAACAAAACCGGCTCTGTCTGGACCCTTGCATTAGCCGATGTTATGGTAAAGCGGGTCCTCCAGAGCGGCATGAGTTGTTCAATACATCTCACTATGGGGTCGGCCACCGCAAGGCATTGGAGCAAGTGGATTATTAGCTCATGTGATGTCATATCAAATGCCTTGCGGTAATCTATCCAGGCCATTGAGAGGTTTCGCTTGTACTGCACGGAGTCCTGCGTAATACATCTGTCGATGAGCAGGTTCTCCTTACAGCCAGCTACACCCCTCTTGGACCCTCGCTGCTCGTATATCCGTTGATAAACGGGGTTCACTGCGTGGAGCACACGCGCGTACAAGATGCGAGTAAACACCTTGTAACACGCATTCAGGCAGGTTATTGGACGGTAGTTCTTTGGCTGGGACAAATCTCCGCTCTTAGGATAAGCACGGTTCTCCCTCGACAAACCACGCCGGAATTTGCTGCTCTCCATTTAGCCAGGACGTGAATATTCTGGCCAAATGGCGGTGGACACTGGTGAATTTTTCCACCAGAAGTTATTATTATTATTATTATTATTTTTTTCCAGTAAACACCTTTCCGAGGCTCCGACACACTCGGAGATGTTCTGGAGAGTCAAGCAATGACCACTCTCACTCCGTGGAGTCAGTAATCATTGCGCCCGTAAATCGTGTGTTCTGAGCAGACGTAGCGAGCCAAGGACGATTGCCTTCTGCATTCTGCCGGCTAAGATCTCTGCCGAATTTCGACAAGCCGGTATGATCTTTAAGTCAGAAAGCAACGTATGTCTCATTCCACCCAGGACGCCTATAATTAGCACCACAATCTTAACAGAGTGGTCTGTATTATTATTATTATTATTATTAATCTCGATATTTCCTCCGTTTTTCCTCCTCTTTTAGGACGATGTTGTTCTCTGCGGGAGCCGAGAACTCAATCACAAACATCGTCCTAAGCTGGTGGTCGAGGAGGACTACATCAGGCTTATTGGCTATTATTATTATTATTATTATTATTATTATTATTATTATTATTATTATTCGGCACTTCTCATTCCCCACTACGGATTCTATATCCCCGGAGCTTATTATTATTATTATTATTATTATTATTATTATTATTATTATTTCTCATACGAGTGTCGTAAATGATAATACAACACCCGTAAGGCTTATTATTATTATTATTATTATTATTATTATTATTATTATTATTATTATTATTATTATTATTATTATTATTATTATTATTTTTTTTTTTCAGTAAACACCTTCCGAGGCTCCGACACACTCGGAGATGTTCTGGAGAGTCAAGCAATGACCACTCTCACTCCGTGGAGTCAGTAATCATTGCGCCCGTAAATCGTGTGTTCTGAGCAGACGTAGCGAGCCAAGGACGATTGCCTTCTGCATTCTGCCGGCTAAGATCTCTGCCGAATTTCGACAAGCCGGTATGATCTTTAAATCAGAAAGCAACGTATGTCTCATTCCACCCAGGACGCCTATAATTAGCACCACAATCTTAACAGAGTGGTCTGGATACAGCCTGCGGAGCTCGGAGAGAAGATCTCGATATTTCCTCCGTTTTTCCTCCTCTTTTAGGACGATGTTGTTCTCTGCGGGAGCCGAGAACTCAATCACAAACATCGTCCTAAGCTGGTGGTCGAGGAGGACTACATCAGGCTTATTGGCCTGGATTTGCCTGAGGGTGGGGAATGAATAGTTCCAATAAATTCGGCACTTCTCATTCCCCACTACGGATTCTATATCCCCCGGAGCATAAGGCAGCACTGGCGTCTCGTCTATCTCATACGAGTGTCGTAAATGATAATACAACACCCGTAAGGCTGAATCGTGTCTTTGGATATACGCTGTGGCCGCATATACCGGACAAGCAGACAGGAGATGCATAAGCGTCTCCGGCGCTAGGCGGCAGGCCCTGCAGCTGGTATCAGGAACCTCGATACCCAAGACACGACTACGATAGACGAGTGTGTTCATTACACCATCTTGGCAAGCCATTATGAATCCCTCGGTCTCAGAGTTCAGCCCCGCTGACCTCAAAAGCAAAGGTCAGCTTTTCAGATAAGCCAAGCCCCTTTAGATGACGTTAGAAGAGACCATGCATTGGCTTATCCTTATGTAGCTGCAGAAGATGATGCGTTTCTGCAGCTTTAATTAGGGCTTTTAACTGAGTAGGATCCGACTCGGTGACAGAGTCTGGATTTTCCCGCTCAGTATCGAACACCAGACCAAGTTCATCGGCTGCTCTTCTCGCTGCCTTATACACAAACGCTCCTATCCCTGCTGCTTCATGGTCTTGGACCATGCAGAGAAGGGATCCGAGCTCCTGATGACTTTGCAGGCCTCCTCCAAAACCACTCTGCCCTGGAGACACTCCAAACTCAAGAGTCCACGGCCTCCGATTTCTTGGGAAGTATAGCCGCGGAACGGACGATCTTGGATGCAAACTCCGATGGAGATGCATCATTTTACGGGTCCCTACATCGAGTTGCCTCAGCTCTTCTTGCGTCCATTTCACTACTCCAAAGGAGTAGAGAAGGATCGGAACGGCAAGCATATTTGTGGCACTCACCTTGTTCTTACCCGACAACCTGAAGACCAGATCTGTCGGAGGCGGTGCCGATACCTGCCGCGGAGAGCGTTTTTAACCGTTGCCACCTCATGAGTGCCCTGCTGTGGGACACCCAAATAGGTGTACGACTCTCCGGCATCTAGATAGTGAAAGATGCTTCCGTCTATGAGCTGGGCGTCCTCTCCGTATGGACCGCATCGTCCTCTCTTGAGATGAACCAGTGCACATTTGTCCAGCCCGAACTCCATCCCAACCGCCTGCGTGTACTCATGTACCACTCTGAGGGACTGATTTAAATCCCTCTCTCCGGAGGCGTAGAGTTTAAGGTCATCCATATAGAACAAATGGGTGACCTTATGCCTCCGGTCTCCTGGAGTACCGCAGTTGTAACCCAGGGTACGACGAAGTGCAACGGATAATGGCAGCATTGAGATGCAAAAAAAGAGGGGACTCAGGGAATCTCCTTGGAACACTCCACTCCTGAACAAAACCGGCTCTGTCTGGACCCTTGCATTAGCCGATGTTATGGTAAAGCGGGTCCTCCAGAGCGGCATGAGTTGTTCAATACATCTCACTATGGGGTCGGCCACCGCAAGGCATTGGAGCAAGTGGATTATTAGCTCATGTGATGTCATATCAAATGCCTTGCGGTAATCTATCCAGGCCATTGAGAGGTTTCGCTTGTACTGCACGGAGTCCTGCGTAATACATCTGTCGATGAGCAGGTTCTCCTTACAGCCAGCTCCCTCTTGGACCCTCGCTGCTCGTATATCCGTTGATAAACGGGGTTCACTGCGTGGAGCACACGCGCGTACAAGATGCGAGTAAACACCTTGTAACACGCATTCAGGCAGGTTATTGGACGGTAGTTCTTTGGCTGGGACAAATCTCCGCTCTTAGGGATAAGCACGGTTCTCCCCTCGACAAACCACGCCGGAATTTGCTGCTCTGCATTTAGCCAGGACGTGAATATTCTGGCCAAATGGCGGTGGACACTGGTGAATTTTTTCCACCAGAAGTTATTATTATTATTATTATTATTATTATTATTATTATTATTATTATTATTATTATTATTATTATTATTATTATTATTATTATTATTATTATTATTATTATTATTATTATTATTATTATTATTATTATTATTATTATTATTATTATTATTATTATTATTATTATTATTATTATTATTATTATTATTATTATTATTATTATTATTATTATTATTATTATTATTATTATTATTATTATTATTATTATTATTATTTTTTTTTTTTTTTCTTTTTCCAGTAAACACCTTCCGAGGCTCCGACACACTCGGAGATGTTCTGGAGTCAAGCAATGACACTCTCACTCCGTGGAGTCAGTAATCATTGCGCCCGTAAATCGTGTGTTCTGAGCAGACGTAGCGAACCAAGGACGATTGCCTTCTGCATTCTGCCGGCTAAGATCTCTGCCGAATTTCGACAAGCCGGTATGATCTTTAAATCAGAAAGCAACGTATGTCTCATTCCACCCAGGACGCCTATAATTAGCACCACAATCTTAACAGAATGGTCTGGATACAGCCTGCGGAGCTCGGAGAGAAGATCTCGATATTTCCTCCGTTTTTCCTCCTCTTTTAGTTCGATGTTGTTCTCTGCGGGAGCCGAGAACTCAATCACAAACATCGTCCTAAGCTGGTGGTCGAGGAGGACTACATCAGGCTTATTGGCTTGTATTTGCCTGAGGGTGGGGAATGAATAGTTCCAATAAATTCGGCACTTCTCATTCCCCACTACGGATTCTATATCCCCCGGAGCATAAGGCAGCACTGGCGTCTCGTCTATCTCATACGAGTGTCGTAAATGATAATACAACACCCGTAAGGCTGAATCGTGTCTTTGGATATACGCTGTGGCCGCATATACCGGACAAGCAGACAGGAGATGCATAAGCGTCTCCGGCGCTAGGCGGCAGGCCCTGCAGCTGGTATCAGGAACCTCGATACCCAAGACACGACTACGATAGACGAGTGTGTTCATTACACCATCTTGGCAAGCCATTATGAATCCCTCGGTCTCAGAGTTCAGCCCCGCTGACCTCAAAAAGCAAAGGTCAGCTTTTCAGATAAGCCAAGCCTCTAGATGTCGGTAGAAGAGACCATGCATTGGCTTATCCTTATGTAGCTGCAGAAGATGATGCGTTTCTGCAGCTTTAATTAGGGCTTTTAACTGAGTAGGATCCGACTCGGTGACAGAGTCTGGATTTTCCCGCTCAGTATCGAACACCAGACCAAGTTCATCGGCTGCTCTTCTCGCTGCCTTATACACAAACGCTCCTATCCCTGCTGCTTCATGGTCTTGTACCATGCAGAGAAGGGGATCCGAGCTCCTGATGACTTTGCAGGCCTCCTCCAAAACCACTCTGCCCTGGAGACACTCCAAACTCAAGAGTCCACGGCCTCCCCGATTTCTTGGGAAGTATAGCCGCGGAACGGACGATCTTGGATGCAAACTCCGATGGAGATGCATCATTTTACGGGTCCCTACATCGAGTTGCCTCAGCTCTTCTTGCGTTCATTTCACTACTCCAAAGGAGTAGAAGGATCGGAACGGCAAGCATATTTGTGGCACTCACCTTGTTCTTACCCGACAACCTGAAGACCAGATCTGTCGGAGGCGGTGCCGATACCTGCCGCGGAGAGCGTTTTTAACCGTTGCCACCTCATGAGTGCCCTGCTGTGGGACACCCAAATAGGTGTACGACTCTCCGGCATCTAGATAGTGAAAGATGCTTCCGTCTATGAGCTGGGCGTCCTCTCCGTATGGACCGCATCATCCTCTCTTGAGATGAACCAGTGCACATTTGTCCAGCCCGAACTCCATCCCAACCGCCTGCGTGTACTCATGTACCACTCTGAGGGACTGATTTAAATCCCTCTCCGGAGGCGTAGAGTTTAAGGTCATCCATATAGAACAAATGGGTGACCTTATGCCTCCGGTCTCCTGGAGTACCGCAGTTGTAACCCCGGTACGACGAAGTGCAACGGATAATGGCAGCAGTGAGATGCAAAACAAGAGGGGACCCTGAACAAAACCGGCTCTGTCTGGACCCTTGCATTAGCCGATGTTATGGTAAAGCGGGTCCTCCAGAGCGGCATGAGTTGTTCAATACATCTCACTATGGGGTCGGCCACCGCAAGGCATTGGAGCAAGTGGATTATTAGCTCATGTGATGTCATATCAAATGCCTTGCGGTAATCTATCCAGGCCATTGAGAGGTTTCGCTTGTACTGCACGGAGTCCTGCGTAATACATCTGTCGATGAGCAGGTTCTCCTTACAGCCAGCTACACCCCTCTTGGACCCTCGCTGCTCGTATATCCGTTGATAAACGGGGTTCACTGCGTGGAGCACACGCGCGTACAAGATGCGAGTAAACACCTTGTAACACGCATTCAGGCAGGTTATTGACGGTAGTTCTTTGGCTGGGACAAATCTCCGCTCTTAGGATAAGCACGGTTCTCCCTCGACAAACCACGCCGGAATTTGCTGCTCTGCATTTAGACAGGACGTGAATATTCTGGCCAAATGGCGGTGGAAACTGGTGAATTTTTTCCACCAGAATTTATTCTTATTATTATTATTATTATTATTATTATTATTAATATTATTATTATTATTATTATTATTATTATTATTATTATTATTATTATTATTATTATTATTATTATTATTATTATTATTATTATTATTATTATTATTATTATTATTATTATTATTATTATTATTATTATTATTATTATTATTATTATTATTATTATTATTATTATTATTATTATTATTATTATTATTATTATTATTATTATTATTATTATTATTATTATTATTATTATTATTATTATTATTATTATTATTATTATTATTATTATTATTATTATTATTATTATTATTATTATTATTATTATTATTATTATTATTATTATTATTATTATTATTATTATTATTATTATTATTATTATTATTATTATTATTATTATTATTATTATTATTATTATTATTATTATTATTATTATTATTATTATTATTATTATTATTATTATTATTATTATTATTATTATTATTATTATTATTATTATTATTATTATTATTATTATTATTATTATTATTATTATTATTATTATTATTATTATTATTATTATTATTATTATTATTATTATTATTATTATTATTATTATTATTATTATTATTATTATTATTATTATTATTATTATTATTATTATTATTATTATTATTATTATTATTATTATTATTATTATTATTATTATTATTATTATTATTATTATTATTATTATTATTATTATTATTATTATTATTATTATTATTATTATTATTATTATTATTATTATTATTATTATTATTATTATTATTATTATTATTATTATTATTATTATTATTATTATTATTATTATTATTATTATTATTATTATTATTATTATTATTATTATTATTATTATTATTATTATTATTATTATTATTATTATTATTATTATTATTATTATTATTATTATTATTATTATTATTATTATTATTATTATTATTATTATTATTATTATTATTATTATTATTATTATTATTATTATTATTATTATTATTATTATTATTATTATTATTATTATTATTATTATTATTATTATTATTATTATTATTATTATTATTATTATTATTATTATTATTATTATTATTATTATTATTATTATTATTATTATTATTATTATTATTATTATTATTATTATTATTATTATTATTATTATTATTATTATTATTATTATTATTATTATTATTATTATTATTATTATTATTATTATTATTATTATTATTAATTATTAAAGAACAGCAACCAGTTTTGTGCTCTGTTGACCTTACTAACTCTGCACCTGTCAACTCTATATCTGGTATTGAAGAAATTAAAATAAAGTATTTAGAAGAATTGTTGAGACAGAAGGATCTTAAACCAGTCTATTGCTATAAATTCGTACAAAAGCAATTAGCTTACCTCAAACGGGAGCTAAAGTTACAGGAAAAAGTCCCTTTAGACATAGTTGTAGTTGAGAAAGTTAGCGAGGGAACTTCTAAAGACAAGCAGGTAGCTAACAACAACAAAAATAAAAACTGAAACAAAAATGTACAGAACAAGGCTCCTATAATTTCTTCCGTTGCTGTTTCGCATTCGGTACATCTGGCGCAGCCGCAGAGAGTTCGTCAATATATCATTAATTTAAATAAGGACACTCAAGATACTCCTGGTGAAGCCGTATCCTAGGAAAATATGCAACGCCGTACTTCCCATGCATCACGGAAAAAATCAAGAAACATTCTTGTAGGTGATGGACAGCCTGATAGCTTGCTGAAGCCAGCCAAATTTAATGATTATAAACATTTCCACTCCACCTATTGGAATCCGGAAATCGATTTGGGGGAAATTATTGATTATCTTCGCCGGTTCATTCCTGGAGTACAAGTAGAGAAACTAAATTCTCAAAATCCAGCCATGTATGCTTCCTTCAAGGTTTCTGTTCCCAGTACTGAGGCACATAAAATCATAAAACCGGATATCTGGTCTACTGTGTTATTGAATCAAGTTCTTCAACCATTCTATGCCAGTGCACCAAATAAGCCTGAATAAGTATATTTCTAAGAATCCTTTATCACCAAACTTGTGTTTGATTTTACATTTAATTGTACAGAGCATGAGTAATAAGTTAGATCAATTACGTTTCCTTATATGTATCTGAAACTAAATGTAATATCCTTTGTATATCCGAACACTGGCTTGACAAGCCCTCTATACTATCAGTAAGACTAATGATTTTTCTTTAATTTCTTGTTTCTGTCACGATGAACATAGAGGAGGCGTTGCTATTTTTACCAGTTTAAAATGTAAATGTAAACCTATTAATCTCAATAGATTTTCTGTTCTAATTCATGCGGAATTCTGTGGTTTTGAATTTTAAACTTCCACAGTATTAATCGTAGTATACAGATCTTCTTCAAACGGTCACCTAAACATTTTTTTCGATCATTTTTTTAAATTAGTAGATTTTATCTATCGTAAATATAAATACATTATCATGCTTGGGGATTTTAATGTGGAATTAAATAACGAACATGAATTTTGAAAAAAATTCTCTAATGTATTACATAGTTATGGTCTATTCTGTAAAATTGATGTACCTACTAGAGTGACTTTAACCACTGCTTCGTGTTTAGACAATGTTGTAACCAATTATGATTCTAATATGTTAACTGTTGAAAACTTTGATCCTGATATATCCGACCATCATGCTCAATATATTTCCTTTCGTAGTCAAGATCTTGATCTCGTTTGCAGCACTGACCGTCACTGTCAAAAGTTTATCTCTCAAAAGGTTCTTAGATTGTTGTCTGAGAATATTTCCAGAATACCCTGGGACATTTTAAATTTTGAGCAACTGAGCAACAGTTGTCTGGGCTCTACTATGCTGGATTTATTAGTATCTGAAATAGACACTTGTTTCTCTAGAACTAGAATTACAGAGATTCAATGGTGGAATTAGATAGTTTAATAATAGTTTACGGACTATGCGTTATAATGTGAGTCAACTAAAGACAAAAGCTATGGAAACCAGGCTTGACCTCGATTGGTTTAGTTACGAAGACGCACGTAAAGCTTACAAACGTACACTTAGAGATGAAAAAAAGAGCTTATTCTGAGGCCATTTCAACCTCTTCCAGCACTGCTAAAACCTGTTGGAAAACTGTAAACTCTGAGCGTATTGAAGAAATATAAAATATTTTTTCTCCTCCTATTCATGCGGATGTCTTGCTACGAGATTCCAGCCTCTAAGTCTGCACCTCAAGAGTTGAACCACAACTTAAGGGAAAAGGGTTGGAATTGTAGCTCTCAGGGTTGTCTCTACACGATAGGGCTTACAAGTGTACCTGTGAAATATATGATATGTGTAAAAGATAATGCTAATCTGTACGAGCGCTAATTGTTCGCTAGGTGGATACCTTAAATAAAAAACTGATAAACTGTGTCAAACATTTAATAAGTAAATAAGTAAGCAAAAATTGTAACTGACTCTTCATATTATTGTCCAATAAATACAAGATACTGGAACAATATTCAAAATGTGGTTGAACAATAATTGAATTGTATACGGTAATATTCGTCATAATCGATAGGCATCTTGATACTCTCGAAAAAAGTATAGTCTTTTTAATATCTTATTTTTTATGTATATAAAGTTTTCTTTGAAGTTTAAAGTATTATCCAAGTAAAATCCTTGGTATTTAAGAGTGTTTAAATTAATTTTAGAATATTTATATTTAGTTGTAAAAATCATTACTTTAGTTTTTTGGATATTTAGTTTTAATGTATTACTACTTAAGTAAATTTCAATATTTGCAAGGTCAGCATTCATTTTATCTACAGCTGCACGCAGATCAATGTCCACCGTGGTAATCAAGTTATCATCAGCAAAAAGGTGTACAAAATCTGACAGTATAATTCACAATGTCATTTAAATATACAGGGTGTCCCACAATGATGTGCGCTCCTTTGGAGGATGTGTTCCTTGGGTCATTTTAGGGGGGGTTCTTTCTATAGAATTTTTCGATTTGAGCCCTCCCTTACGAGATAAGGGCTTCTAAAAAATTGGAAAAATTTCGGTTTTCATTTTTTTTCTCAAAAACGGTTAAACTTATAAATCTGAAAATCGGTGACTACATTTAGTTAATTAAGTTACATTGTTGAGTACGATTTTTATTTTTACGAAATGTCTAAAAGGATGGCAACCACCAACCTCTGTTGTTTTTTTAATTAGAACTTTTTATTCTAAACGTTTCGCGATATGAAAAAAATTCAGTAAATAGAACAATCAATTTACAAAATTTTCCCCCTTTTAGTATTTTTATGCAGACACGCGTTTTCTTTTTAAAAAATAAAATCCACATACGTACATATCGTCGGGTATGGAATATGCAAGCCGAATAATTCATATGAAATGTAGGAGGCTGCTGTCACTTTGATGGTTTTATTGTTGGGATTGTCATTAACAATTAATGTCAGATATCTACCACCAAATTAGGTATTCTTTTCTGTTAATTTCAATTGCAATTATTATGAATTTTCAATATTTTAAACGAAATCCCGTCAGGTACTGCGTAGTGTAAATTTTTTAAGTTTTTACGAAGCTATATGTGACCGACATCTGGGAAGGCATTTTGAACACCACATGTAAACATTTAGCAAAATTAAATTTAGCCTGTAGTTTCATTTCTATGTATTTACAACAACAAATATTAGTCAGTGTTCTTTACCGACTGCCACATTAGCCACCATATTTAACCATTTTGCATTTCGCACTTTCCAATTTCTTAGTTTACTACTTGATAAAAATGATTCAAATTTGGCACATATGTCTAAAATTAAAACTACCAGCCTACTACGAGATAATATTTTATGATAAGTTTTGAAAATACCTAAGTGACCTGATTTTGGATCATTATGACAATTATATAAAATATTAGAACGTTCTGACTTGGGTACTACTAGTTTCCAATTGTCTATATCTTCGTTAAATTGATTATATGATATGTATTTATACAATTTGCCATTCTCATCTACACGCCACGTTGGAATATTTAAGGGACTTTCACTAACACGTTCACACATTTTCTCATACCAAGAGTCTTGTGCAAGATTATCAAAGGTAATTTCAGACATTTCGGGTACAGCTCTCGATAAACAATCTGTTACTATATAATCTTTTCCTCGTCTATGTATAATATTAAAGTTATACTGTTACATTTTTAAAGCCCATCGACCTAGTCGAACTTTTGGATTTTTTAAATTAGAAAGCGATTGCATACAAAAACTGAGACACTCGCGTTCCGTGGTGCTCATTTTCGCTTCATTTTTCGTTAATGATCTAGATAAATAACAAATGACATGTTCCCTTCATATTCTTGCGTAAGCACCGCTCCTCTATCGTATGAACTCGCGTCGCATTGTAACGTAAAAGAATAGTTAAAATTTGGACATGATAAAATTAGATTGTTATTGTTATTGTTATTGTCATTGTCATTGTCATTGTCATTGTTATTGTTATTGCAGATTCTAATTACATGTCATCTTTTTTGACTAACTTGCTAGTTTCTCAAGTTGATGAGTGCTTTCCATATCTGCGGGCTGCAAATCGATCTACAAAATTTAAATTAAAGTGGTTTAACACGCGACTCAAGGAAAGCGCAGTGTATTGTTCCAACTTAAGGCTAACGGTGAAACACGTGATCAAGTTTTGTTGAAACCAGATATATCGCTGCGCAGAGTAAAACTATGTTGACGTTTTTATATATTTTTAGGTATTAATAATATTGTGTGAAACTAACTACTCAGTGGACAAAAGCCCCAACCTGCATTGAATTACACCCACAATATCTACCCATATATTCCTTATTATTAGCTTTTGTAACATTTTTTTCTGTATTAGAAAGGTATTTTAAGCTAATATAAATCAAATCTCCTACAATTCCTGTCAATGAAGTCATGTATGTTCTCTGATACCAAACATCTAGGTATGCTAATGAACAATTCCACAGACAAAGCTCTATTCAATAATTACCTAGGGAAATTAATTTAATTTACTAACCTGCTTTAATGAAACACTATAAATATCTAACTTCACTTTTTGGCAGTGGGAACACGACAATTCAACCACAATAGATGAGATCTGACCTATTTCTGAATTTTTAGGATTGCTTCTTCAGGTGGCCTCCTTTAAGTTGAATCAAATATCTAACTATAAAAATTATTATAAAAATTAAAATTATTTGAAGTTAAATATCGACAATGACAAAAAGTGACAGCCTCTCCATGAATTAAATATGACAATACCTACTTCAATAATGTTCACCTTTTATGTAAAAGTTTTATATATTTTTAGGTATTAATAATATTGTGTGAAATTAACCACTCAGTGGACAAAAGCCCCAACCTGCGTTGAATTACGTATGATATTTGATTTATATTAGCTTAAAATATCTTTCTAATACAGTAAAAAATGTTACAAAAGCTAATAATAAGGAATATATGGGTAGATATTGTGGGTGTAATTCAACGCAGGTTGGGGCTTTTGTCCACTGAGTAGTTAGTTTCACACAATATTATTAATACCTAAAAATATATAAAAACTTTTACATAAAAAGTGAACATTATTCAAGTAGGTATTGTCATATTTAATTCATTGACAGGCCCAGGACTTTCTGTCATTTTCGATATTAGCTTAAAATACCTTTCTAATACAGTAAAAAACTATGTTGACGTGTTGTGACAAAACGCTGAACTATGTGCTGCTCAACGGTCCCTAGAGGCTAATTCATTTGGTATGGAGACTGAACGGAGCAAACTTTATTTTAATTTGAATTTGAATTTTACGCACCGTCTGTGGCATTAGAGAAAACCCCCTTCTCCTGGATAGCTTGTATCCAACAGAAGCGGAATTGTTTTTAGTCAGTTGTTGAGTAGCAATCATATAGAGTAGTATGTTTATTAAAAGCTCCTGCCGTTTCGCAAGTTGTACTGCATTATAAGGTTTATGGCAATAAATATACAGTCCACTACAAAAATAGGGTTTGGTTATTTAACAAGAATGAACATAGACAAAACGAAATATACACTGAAATAAAGAGATCATAACTCTATTAGTGGAGTAAATAAATCGATTCTCAATTATGCCGTTTTTTTAAAATAAAGATATAACTAAATTAAACATTTACCATCTTGTAGACTGACAATTTGGGCATCCAAAATGGACTTCTACAACTTTTTTCAGTAGGGCCTAACTTTATAAAATCAAATTATTATTTGACAATTATGTTTTTCGAAACATAAATCACGTTTGTAAATCAGCGATTCAAGTTATGTTCATAATTTTTTCACGACATATTGTTACGGTAGCTCACCTACCTTTTAGTTAATTATGTTCCTGTTTGCGTTAGAATTTATAATTTTTGTAATATCTTTATTTTGACGTTTTCCGGAATATTCCAGGCTATATTCTATTTGTTTCTCGACACGTTCTCGAGATCGCAGAAACTTCGAGAACTCTAAAAATCTATATAAGCAGATCAATTCCGCCGTCACAGTCAGTTTATATTGAGCAGTCGAACGCAAATGACTGAAACGTCAAAGTAAAGCATTTGACAGTTGTGAACTTGTTGAAGTAGATTTCTTGTATAATCAAGAGTGACAATAAAGTTGTTTGTCTACGTGACGTGTTTCAACGATAACCTAATTTAGAGGTAACATTGGTGTCAGAAGTGTGACGTTCCACAAAGAAGACGTTTGGAGTAGACAAGTGATTGCCAGTGACGAGATCTAGAGCAACAGAAATGGAGGAAACATTGAAACAGTTAATGGGAATGATGAAAGAAATGAAGGAAGACTTAAAGAAAGAAATGAAAAACAACCAGGGTTAAATGAAAGAAGATTTGAAAAAGGAAATGAAAACTAGTCAAGAGGAAGTAAAAAATAGTTTAGAAGAAATGAAAAATAATCAGGAAGAGTTAAGAAACGAAATGAAAACCAGTCTACAAGAAAACAATAAGAAGTTAGAAGAAGCAATTAAAGTTAAACTCAATGAATTTGAAGAAACTGTGGAAGAGGAAATTAATCAATTAAGAAATGAGGTACAAGATAAGGTCCAGGTCGTAGAAGACAATATGACTAAGTTACAAAGTGAAGTCTCAAATCTAAAATCTCAGTTGTCTGCAAAAGAGCCAATTAAGACTGAGAGCAGCGTTTTTCCGCCGTCAAGAGTGAAGGCACCAACATTTGATGGAAAGGTGTCATGGAGTACTTACCTTAAACAATTTGAAGCAGCTGCTTTGGCAAACAACTGGTCAGAAGAAGAAAAAGCCACATCACTTATAGTTGCTCTGCGGGGTGAAGCTATGGATTTATTGATAACACTAGCTGATGGTAAACAAAAGGACTATCAAATCCTGAAGGGTGTTTTGGAAATGAGGTATGGCGACGCCCATCTGCAACACGTCTACCAAGCACAACTAAAAGGCCGAATACAACGTTTCGAAGAAAATCTGCAACAATTTGAAGCGGATATAGCACGTATGGTAAAGCTAGCTTACCCCACCGCACCGACAGAATTCCAAGAACAGTTAGCAATAAGTAGCTTCATTGATGGCCTGCGGGATTCCGAAATTAGTCAAGCATTAGATTAGCCAGACACAAGAATATATCCGAAGCTCTAGCCCTTGCCTTGGAATTTGAAGCTGCACGGCAAGCTTCTAGAAGCCGTTAAGGCAGAACAAGACAACTAAGATTCAGGACGGAAAGACGACAAGGACGACGTGAAGCCGAGAAGGACAACGAAGGATTGATAAATAACTTGAGAAATTTATTGGACAACTACCAGAAAGGACAAGTTCGGACCGATTCTACGGTATACACTAGACGAAGACCTATTCTGTGTTGGAACTGTGGAGCAAAGGGACATCTCAGGAATCAGTGCTCTAGGAATATTTCCAGTCGAAATCGAGAAGAGTCTGACAACTAGAGAAGAAGCAACAAAAGAGTCCAACCACAACTGAGTTCTAATGTTGGGACACAGAAGAATCAATTATTTGAATTGAGACAGGACTTGGAGAAGAAGAAGAAGAAAACCGTAACTGATCTGAATAACCAGAATAAAACTTTGGAAGCTAAATGCCGAACTCTTCAAGCAGATAAAATTAATTCAGGATCAAATGAAACAGAAAGAAGCCCAGTGGATTAAAGAAAAAGAGGAACTGTTGAAAAAATTGAAACATAAAGATCAGTTGTTGCGTAAGTTAAATGCCAATAAAAGCAAGTTAGAAACTCAGTTGAAAGAAATATAAAGGGCAAAACCATCAGTGGAAGAAGAAGTACAAAGTAGCGTAGTAACTTTAACCACTGAACTGAATGAAGCGAAAGAAAAGGACAAATTTTTGTGCCAAAGAACTAAGTTGCAGAGCCCGAATGAATGGGATCATAAAACCCTTGCTAAAGAACAGAGCGAAGATTCAGACTTCGGAGATATATACCAGTGGAAGATTAAAAACCTAGATAGACCTATCTGGAATGACATTTCAAACAGATCTTCATTTTTGAAAAATTACTGGACAAATTTTCACTGCGGGAAATACGGCGATGTAAGCAAGCGGTTCTTAATTTTTATTTCTGTAAAAAACTTTTTTCATAAAGTTGTGTGAAAATCGAATTTCTTACTACTTAAACATGTAGTTTCAAAGCAACAAAATCCATTTTTAATTATCATGCTACTTTTCCCATAAATATTCTAGTAGTTAATTTATATTTACAATGTTATCAAGTATATTATAGAAATTAATAAAATGTTAAAATAATGCATTGCATGTTTTTACTGAAAAAATATATATTTTTTGTGGTTTAACCCCCTGCTTTTGTAGTTTTTGAACAATTTAATAAAAGTAGGTAATGGTATTTTGGTACATAAGGCATTTCAGATATATTTTTATTGTTGATTTTTTGAAAAACATAATTTCTGATAGTTATATATTTATAAAAATTCATACAATAGAAAAATGAACAGAATGCTTTGTATATGCTTGTAAACAGTGATTTTTTTACATTTCTTCGGTTTTGGGACAACTCTTTTGATTGACATTTTTCACAAAAAATTATAGGGGAAAAATTTGAAATTTGTTTACTTTTGAACACCATATTTTATCATAAGTTAGATTACAGCTTGTAATATCACAAGACAAGAAACATTACACTGTATAACACTTTCTAACAAAAAACTATCACTTTTAACAAAATTAATAACAAATTTTCTTGCGGTAGAATCCAAAATAGTTCCACTAATTGCGATGCTTATTTTTTTATTCCATTTACACTAAAATATAAATATTTTCACGTGACATAATCACTAATATGAAAGAAATAGATAATTTCATTTGTAGAATAAAATGCAACAAATAGTATGCCATCGATGCCATGTAAAAAAAATACTATGCAACAAAAATAAAATTAGATAAACAAAACCATTATTATTGAATAGAGTTTTGTCTGTGGATGTTCATTAGCATACCTAGATGTTTGGTATCAGAGAACATACATATGACTTCATTGATAGGAATTGTAGATTTGATACATATTAGCTTAAAATACCTTTCTTAAACAGTAAAAAAAAAACAAAACCATATTTCAATAATATTTTGTTTTTTATATATTCCACAAATCTCAACTACCCGTTTGCATTCCACATTTTTTTAAATATTTATTAAAAATATTAATTATATTTTAATGAATACGTCTATTTAGCAATGTCTTAGCTGGTGTCTATTATTCAGTAGGCGGACATATAGAATTATTATACAAATTTGGAAACTGAGGATCTTGATGGTGAATTGTGTTTTGCCGCTTGCGTGTATTTGTATCATGCTACACGCATACTTCCACCACATCGTGTTCGCATCAAGCAGTGTTGCCAGGTGGGAAAAATTCAGTGCATGAGAATAATTTCAAAGAAGCATGAGGTTTGGAGAAAAAAGCATGAGATGGCTTAATTTATCAAAAAACACTTCTTGACACAGCTTAATTTTTAATTACTTTTGTAATGCCATTTTTATTTCATTAAAAAGCATTATGTTTTGCTATTTTATCATAATATTACATTGTAAGTAGGTACTTACAGGTACTTACTTAAAAGTTATTAACCACGTAACCTTTCTAATTTATTTTATTGTTAGGCCGGGCGAACGTTGAGGCGCAGTTGACGTGACGCAGGGTGACTCACGGGTCGTAAAATCTGTTGTTTCCAGAAAATGTAGGTAGGTACCCTTACGGAATAGAGTTAAGAATCACTGCAATACAGCGTGAATACAGCACACACACCGCATATCCGTCGACTGTCATACCCGTTTATGTATTCATTGCTAATTATTAAGATAGCAGTCTACAATAAAGGATATTTCAAGTACCCAAATATTGTAGATACCTACCTCTATCTATTCAATTTTGCCCTGGATTTTGCCTTTATTTCTCGTTAGGTCTTTGTTTTGGTAGATTTCAAAGAGTAATTTTAATAATTTTATTATTTCTTTTTGTGTCTATTAAAAAGCATGAGATTTTGTAATCAAAATATGAGAGCATGAGATTTCCTCGGAATGCATGAGATCTCATGCAAAAGCATGAGACCTGACAACACTGGCATCAGTTGACCGGACAGTTAGATTTGCAATGGCGAATTGGCGTTGGCGATACGGAACCGATTACCGTAGTAGTGGGAAATGCTAGACCAATGCACGTCGCCGCGCCTCTTAAACTTCGTACCTTCCCTGAGATGAAGCGGCAATTCCTACTTTCTCTGTAAAGATCCGCAATTTCCGAATCTGTGTATTAAAAGCTGTAGGTTACTCTCGCTCGCACACTTCATTCGTGCAGAGCCGAACGGCTAAACGCTACGCCTTTCGCCGTCTTTCTAGATTGCCTACGGCGTATTTTGATGCCGGTTTTTTCGCGTTTAGTTGAGTCGGTTACGCCCCTTTATAGAAGATAGCGATTTTTTCGAGTGGAACGAGAATAGAGCGAGTAGGTACCGCCCCTTGCTAGACATTCGACAAATGGCAGACAAATGCGTTTTGCACGGCATAAACGTCGGAAATGTCAAACTAATTTGTTGTTGTTTAATCTCCTTTGTAGAAATTCAACAAACGTCAAACGAAACGTCAAAATGAATTAAAACAGATTATGTGTTCTGGAACAATTTTCGGGCCCAGCTACGAGAAATTGTTATTGTGTTGTCTGATTATATCCGAGTCCTTTGGTGATGATTTTATAGCCCAAAATCTGAATTGGTATCTTTAAAATTTCAGTCAACTATGAGGTATGAGGTGCACCGCCGACCAAAATCACCGAAACGTCAAACGTATGCTCCGGTGATGACATCTCGGTATAAAACGTAGGAAATTTGGAAAAATGGGCCGACTGGAGGCCGGCAAAGACCAAAAATTGTAAATTGGAAGTCTCTAGAAAGTTTCCCGTACCCGAGCGCTGGGGTTTGAGGTCGTTTTTACATTGAACTTTGCATAAATACAAGGGAAAATGAGGTAAAAATGAGCTAGACAATATGGTGGTAGTCATTACATTGCCGTATCGCTTCAATTTATGGGGTGATTCAAAACAGCTAGAGACAGAATAAAAATTGACAAAAAAATCCAAATTCGAGGAAATTTTCCCTTTTTTCGCTTCGGAACGGTTGTGGAACGTGAGAAAGACTATTCCGTATACAAAGTGTTGAAAAAAATGTTACCGCAAAAAAAACCTCAAATTTAAGGGAATTAAAAAAATTTTTTGATGAAACTTCCATCAAGGATTTATTATGACACTAACTAACGGAGCAAATACAGAGTGTTTAAAAATAACGAACCATTTTCTAAAAACCCTTTAAATTCATGGAATTAAAAAAAAAATGTTGATGAAACTTTTAGCATCACATAAAAACGACCCTTTTCAATATTTAAAATACAGGATGTTGAAAAAAAATTAACCAAACTCGAGGAAACACTAAAAATTACCAAAATATGCCAACCACTCTTCTAAATTACAGAGCGCCGGATTTTCCCCACCATAGAGAGTTCAGCCAAAGTCACGTTTACATTTTATTATTCACAGGCGTAGAGTCGCGCGCAGTAATGGAAAATAAGTAAAAGGCACGACGCAGCGGTGGTCATGATGCAGAGAGGTCAAGTCGGCGATAGCCGACTTGCCACCTTTCTAGTATTATGTTAAAAGTAATATATATTTCTGTAACTGAAAAACATTATATTTTAAGTTTCAAGATTTAACAATATCGTAATTATAATAAAGCTATTAAACTACAATACGTAATAATTTCTCTTAGTCTTTTATAAAATCCGTCGCGTGTGGTAGGACTTTTATTTTATTTTTTCGGTTTTCGATCGGTAACTATATATATAGAGTAAAATATGTTATTCTATTTTTTATATACTACAAATATTATTTTACATCGAGTGAAAAATTTGAAATAAAATAATAATTTTACATTATTTCAAAATTTTAAAAAACAATGTCGAAGTAAAATAATATTTGTAGTCTATTAAAAAAACGTATATTTTTATCATTTTCCGTTGAGGAGTTACTGAGCGAAAACTATATCCTGTTTAATAGAGCGTTTACCGTTAACCTGAATCACTTCTCTCAGTGTTGGACATTTCGAATTTAATGTGATCGTCTCTTTTGTCAAGTCTACCGCATGCTGGCAGTATTTTATTGCTAAGAAATATTTTTTTAGTTTTCGCTCGCTATCCTTAACGGAAAATGAGAAATATATGCGTTTTTTTATTGTATTATAAATATTATTTTAGATCAACGCTGTTTTTTGAAATTTAGGAAGAGTATTTATTTAAAAAAATTAATTTTCAACTTTTTCAAAATTTCAAAAAACAGCGTCGACGTAAAATAATATTTGTAGTCTATTAAAAAAACCGCATATTTTATAATTTTTTGTTGAGGAGTTACTGAGCGAAATCTATATCCCTTTTGATCGAGCGCTCACCGTAAGCCTTAATCACTTCTCTTAGTGTTGGACATTTCGCATCTACTGTGATCGTCTCTTTTAGAAATCAACCGCATGGTAGCAGCATTTTATTGCTACGAAATATTTTTTCAGTTTTCACTCAGTAACTCCTCAACGGAAAATGATAAAGATATGCGGTTTTTTATAATATATTAATTCATTTAAAAAAATGTATTTTACACTTTTTGAATATTTCAAAACACAGCGTTGACGTAAAATAATATTTATAGTCAATTAAAAAAAACGCATATTTTTATCATTATCCGTTAAGGAGTTACTGAGCGAAAACTATATATCGTTTGTTAGAGCGTTCAGCGCAAGCCTTAAAAGTCGTTACAATGTAACAAATCTTCCTATTGACTGGGAGGAGTATGTGCAAAGTTGGAGCAGTTAGAAACGTACTCTTCAAGATGAAAAACGTCATACACACAGGAGATATTATGTTCTGAGAACAAGAGTAAGACTGTTTGGAATTTAGTAATCAATGAAAGGAGACCTAGTAAAAGCTATTGCCTTGCTCCCTTACATCGGATGGTTTTAATATGTTTTTGGTAATGTTTGCACTTCTATTGCCCAGTAAATTTGATCGTCTAAAACGGATCCGTTAGATTTATTGAAAAGATCTCCTAAACTTGCTTGATCCTTTTTGCTGATGGGTATTATAGAATCCGATGTAAAGGAAGCTATACATGGAATGAAAAACTTTTTTCTCTGGACTGTTATGGCCTAAATAGTTTTATCATGAAAGCATCTCTAGAGTCGCTTGTTGGTCCATTAACCTATTATTTAATAAATGTATAGAGGAGGGGAACTGGCCTGGTGCTCTCAAAATTTGTAAAATAACTCCTATCCATAAAAAAGGTACTGTCGAGTGCTTGAATAATTTTTGTCCAATCGCCATTAAGTTGTTGCTAAGAAATTCTGCTTATTGTGGAAAATATTCAATTTCCTCTGAATCCACTAATAGTGCGCTTTTGAAGTTACTAGAAGTAGCTGTTGAGGGTCTGGATGAAGGTGTATATACCAATGTTGTTATGTGTGACTTCACAAAGGTCTTCGACTGTGTTCAAGTTGATATACTTCTGAGAAAGTTAGAATACTATGGAGTAAGGGGCAACGAGCTTAAGCTTTTCTCATCATATTTGTCAAACAGAAGACAATTCGTGTGTTTAGATTATATGGAGTCAACTGTTATTCCAATTAAAAATGGTGTTCCTCAAGGGTCTATGCTGGGGCCAGTACTTTTTCTTCTCTATATCAATGACTTTTCCTACTCTGTAAATGACAGCACATGTATTTTGTACGCTGATGATAGAAAAATGCACACATTACTAATTAGCTCAGACAAGTGGGTAACTCGTTCGCTAAGAGCCCTGAGTCCAGTCTGACTATCAGAGCAGATAAAAATTTTCTCCTCCACACAATTCCTTACTTCTTCCTTGCCTGCTACCATCAAAATAGCAAAAACTTCCGCCTGGAAAACCGTGGAGTATGTGCCCAGCGAAAAGCTCTGCCGCATGTCCAGGTTTTCCAGATATATTACTGCCCCAGAAAACTCATCCCCTACCTGGAATGCATCTGTATAGCATATCCAGAGATCCCGGGGGAAACTTGTCCTCTGCCCTTTCCCACCGCTCTCTTGAAGGGAAGGCAGTGGTATACCTCCTTCCCAACCTTAATTTATCCTTCGCTTTAATAACCCTCAAAGCGGAGAGTGGAATCTCATTCTCCGCCCTTAAGACTATAGCAGCATGACCCTTCACTCGACCTTCTGTCTTCCAACAGTCTGCATTCCTTATTCTCAGGTAGATCGCCATCGCCTCCTTTACAATCCATGTTGGGGCCCCAACAAAACTTCCAGGGCAGCAGTTGGAGTTGTCCTCATTGCCCCTGTAATATCTAAGCAAGCCAGCCTTTGGATCCTCAACACCTTGGCCACAGTCACTCGACTCACACTCGGCCACCAGACCAAGGCCCCATATTGTAGCCTCGGCCTGGCCACCGCCGTGTACACCCAGTGGAGTACCCTTAGGTTGAGTCCCCAGTTTTTACCTACTACTTTCCTTAATTGCCAAAACGTTGCCATTGATTTTCGGGTAACCCGTTCAATCTGTGCCCCCCAAGACAACTTACTATCCAAGGTTGCACCCAAGTATTTTACCTCCTTACCTAGAGTAAGGGTCTTCCCATACATAGTTGGGGCCTTGAAATCTTCTATCTTCCTCCTTTTTGTGAAGAGAATCAACTCAGTCTTACTTGCGTTGACCGAGAGACCTGTCTCGTCACACCATCTCTCTACAATCCTACAAGCCTGCATTCCTGCATTCTGTCGCATACTACGCCCTGAAACCGGCCTACCAGTAAAACCACGCCATCGTCGGCGTAGGCTTGAATGTCCCTGTATCCTTCTCGAGTGAGGCAATTTAGGAGACCGTCCATCACCAGGCACCATAGGTGTGGCGAAAGGCAACTACCTTGCGGGCAGCCACCCCTCACTCCCAGGTCCCTGTGGCAGTCTCCCATAGTTGCACTGACTCTTCTCTCCTCCAATGCGGATCTCACCCATCTGACCATAGCAGACGGTGTGCCTCGGTCCTGAAGTGAATCACATATATTCTTTGTTCTTGTCTTATCGAAGGCACCCTCAATGTAGATTTTAACTATATATTATTAACGTTAATTAGATGGAAGTGTGTTTCCTGGGTAGCCTACCTTTTTTTATATTAGCCTGTAAGGTTTTTGAAACCATTTAAAAATGTAAGAAATTTTACCTCATTTTTTTTAATTAACCTCACGCGACACCCTACTTTTTATAATTATACAGTTTTAACTTTTTTATTAATAATACTCGTGTATATATTGTCACGGATTTTCCAATCCGTCTTTTTCTTACTGCCAGAAAAACAATCCGTTAATTAATCACTTCTTTATTAACTGCTCAGTACACTACTAATTACAGCTCAACTAAACACTTATTTAATTATTCGCTATCTAAATCGCTTTGATCTCTCTAACTAAACACTTCAATTCAGACTGTAATACAAGACTAACTAACTCGGCCGTTTATTCTTCTTTTATAGGCCCAACGAATATTCCAGGTATATTCTAGTATCTCTAGATCCATTTTCCCGAACGACTCGAATGCTTCTCGTCGATTCCCCAATTTGCCAGTCCCGTCTCGATCCATGGCATTTTGTTTGTTTAACAGACTCCTGTAGGAGCGATCGGGGCAATCTTAGCATTCTCGGCTCCCGCAGAGAACAACATCGTCCTAAAAGAGGAGGAGAAACGGAGGAAGTATCGAGATCTTCTCTCCGAGCTCCGCAGGCTGTATCCAGACCACGCTGTTAAGATTATGGTGCTAATTATAGGCGTCCTGGGTGGAATGAGACATACGTTGCTTTCTGACTTAAAGATCATGCCGAAATTCGGCAGAGATCTTAGCCGGCAGAATGCAGAAGACAATCGTCCTTGGTTCGCTACGTCTGCGCAGAACACACGATTTACGGGCGCAATTATTACTGACTTCACGGAGTGGAGAGTGGTCATTGCTTGACTCTTCAGAACATCTCCGAATGTGTCGGAGCTTCGGAAGGTGTTACTGGAAAAAATAATAATAATATATATAGCCTTTATTGACAATACATACTTCAGTACATTTATGTCATAATACAATAATTCATTAGAAAAGCAAAATATAGTCACCAATTTAAATATGGCAATCAAAAAGTAAAATAATAAATAAATTTGTAAAATAAAACAAACAACAGAATTCATGACACGACAAACATATTGTAACCTCGAAACTAGGTTATCGTTGAAACACGTCACGTAGACAAACAATCTTTATTATCACTCTTGATAATACAAGAAATATTCTTCAACAATTTCGCAACTGTCAACGCTTTACTTTGACGTTTGTCACTTGCGTTTGGCTGCTGAATACAAACTGACTCAGCGGCCGAGAACGATCTGCTTATATAGGTTTTTACAGTTCTCGAAGTTTCTGAGATTTCGAAAACGTGTCGAGAAACAAATAGAATATAGCCTGGAATATTCCGGAAAACGTCAAAATAAAGGCATCACAAAAATTGTAAATTCTAACATAAACAGAAACGTAATTTACAAACTAATGAGGTAGGTGAGCTTCAATTATAAATTCTAACGAAAACAGGAACATAATTAACCAACTAAAAAGGTAGGTGAGCTTTCGTAACATTTCCCACCTCTTTGAACTGATCGTCCCGATCAGGTTACTCCATTGTCCGCATGGCCTTCTTGATAAGGTGTCAAACGATCGATGTGGACAATCTTCATCTTGGCTTGGGATTCCTCTGGATCCTGTAAACTACGTCATTCAATCGTGACACGACAGTATAAGGGCCTTCCCACGATTTATGCAGCTTCGGAGATTTACCCTTGCTTCTTATTGGGTTATACAGCCACACTTTCTCAAGCTCTTGAAACCCGCTGCTGTTGGCACGCAAGTCGTATCTGGTTTTCATTCTGTCGCTTTCTATTTTTATCTTCTCTCGTACTTCTTCATGTACCATCTTTATTCGATCTTTCAGATGGCTGAGATAATCATCTAAGTTTTCCTCGTGTTGCGGTCGATTCATAATTAGATCTATGGGTAGCCGCAATTCTGTGCCGAAAATCACGTTGGCTGGTGTTTTACCCGTGGTCTCATGAATTGCTGCTCGGTAAGCCAGTAAAAATGGAGGTATCCCAGTTGGTTTGTTTCTCGTTGACGGCCGTTCTCAAGAAGTTTTCGATGGTGCGATTGAATCTTTCCACCATTCCATCTGATTGCGGGTGAAGAGGTGTAGTTCTGGTTTTGTGAATGCCTAGCAGCTCACAAACGTTCTGAAATATTTCCGACTCGAAATTTCGTCCTTGGTCGGAATGGATCTCTCTGGGCACCCCATAACGACATATCCAATTTTCGAATAAAGCTTGGGCTACGGTAACAGCTTCTTGATTAGGTAAGGGATATATTTCTGGCCATTTACTGAAGTAGTCCATCACTACCAATATATAACGATTCCCACTGCTGCTACGAGGAAATGGTCCAGCTATGTCAATAGCTATTCTCTCAAATGGAGCTCCAACATTGTACTGCTTCATCTGTCCTCGGCTTCGAGTCCTGGGTCCCTTACTAGAGGCGCAGGTATCACAACGTCGGCACCATTCTTCCACATCGGACCGACTGCCAAGCCAGTAGAATCGTTCTCTAACTTTATTCAGAGTTTTGTTTATTCCAAAGTGCCCACCACCGACTCCACTGTGCAGTGCTTGAAGAACTTCTGGAATTATTTTCTGGGGCAGTATTGTTTGATAAATCTTTTCTTTGCCGTCTGGGCTCTCCCAGACTCTTTTTAATAGGCCGTTCTCGATGACTAAAGAATTCCATAACGCCCAGTAACTTTTTAGAGATGGTGACTTATCAGCAATGTCCTGCCAGGTGGGTCTGTCCATGTTGTTTATCTTCCATTGGAAAATTGGTCCAAAATCCGGGTCTTCACTTTGTTCTTTAGCAATGGTTTTAATATCCCAATCCTCTGGACACTGGATGGTAGTTATTCTGCAAGGAAATTCATCTTCTTCCCTCACTTCTTGTCGCACACAATGTTTACAATTTGGAGGACATGGTCTTCTGGATAGAGCATCAGCATTACGATGGTTAGATCCTTTACGGTGTTCAATTTTGAAGTCATACTCCTGCAACCGTTGAAGCCATCTTGCCACTTGGCCTTCTGATTCCTGAACTGCAGTAGCCACTTCAAAGAAGCATGATCGGTCCTTAAGACGAACGGCTGACCATAGAGATACTTATGAAAATGCTCCACAGTTTTAACTATGGCAAGCAACTCTCTTCTGGTTACGCAGTAGTTCATTTCTTGCTTAGAGAGGACCTTGCTAAAGTAGGAAATCACTTTTTCTTGCCCATTTTCAATTTGTGATAATATTCCTCCAATTCCAATATTACTAGCATCCGTGTCAACGATGAATGTCTTTCCAGGCTTGGGATATGACAGAATCGGAGAAGAACACAAAGCTTATTTTAATTTCTGAAAAGCTTGTTGACATTGTTCCGTCCAGATAAATGGCTGATTGTTTTCTGTGAGTCGGTGTAAGGGTTTCGCAATCTCGGCGAAATTTTTCACAAACTTGCGATAGTAAGTGCAAAGTCCAAGGAAACTCCTTAATTCATGTTTGTCTTTCGGTACTGGCCATTTCCAGACGGTTTCAGTTTTCTCTGGGTCAGTCTTCACTCCGTCAGAGGAAATAATGTGTCCTAAATACTTGACTTCCTTTTGAAAGAGCATGCACTTCTTGGGACTTAGCTTGAGCCGAGCTTCCCTCAACTTTTGGAAAACTTCTTGGACATTCTTCAAATGATCTTTAAAGTCTTTTCCCAGTATTATGATGTCATCAAGATAAACGAGACACGTTTTCCAGGTCATTCCTCGTAGAATGGTTTCCATAAGTCTTTCAAAGGTGGCTGGTGCATTGCAGAGACCAAAGGGCATAACGTTGAAGTGCCACAAACCCGTACCAATGGAAAAGGCGGTCTTCTCTTTATCGTTTGGATGAAGCTGCACTTGCCAATAACCACTCTTCAGGTCTAATGTGGAAAACCATTGAGATCCAGACAGTGTATCCAGGGTGTCGTCTATTCTTGGCAATGGATAACTGTCCTTCTTAGTGACATCGTTTAGTCTTCTATAATCTACACAAAATCTGGTAGAGCCATCCTTCTTCTTTACCAAAACAACCGGCGAGGTCCATGGACTCTGGGATGGTTCAATGACTCCCTGCTGCTGCATGTCTCTCAACATCGTGGATACCTCTTCTTGCTTTGCTAAAGGAATCCGTCGTGGAGCTTGTTTAATTGGCGTGGTGTCGCCGGTATTTATTCGGTGTTGCACAAGATTAGTTCTTCCAACATCATCTTCTGTTAATGAGAAAACATCTTGATAACGCCTTAACAAATCTTCCAATTTTTGGACCTCATCGGCTTGTAATGGGGACTTGAATCGGTTAACAAGGCCCTGAAGAACTTCAGGTAGTTTTTCAATACTTCGAGATGTTGTTGATGGTTCTATATTGCTGAAGACCGATCCAACTGTTTGACAAACTCCCAAAGGTTCACCTTTCTTGATCTGTTGTGGGTAGTCTTTCAGATTTAGCATTCTGACCAATACCAAATTGTTTTTCCTTTCTGTTAATGTCTTTCCAGTTAATATGCCCTTCCTATACAGGCTGTTCTCTTGTTCTGGTTCAACAATTACAGTTTCTTCAACTGCCGAAGGACTGCTACAAATAGCTTCAATTACAACTTCTGAACCTGCTGGAAGTTCTATGTCTGCTGACGCTTCCACGGTTCTAATAGGAAGGTTTCTGATTTCGGGAAACTGCATGATGATTTCTTCATCTTTGGTCTTCAATGATCTTCGAGAAAGGTCCAGCACAAAATGATGTTCAGTCATGACATCAAGTCCAAGAATGACATCATCAGTTATATCTGCTACTAAGACGTTGTGTTGGAAAGTGGTTGTCCCCAGGGTTATTCTAGCTAGATGGATGCCTTTCACTGATATGACTTCTCCATTTGCTGTCTCCAAGATGTAGTTCCGGTCTGGCTTTTGTATTCTGCCGTGAGCGACGATGTTCGGTCTTACTATGGTGTGACTAGAGCCTGTATCAAGGACCATTTCACAATCCCGTCCGCATATACGCCCTGGTAATACCAAACTCGTTCCATTATTTTTCAGACGGGTTACCTTGATCTTAATAATTGGTCGGCCTTGGTAGCACCTAGCCAGCTTTCGCCCCTCAAAGCTGACTAGTTGGCGTTTTCCTGGTCCTGACTAGATGTATTCTTAGGGCATCGATTCCTAAGATGCCCTTCAACTCCACAATTCCAACACTTGATGGATCTTCTCCTGCTATATACAGTAGAATCTGTACAGACTTTTTCTTTGTGATAATTGTCTAGAAATTGTCTTAAGCTTTTCATTAGTCCTTCGTCATCCTCTTCGGCTTCACGCTGTTCTCTCCTAAATCTTAGTTGCCTTATTCTGCCTTGACTACTTCGGGAAGCCTGTCGTGCGGCTTCAATTTCTAGCGCCTGGGCCAAAGCTTCAGATATATTTTTATGCCTGGCCAACCTTAACGCTTGTCCGATCTCAGAATCTCGCAGGCCATCAATGAAGCTACTAATTGCTAACTGTTCTTGGAATTCTGTCGGTGCAGTGGGGTAGGCTAGCTTCACCATACGTGCTATATCTGCCTCAAATTGCTGCAGATTTTCTTCGAAGCGTTGTCTTCGGCCTTTTAATTGTGCTTGATAAACGTGTTGTAGATGAGCATCGCCATACCTCATTTCTAAAGCACTCTTCAGCGTTTGATAGTCTTTGTTTATCCTCGGCTAGTGTTCGTAATATCTCCATGGCTTCACCTCGTAGAGCAACTATTAGTGATGTAGACTTTTCTTCTTCTGACCAGTTATTTGCCAAGGCAGCTGCTTCAAACTGTTTAAGGTAAGTACTCCATGACACCTTTCCATCAAATGTTGGTGGCTTCACCGTTGACGATGGAAGAAAGCTGCTTTCAGTCTTAATGAGTTCCCTCGCGGACAACTGGGATTTTAGATTTGTAACCTCGTGTTCTAATTTTACTATATTTTCTTCTACGATTTTTGTGACTTCATTCTGTAGCTTGCCAACACTTTCTTCTACGACTTGGACTTTATCTTGCACCTCACTTCTCAATTGATTGATTTCGTCTTCAACAGTCTCCTCAAATTCGTTAAGTTTCACCTTAATTGTTTCTTCCAACTTCTTATTGTTTTCTTGTAAACTGGTTTTCATTTCGTTTCTCAATTCTTCTTGACTACTTTCCATTTTCTCTAAACTGTTCTTCACTTCCTCTTGATTGTACTTCATTTCCTTTTTCAAGTCTTCCATCATATCTTTCATCATTTCGTCTTGGTTAGTCATTTCATCCTGGCTGTTCTTCATTTCTTTTTTTAAGTCTTCTTTCATATCTTCTTGACTCTTCTTCATATCTTGCATCATTCCCATTAACTGTTTCAATGTCTCCTCCATTTCTGTTGCTCTCGCTCTCGTTACCGGCATTCACTTATCTACTCCAAATGTCTTCTTTGTCGAACGTCACACTTCTGACACCAATGTAACCTCGAAACTAGGTTATCGTTGAAACACGTCACGTAGACAAACAATCTTTATTATCACTCTTGATAATACAAGAAATATTCTTCAACAATTTCCCAACTGCCAACGCTTTACTTTGACGTTTGTCACTTGCGTTTGGCTGCTGAATACAAACTGACTCAGCGGCCGAGAACGATCTGCTTATATAGGTTTTTACAGTTCTCAAAGTTTCTGAGATTTCGAGAACGTGTCGAGAAACAAATAGAATATAGCCTGGAATATTCCGGAAAACGTCAAAATAAAGGCATCACAAAAATTGTTAATTCTAACATAAACAGAAACGTAATTTACAAACTAATGAGGTAGGTGAGCTTCAATTATAAATTCTAACGAAAACAGGAACATAATTAACCAACTAAAAAGGTAGGTGAGCTTTCGTAACAATATAAATAATAACATTTATGTCAATACAATAATTCATTAAAAAACAAAAATATATATAGTCACCAGTCTGGCAGTCAAGAAATAAAATAATAAATAAATTTGTATAACAGGACACAAACAACAGAATTAATGACAAACAGCAAACATATAAATAATACTTATGTGACTTGAAAATACTCATCTATACTATAAAAACAGTGATTAATAAAAAAATGTTTAGCCAACCTATAAAAGGAGTTGTAAGTCATTACTTTCACATTAATATGGCTATGATAATTTATAAATTTATTGTATAGATTGATGTCAATTTTATTAAGTTGAGTCATCCTAAGTCTAGAAAAGGTAGGTACAAGATTCCACCGCCGCCTGGTATTATAATTATGCCTATCCTCATGTGAAGATAGGTTATTCACATTTTTATGTATAATAAGTAGGCTTTCCAATATAAATATACAAGGCATGGGTAAAATCTTGTACTTCTTAAAGAGTGGTCTGCAATGCGTTCCATATGGAGCAGAGTCTATATTTCTGACTGCTGCCTTCTGCAAATGAAAAATTTTTAGTGTTGTCGATGCATTGCCCCAAAGTACAATGGCATACGACAGCACGTTGTGCACCAAGGCAAAGTAGATGATTCTCATGGCATTGTTATCTAAGCATGTCCTCAGCTGACGCATAACGAAAATCTGTGTAGAAAGTTTTGCAGAGAGAGTGTCAATATGCGCCTTCCAACTCAGACCAGTATCAAGACACACACCGAGCAAGCGCACTGGCTCCGATTTATCCACCCAGCGATCAGAACTAAACATTATATTTTTTGTTTTCGACTCATTAAGTTTTAGCCCTATCAAGACCTTCCTGAATCAAAGCCGGATCACTTTTGGTGAACAGCGTTGTATCATCTGCAAAAGTACGCAATTGATATTACCTAATGATGAAGGAAGGTCATTGATATACAACAGAAACAGTAAAGGTCCCAAGACAGATCCTTGTGGGACACCAGAGGCTATATCCTTCAAACCAGACACGTTTCCATTGAAACTAACAAACTGAGACCGATTAAATAGGTATGATCGAAATAAATTTTTGACAATCCCCCGTATGCCATAATGTTCCAATTTCAAAAGAAGAATCTCTGTATTAACGCAATCAAACGCTTTTGTCAAGTCACAGAGTACTGCGTGAGTAGGTACTCCCTCCTCTAAACCCTCAACTATATTGTCCAATAACTCTAATAATGCCTTGACTGTAGAGACACCTCTACGAAAACCAAACTGTGACATAGAAATTATGTTTCTGGTATCCAAATAAACAGTAAGTCTGTCCTTGATTATAATTTCAAAATTTTTTCAGATGATCGGTACAATTGCAATCGGTCTGTAATTGTCCGGTAAATCTACATCTCCTTTCTTAAATATGGGAATGATTTTACTTATTTTCAAGTCTTTGGGCCAAAAACCTTCTATAAGACATTTGTTAAAAAGAACTGAAAGGGGCATAGCAAGATGATCAACGGAAGCCTTAATAACATGACTATTGAGTTCGTAAAAATCCAAACAACTAGAGTTTTTAGTTTTAAGATCGCTTCCCTAACGTCAGATTCTAAAATAGGCGGCATATAAAAAGAATTGGTTGGGCTAGACACATTGGTTAAGAAATGATTGGGAAATACATTAGATGTGCAAATTGTGTTAACAATAGCTTCAGATACAGTGGTAAAAAAATGTTAAAATCCGAAGGGGATAGTACAGAAGTCACAGAATTAGAAGCAGGGGAGATTTCACGATTAACTATGCTCCAAATAGTTTTACTCCTGTTGTCAGAGGATAAAATGGAATTTGCATAATAATTAGATTTGGCTTCTTTAAGTGACCGTCTGTAACGTTTACAAAGTGTAGTATAATATAACCAATCATTTTGGGACTATGTCAAATCTACATTTACTTTTATGCAATTCCGACCTCATTTCACGAAGATTATCTGAATACCAATTCCTACCCATATTACTATTTTTAACTCTTTTATAGGGAAAACATATATCAATCTGCTTAGTCAATTGATCCAATAGTGACTTCGACAACTGATCTGAGCTGGAACAAGCCACCCGGGACCAATCAATGGTACCAACATTGCTACAAATTTGTCAATATTATTTCTACTAAATATTCTTCTGAAATCAGAGCCCAGACAGCCAGCCTTTCTCTGTACTTTCTTCATTAAAACATAGACAGACAAATGATCAGAAATACCAGCATCACAGACTGCCGCTACAATATCTTCAGGACGCATATTGCAAATAACATCATCGAGACATACACTAGTGCTATTAGTTACTCTAGTGGGTGAAGTAATGAAACATTGAGAACCATACATACTAAGGATGTTTTGAAAATCTCTAGCATATTCCGTGTTACCCATTATGTCCAAGTTGAAGTCTCCAGTAAGTACAAAATGTTTATATTTAACTGACAAAAAGTCCAATAAACTAATATTTTTTTCCTTAAATAGTGCAAAATTACCATGACTTGATGATCTGTACACAGAAATTACTGTACAATTTGCAGCTTTAATCTCTGCACCACAGAATTCGGCATGTTGCTCCACACTAAATTTACCAATATCAATGGATTTCACTACTATATTATTAGAGGCAAATATAGCCACTCCACCATGAACAATATTAGACCTGCAGAAGGCAGAAACCAAAGTGAAATTCGTCAATTTTACTTTCCTTAGATTGGCACACAAAAAATATCGAATTTATTATCCTCAAAATAATCATTTAATAGATCGAGTTTGTTTGAAATACTTTGTACATTGATGTGAATCACAAAACATGCCGGAGATTGTACATGCAAACCAGAAGTGGTCTGCCCATTAGTTATCATTAAGTCGTTTGTAACGAAAAAAATGATTTAAAACCACTTTTTCAGGCCAAATTTCAGGAAGCAAAATCTTATCTAAATCATCATAAGGGATACTAATTTTAAAAGAAGATTATTTAGTGGGATTTTTGGAAACAAGTTTTCTTACATCAACGTTGGGAGAAAAATTCCTTAAATAATTTAAAAGTTCGTGCTCGTCCACATTCACATTAACGTTAGTAGCATGGAAATGCTTAAATCTGGAAAACGACGTTGCCTTAAATGGACAAGATTCAGGTTCAACAGCACTCCCGATAAGTACGTTACGAGTATTCCTAGGGCGAGGGGGCCGATCCAACTTTTTGTCATTATCAATGTTTATTATATTGGCACAAATACGGTTTCCACTTCATGGATTGCATTTGACACATCCTGGATACTTAGAGGAGCAGTAGGAAGTAGAAGCAGAGGCAACAGCTGCAGCCGGCATGCAATCTGGAACTGAGGTGGCTTTTGGTTTCTTCAGTATTGGGGTGGATTTTGTAACCCCATTAGAGCTATTAATTGCAGCGCTCGATAAAGTCGAAGCCACTGTTATATTAGGATTGGTAGATGACTTCATATTGCTTGCTCGATTAGAGGCCTCCGAAGCCATTGGTGTCGTAAATTTAGCTGTTTCCTTCTTCTTATTACTTGGTTTGTTAATCGGTCGATTACATGATTGCTCAGTAACCCCCGAAATAATCATATTCTCCTTAAGCAACAATATCTGTTCATTAAGGGCGCCGTATTCCTGAAAAAGTGTTTTCTACAAATATAAATAATTTTAGACATTTAAGAACTGAATAATATAGAGTTTAGCAAATAACAAGAATGTTGTTTCATGCCACCTGCAAATATTCAAAGGTACCGAAGTAAAATCAATATATAACATCAGAAAGCGATCTATCCAATGAATTTTTAGGTACTGAAATCTTTCAAAATACGTATTTTTTTAAATTCAACTATAGATGTAAACATTGTTATAACATAAACTTACATAGTTCTGCATATAAGATTGTTCACTTTTGTTTATAAGTATGTGAAAATAATTGTTAAAATGTGGGGTTAGAATAGCGAAATTATGTGTGTCATATAAATGCATTTTAAACGTTATTACATTATTTGAGGAAAGTTTAAATAGTAAAAGTGGATAAACAAAACATCAGTAATTCTATTTTTGATATTACTTTTACTCTACGAGTTTTATTTTTCGAGATTTCAGTACCTAAAAAACACCACAAAATTTGATCATTTTACGGCGAGAGATACGGGCACCTTAAGAGATTTAATGGCTATGCCTTGATTGGCAATAATCCTATCTTTCTGAGTTATTATCTCTTCCAAGTATGATAACTTCAGTTTCATTACATCGAACCAAATCTCAACTGGACCATCGTTTTCATCCGAGGCTGCAGTAGGATTATGGTGATGATTAGTTTGTACATCCCCTGAATCGGAACAGCACACAACTGTGTCGTCGTCAAGAAATTTCACATTTTTTAGTAACTTCAAGCAACTTTTGTGTGAAACTATACCGCAACGTATACATTTAATACCACTACGAGCCGGATTCTTGCATCTAGTGCAGTTGGTAGAAATATCTATCTTGCTTTGATTAGGATCTTGCATGATTATAGACAAATAACCAACGTTCACAGCGACCCAACAAATAAAATTAACAGGGCACCGCAGACCAGTTTACAATCGTCCGTTCAGCATAGAATAAAAACAGTAAACACTGCTGCGAATAACTGCTATCGCTTTATGAATATCTATATAAACCAAGAAATTCTGGCCTATAAACACTATCAGTCACTAGGTACACAATGCAATTGCAGACCAGTGGTTTGACACAATTTAAAACACACAAATACACCACTTTTAGGCAACTTTTGAAGAGCACAATAAAAATACAATCAAATAGACCTCGGTCAACTCGACTAACTAACTCATACTAACTATACTAATAATAATAATGATAATGATAATGATAATGATAATGATAATGATAATGATAATGATAATGATAATGATAATGATAATGATAATGATAATGATAATGATAATGATAATGATAATGATAATGATAATGATAATGATAATGATAATAATAATAATAATAACTTATGCCGCTCTGGAGGACCCGCTTTACCATAACATCGGCTAATGCAAGGGTCCAGACAGAGCCGGTTTTGTTCAGGAGGGGAGTGTTCCAGGGAGATTCCCTGAGTCCCCTCTTGTTTTGCATCTCACTTCTGCCATTATCCGTTGCACTTCGCCGTACCCGGGGTTACAACTGCGGTACCCCAGGAGACCGGAGGCATAAGGTCACCCATTTGTTCTATATGGATGACCTTAAACTATACGCCTCCGGAGAGAGGGATTTAAATCAGTCCCTCAGAGTGGTACAGGAGTACACGCAGGCGGTTGGGATGGAGTTCGGGCTGGACAAATGTGCACTGGTTCATCTCATGAGAGGACAATGCGGTCCATACGGAGAGGACGCCCAGCTCATAGACGGAAGCATCTTTCACTATCTAGATGCCGGAGAGTCGTACACCTATTTGGGTGTCCCACAGCGGGGCACTCATGAGGTGGCAACGGTGAAAAACGCTCTCCGCGGCAGGTATTGGCACCGCCTCCGACAGATGTGGTCTTCGGAGCTGTCGGGTAAGAACAAGGTGAGTGCCACAAATATGCTTGCCGTTCCGATCCTTCTCTACTCCTTTGGAGTAGTGAAATGGACACAAGAAGAGTTGAGGCAATTCGATGTAGGGACCCGCAAAATGATGCATATCCACCGGAGTTTGCATCCAAGATCGTTCGTTCCGCGGCTATACTTCCCAAGAAATCGGGGAAGCCGTGGACTCTTGAGTTTGGAGTGTCTCCAGGGCAGAGTGGTTTTGGAGGAGGCCTGCAAAGTCATCAGGAGCTCGGATCCCCTTCTCTGCATGGTCCAAGACCATGAAGCAGCAGGGATAGGAGCGTTTGTGTATAAGGCAGTGAGAAGAGCAGCCGATGAACTTGGTCTCGTGTTCGATACTGAGCGGGAAAATCCAGACTCTGTCACCGAGTCGGATCTTGCTCAGTTAAAAGCCCTAATTAAAGCTGCAGAAACGCGTCATCTTCTGCAGCTACATAAGGATAAGCCAATGCATGGTCTCTTCTACCGTCATCTAGAGGGGCTTGGCTTTTTTGAGGTCAGCGGGGCTGAACTCTGAGACCGAGGAATTCATAATTGCTTGCCACGGAGTGGAGAGTAGTCATTGCTTGACTCTCCAGAACATCTCCGAATGTGTCGGAGCCTCGGAAGGTGTTTACTGAAAAAAAAAAGAAAAAATAATAATAATAACTGTTAAGATTGTGGTGCTAATTATAGGCGTCCTGGGTGGAATGAGACATACGCGTTGCTTTCTGACTTAAAGATCATACCGGCTTGTCGAAATTCGGCAGAGATCTTAGCCGGCAGAATGCAGAAGACAATCGTCCTTGGTTTGCTACGTCTGCTGAGAACACATGATTTACGGGCGCAATGATTACTGACTCCACGGAGTGGAGAGTGGTCATTGTTTCACTCTTCAGGACATCTCCGAATGTGTCGGAGCTTCGGAAGGTGTGACTAGAAAAAAAAAATAATAATATCTCTACCCCTCATTCTAGTCACAAGATTAGCCCAGTCGGAGACTTGTGCGGAAGAGTAGGCGGCATATTATTATTAAGCAGGCTGCATTTGCGCCCAGGAACGCCCCGTCTCGCAGTTGTATGTTCTTCTTTGCCACTCTTTGTTGCGTAATATACACTATTCAAGGATACTCTTGTTAATGAACTACATATTTCAACCGCATCACTTACACTTTTTGGTCTCGCAACACTAATCCCTTCATGTACGTGTTTATCATCCAATATTACTCATTTGTTAGATTAGGGCGTTTACGCTGTAGAGCTTGAATTATTTTCCATTCTTAAGAATACAAACACAAAATCACTACTATCACCTATGGCATACCGATGAGAGCTAATAAGCTCGAAACCGGTATATGTCTGGTGGGCTACTGAGGAGTGACTTTAGTTGTTTGTTATAGGTTTTCCAACTGTAATTCAATGCTGGTCGGAGCATTAGCCCGCAGAGTAATTGTTTCCTGGAATTCCGTATTTGCAACATATCGTTATTGCCGAATTGCGATAGAGGTCGCTAGCTTTCAATAGTTTCTATTGCGATGTAGAACGCTTCGTGTCTGTGACTTGTCAGTTCGGCATGGAGTAGCGAATGGCGGCTAGTCTATGTAACTTGTCTACACCGCATTATCAAGTCTTATGTGTCTTAGAACCAGAGCCAACCTTTGGCATTCCTTATAGTGTCGTAAAGTGAATTCTGGGAAGGTGAGTTCAAAAAGAACATTGTGAACACTGGGTTTCAAAACTAGGGCAGGCTTAGAGCAAATGAAATGCTGAGCATATGTAAGATCGCAGGACTTTTAACAGGACATTGTCAGTTGAAGAAACATCTCTACAACATAAGATTAGTAGAGAACCCAACAACATGCAACTGGGAGGAGGAAACCGCGTTGCATGTACTGGAGGAATGCAAAGGCCTAGCACTCCTGAGATTTTGACTTCTTGGTAAACCTTTCTTAGATGTGAAAGAATAGAGGAAAATATTTGCTAACCGACTTCTGGACTTTATGCAAAGGACAAGTCTGTTAGATGAATAATTAAATAGTGGGAAACACAATAGGCAGATTTTGACCGCTGCGATTCAGGTACCTTTTGGGAACTCACTCACAGGTAAAGGAAAAAAAATTGGTAGCAATTTTTGTGTTGGTATAATTAAGGTAACGTCACTTTTAGAATTATTTAATGATTTAAATGAACCTTCAAATTGTCACAACATTTCTGCTACAACCTGTATAAGTAACATGACGTTTTCAGCATACGTTAAGTAATTTAAAGTTCCCGTCGCAATGAAAAAAAAAACGTCACCTTAACATAATTATAACATTATATGTTAATTTCTTTTCATGACTAATTCGCTAATTCTTACTTGACGTTGTTATAATGCCGTCAACAACAAAAAAAAAAAAAATTAAATTGTGTTTCACGTATAAAATTCTCGTAAATACCTTTTAGTAATGGACAGAGATGACCTAGAGCTCCTATAGGACCTCTTCCTGTATACTGACCTACAGCTAACTCCATATATAACATAGGACCACCAATAAAAACCATTATAATAGCATACGGAATAAGAAATACACCTGAAAAGGAATATAATTTAAATTTATAACTTATACCGTGTCTCATAATATATAAACTTTTACAAAAACAGCTTATAAGGTTTTTGTTAAAATCACATGTATCTACTCATTTTTCATCCATTGAAATTATAATTAAAGAGGTTATTAGAAAAAGTCAAGTAGTTTTCATGTCTGCAAGACGTTTCAATATAGTCTTTTAACGTCATACTACATAAAATTATTTTTTTTCTATTAAAATGTTTTCTGCATTATACCATAATAAACCAGTTTTCATTAATATGACTTTTGATATTACAACCCAATACCCATAAACACAACCCTCAAATTTTAGGTCGCAAAATAACGTGCATATTGTTTTTACCATCATATGCCCAATTTTAATATAAGGTAGCTCATAAAAAGTTAATTAATTTTTTTAATACATTCTTTTTAAAATGAAAATGTTTGCACTTAAAAATTCAATTACGGACCGAGTCGGTTCTGTTGCACGGTAACTTTTATCCAAAAGAGGTCACAGACCACCGCGATGAAAGTAGATAAGCTGAATAGGCTTCGTCAGCACGCTACATAACCTAAGTTCATGAGGTGACTGAACTAATCACTTTCATGTTTATTATTTTATGATTTGTTAGTTCCGTATGAGATATGATTGCTAACATTAACCAAGGGTAGATATTCTAATTCATACAGAAGTCCGTCAAATTCAACCTTACCAGGTCGTTTGTATGCACAGTATTTTTCTGCTAGGTAGGTAGGCATTCTCATTCCCATTATAACCAAGGCAGGTACATGTTGTGACGAGATAAACAATTCTTAACACCTTTAAGATACTTTTGAACAGTTTTAAGGTCGACAAGGAAGTTTTTGTCAATTAAAAATTTTATTTTTCACATAGGCATTTGCTGAAATACAGTCAGAAAGTTATTATACAGGGTTAACTATGAGTAATGCCCGTATTCATAGTCGCAAGCTGAGTGCTGAGGGCGACTTGCCTAAGAGTCCCTTAACACTCACACTCCCACTTGTTTCATAAACAGCACTCAACCATCCCTTAGCTGAGACGGTGAGATGCTGAGTTTGTGTTGGCAACGTTTACATATCCAACCGATCTTATTGGTTGTGGTATCGACCATGCGCATAGGTATAGCGCGATGTTTAATTATTTTATTTCTTTATTACTTATTGTGCCGATATAAAATTTAAAATTTTATTACAAGCTGCATCATTACAATTAATGTCGTGTTGAGGTGCATTATCAGAGCAATATTTTTATTTTAAAGAATGGATAAAGTTGTGTTCAGCGAACAAGAAAAATTATTTTTAGTGCAATTGTTACTAATGAAAATGATATTTTAGAAAATAAAAAAACTGATGGCTGCACTTTAAAATTAAAAAATGAAGTATCGGAAAAAATTGCTTCAATTTTTAACAGTCAAGGGTTGTCAAATCAAGACTTATTTCACATACCTATCTACAAATAAAAGTAAACAATTTTATATATAACACTGAGTGAGTTTTATATTATAAGAATATTTACATCTAAAATTAACCTTTGAAAATTGTTCAGGTGTCATGAGATAACATTGAAATTATTTGTTAAGCATTTTATAGACCAGTGATTAAATATTTACAAAATTTTTATTTGCAGAAAACATCACAAATTTATATAAATTATTTATGGTTGGTATTTCCATACCAACATTCTGCACTGTTTATATATGAATTATTTCCTAGAGTATTGTTATGCAGATTTTGTTTTAAATTGTTTGGGTGAAAGAAGGTAGGTAAATATTTTACTACTCATTTCATAACTATAAACCACATCTGTGTGTATCCTATAAACATTTTTTTTGCATATCTTACATATTTTTTTAGGTACGCGATTAACTTGAGCCTCATTTTCATCTTCAAAAAAGTTATCAAACTCTTCCATTGTAAAAATTTAAAATATAAACAGTTTTTCAAACAATAGTCAAAACAAACAGATGCATACACAATCTGAATCTAACCTATAAACATGTTTTGTGCTAAAAATCAGATCCTCAAGGTATGTATCAACTACACTTAACTTAAAGGCGTGTTTTTCCTTACCTCACGTGTCCTCGTTTATGAAATACGTAAGGGATCCTCGGCTCATACTCACCCTTGAGGGCGAACTATGAATACGGGCCTAAGTACAAATATTTTACGAGGGGATATACGTTGGAGACTTGTGTTCTTTTTCAGTTTTTAGTGCCTTACTTGAATTTTAACATTTTTATATAAATAAATTTGTGTCGGGTACAGATATTTTTCCACAATATCGGTAGTTCGCCGGTTTGTTTTTCTAGGTTATGAAACAAGGCTACCACGGGTGCATTAAAAGTTTTCTATTAGTGCATACCTATTCCTATCGTTCGATTTTCTTATAATAAGTAGGCATTTTATCTAACTGTACCTACTGTGTGCTTTATCGGTAATGTAAACGGACAAGGCTTCTTTTTTCGCGGACTTGTGGGACGTCGCGAAAGTCTGGTCGCGTTTACTGGCCTCGGCTTAGCTCTTGAGTCTTGAGTTCGTAGGCTCCGTCCAGAGCCTATTTCGAGGACGTGTGTGGGTAGGCTGTCGTGTGAGCGTGTGCGTGGATGTGTGTGTGCGGGTGTTTGATGTGTGAGCGTGTGATGATGTGTTTGGGCGCCAAGAAGCTGTCAGGCTTCCATGAAAATGTCTATGGCGAGCGTGGCACTGGAAAACAGCGTCTATGTTGATGCTGCGGCTGTAGTATTTCGCGCACTCGCGTAAATTGTCTTTATTGTCTATGAGCACGGTGGTTGTTTATTGTCTATGGATGGCAGAAGCGCGAATGTAGCGTAGCACTCGCGTAAGGGTGCGGCCTTTGGTGAAAGCACAATGGCGGCCGTAAGTGGTCGGCAAGATGGCGGCTCGTCCTAACGCAAGTCGCGTTGGTAACTTGGCGTAGGCAGCCAAGATGGCGGCTTGGACTTCCGTTACACGAGGGTGTTGGCTCGCAAGATGGCCGACCGGTGACTTCCGGTGCACGATGCTGGGGGCCCTTACGCAGGCCTAGGCGGTCTTCTGGGGGGCGCACAAGGTTGGTGAGTGTCTCGGAGGGCCTGGCTTCGTGGGGGCAGCGACGGCTGCTTCTGTATGGTTGCGACGGCGATGATGGGGGCTCAATGGAGCTGCACGTGGCTCCATTGCTCCATGGCTGCGCTGTGGTCGCCACGAACGTGGATGGGGGCCCTCGCGTGCGATGATGGTTTTGTCACTGGTTTGGACACTCGCGATTATGGTCTATGAGGTCTTAAAAAGTACTTACCGCGAAATAGAATATCTGCACTTCACTACCGGCAATGTTTGGACTGTTACGTTCACGCGGCACTAAAACGATGATGAGATCTTTGGTGATTACTGCACGGTATGATGTATGATGAATGAATGATGCGGGGTACCGTACTGGATGCTGACCGACGTAGAAGTGCCTATTGTACTGGATGGCGACCAGCGAAGAATGAGAGCGATCTCTCTGAGATGCGCTCGCTTTTGCGTTCTGGAGTGCCGCTGGAGCACATCCGACGCAGGCAGCCAATGGGGTGGGGTATACGAGGACGCCTCGCTGATGACCGGTGCATCCGCCAGATATACACCCAGAAACTCGCGAACTCGCGACGCGGAGCTTCATATCGCGAATTCCAGCCGCAGCATCCACATCTACAACAGTAATGCAAAATACTGCAGCTAACTGAATTAACTACTATCTATCAGGTATTATTACTAATAAGAACGTTAATTTTTATCGTTTCTACATTTATAATTGCTACAAAAGCAAAATATGACTGCATGTTGACAGATGTGAGCTTTATCTACGGATCTAAGCCATCTCAGTCGATGCTTATCATAGGCGCCGACTTTCCGCAGGAAAAGATGGTTTTGCCACATTTTTTAAATATCGAGCTAAAATAATTTTGTTATTGTCTTTTAGGCCTCCCTGAGCACGTGGTTAAGTTTTTTGTATTTAGTCATAGTTAACCCTGTATATAATTTAAAATTAGGTGTACGATGATAATAAAAACACCTTTTATAAGTTGGTTATAGGATATACCTATTGCACATAGACTTCTGATTCCTAAAGTAATGGAAGCTAGACGTAGACAACTAAACAGGTTTGAAAATATCACGTCTTCTCATTGCTTTTGAGTAAAACAACAAAGTAAGTCAATAGACATATGTACAGTAGACAATGGCGGTTATGTTGGCAAGTCTTGACAATCTCAATAATGCTGTTTATTTGTAGTGGAAGTGGAAATCTCAAATCCTTACTCTGTAAAATTAAATCGACCATACCTATTGCAAGATACTCAAACTAACGCAACGGTCCGCCGGCCATCAATATTGAGTTGGTAGTCAGGAATAAAGACATCGGCAGAAACAAAACCTTGTGCGATGAGATATAATATAACTGCAAGTGCACTCTCACTTGTATTCCAAAGTTATATCTGTCCTATTTGTTTGAATTTTGTTTATGGTTGAATTATTTTTGGGCTGGATGGCAACCAAGTTCAAACCAAGCACCAGAAGGTCATGGACCAGTGTTCACACCAAATATAAATACTAATCAGCGAACTTGATCTACACTTTCAGAGTTACTTTTGACGAATAGAGCGATATATATCTTGAAACGTTTATATGAATAATGAAGATGGAGTGAACAAAACATATCAAGCAAACATTTCCACAGTTTGGTCTGTTGAATGTATTTTTTCTCTGTCTGATTGCCTTAGCACAAGACTTATTTCTTTCTCTCATATTGTAGAACAAATGGAACGATTGCATTTTTTGAATTTGTATAGCCAGAACATATGGAAAAAAAATAACAGTCAGTTCCATGTAATCTTAGCGATTTCCATGCTTTAGGTAAGAAATGCACAAACGTATTCACACACGAATTCACAAACACTGAATAAAACAATATAGCAAATAGACAGTTGCACAGTCTGACAAAGTTGAAAGTGTTTGTTCTCTGATTGCTTTAACATACAAGTTATTTATCTCTTATTGTGCGGCAGATGGATCGTTTGCATTTTCTGAATAAAAAAATATGGCAAAAATAACAACATACAGTTTCAGGCATTTTTAGCAATTTATCTGCTTTAGATAAGAAATACACATAGTTATTCACACATGAAGGCACACCCGAACACAGATATACTTAGTCAACTGCATTCTCATATCTGCTACATTAAAGTTAATCTCAAAGAAAAACAATGAAACTTACCTCCTCCACTTTTATAACACATATACGGAAACCGCCATATTGAACCTAGTCCTACACTGTAACCCACACAAGCAAGGACAAATTGCAATTTATTTGCCCAGTGTTGTCGTCGAGGTTTAATATATTCACTTTCTTCTTCATCGACACTGTCATTGTCACTATCATCATCATAGAGATATTCTTCGGGGGGGCTGTAACGTAAAACATTATTCAAATTACAAAAAGTTCATTTTCTACTACAACAAAACATCAAAATGTAACAATTTTAAATAAATATTCTCGTTGAGTTCAATATACATATAAAATTTGCAAACATTGATTTTTTGTAATATACAAGGTGTACCAGTAGTAAGTATTCAAAACTTGTGAGCTTGTAAAACAAGTCGAAAAATTATGAAAACCTTAGTACAACTTTTGTCAGTGGCGGCTCCTAAGGGGATATGCTCACTTAAAGGGGTAACCTCAGCAACAGTTTTTAATGCGTAACATCAAAACGGTTCAACATTAAGTCTCGAAATTTTGATGAGATATTAACCTTGACGTGTTTAATAAGTCTCATAAAATATATTTCAAAATTTTCTACAGGGGCGTGAAAAAATGCAAGACTCAGGGACAAATTTAATCATATCTTTTTAGTAGTTAATTTTTTCTAGTTTCTGACTCGATAATATTAAAATTTGAAGTATTTAACATAAAAACGGTACTCTTGTTAAATTTCAATAGGATGTACCGTTTTTCAGTAAAATCGATTTCAATCATTCTTAACGTGCCCCACATTCAACATCCATAGCCAAATAAAGTAATAAATTGCAGTGCGCCATGAAGAAAACAACTAATCTGACATTTAACAAAAATGTCAAGTATTTTTAACACTCTTAACAGTAACAATTAAAAACAATAGTACAAATAAAAATACCGTAATATAAATAACATAAAAACAACGCCTTTCGGTGCAAAGAAATATTTTATAATTGGGTACATTTCTATTGGGGACCTTTATACCATATCGGTGTGAGGCTGCTCTTGCGCTCCCATGACACTCCACCTAACGTCAAAAGCATATCTACATACTCATAATATGTATACGGTTGCATTTTTAAATAATTTTTATCTATTTTTGTTCACTATAAAATGGCACTGCGTAGACTCAAATAATACAATTTTCAAACTAAAAATACTTGACATTTCTGTTAACTGTCAGACTAGTTGTTTTTTCCATGGCACACTGCAATTAATTTTTTTGGCTATGTATTGGATGTTAAGTGGGTCACGTTAGGAATGATTGAAATCGAATTTACTGAAAAACGGTACATCCTATTGAAATTTAACAAGAGTACATTTTTTATGTTAAACACTTAATATTTTAATATTTTGGAGTCAGAAACTTGAAAAAATTAACTACAAAAAAGATATGATTAAATTTGTACCAGAGCCTTGCATTTTCTTACGCCTTTGTAGAAAATTTTGAAATGTAGTTAATGAGACTTATTAAGCACGTCAAGGTTAATATCTCACCAAAATTTCGTGACTTAATGTTGAACTGTTTAGATGTTACGCATTAAAAACTGTTTCTGAGGTTACCCCTTTAAGTGAGCCTATCTCCCTTAGGAGCCGCCACTGACAAAAGTTGTACTAAGGTTTTCGTAATTTTTCGACCTGTTTTACAAGCTCACAAGTTTTGAATACTTACTACTGTTACACCTTGTTATATATATATACATAAGAGGGCCACTCCCATGTATCTCGCTTAATATGCGAGACACGTCAAAAATCTTTAATTGTTTTTGTTGCATTTTTGGAGGCCTTTATGCTCGTAAAAACAAATTTGAGATCCATGGCCAACTTTATGAGTAATAACAAAAAAACCTGTAAGGTGCCCAAACTTTAAGGCTGTCTAACTTTTTTATTTTAAGAGATAGAAAAAACTTATTGATAATAATTTTTTATTGCAAAATTGATACCTTCCGCCTGATATAAACAGATTTTTGAAATATCGTATGTGGTTCGCTGCGCCCTCTAGGCGGGTAAAAAATTTTGTTATTGAAGCAGGCTATGACCACAAAAAATTGCCTGTTTTTTCGTCTTTCATGCAATATACTACATGTTGCCCTTATCTTTCGTATTTATTACATTTTTTTCAATTTTAGTTAAAAAAAAATGTACCTAAATATTTTCGTGTTGCTCAAGATAATGTAGTTTGTAATGTGTTTTAAAGACGCCAATTGCAAAAAAATAATAAACAGACTATGTTTAAATGTCTTTGTACTTGACGACTAAAATGGGCGGGTGTCCCATTATGGAGGTACCATAGACGCTGTCGTAGACCAATGGGAACATCTTCCATTAATTCAAAAAGATTGTTTTCTAAAAGATTGAGATATTCGCTAGCACCTAGTTCTTGGTAGAAAAAAAGGCCCCAGAATATGATTGCCTACAATCCCATCCCACACATTAACTGAGAAAGTTTTCTGATCATGACTTTCAATTATGGAGTGTGGATTTTGTTCCAACCATTCATGCATATTGTGCAAATTGAGTACGCCATGTCGTGTAAAAGTTGCCTCATCCGTAAACAAAATAAAAGAAACAAAATCTATATCCTGTCTATAAAAATCTAACATTAGCCGGCAGAACTCCATTCTAAGTGGATAATCTTGAGGTGGTAGACTTTACACCTTTTGAAATGATAGGGGTGAAAAAAATATTTAAGCTCTCTATCTCGGGGTAAGCATGAGGTGATTTCATTTAATGTAAAAGCCAAATAACTCGAAAACGGTGGGTTTTACAAGAAAAACTTAAGATACCTTTTTTTGTTCTTTTATTTAGTAGAACGTAAATTATTAACAAAATTTTTTAAAAATTCAGTGGCGTACGTTTTGTTTTAAAAAAGTTCCGCCATCTCCCTTGTTGCACGCCACTGGTTAGCAGTTTGGCACCAGGAATTACACTAAATAAAAGACCTCCTAGCAGGTATGAACCACACCAAGTTTTATTAAAATTATCATCTGGGTCACTGAGATAGCTCAGAAAAACTTTATTTTTTTTTATAACTTTACCACCCTGTATCTCGAAAACGAAGCCTTTCTGGACCCAAGTTTATAGAGAAAACTAATATTATTTTTAAACGTACTATCATCCCCTGAAGTTTGTGACATGCTTTCCGGGACACCCTGTATACAGGGTGTAACTAAATAAGTGTAAAACATTTAAGGGGATGATTCCTCATCGAAAAAAAGATAGGATCTTTCATATAAAGAAACTTCATTGGAGCATCCCTTGTTAAGATACAGCCCCTTAAAGGGGGTACATAAAATTTGTTTAACAATTTTTTTCACAAGCACTAAACAAGTTACAATATTGAAATTAACCTGACATTTTCTACTACCAAAAAGACACTTAGCCAGTAATTTATTTGGTTTACCCCATGGTTGTAAGGGGTGGAAAACGCAACCCCTAAAATTTATTTCCAACGTAACTTTTTGTCTTATTATTTGTTTACCATTAAAAAATTTATTTCCGATAGCCTGTTTCATTCTAAAAAAAAATGTCTCTTCAATTTTTTGCCCAAAATAAACCAGTTCGCAGCAAAAAATTATTTTACGAACAAGATACATATCGCCATAACAAGTGAATTATTAAAGTAACAAATTAAGAACAGAACAACAATACACAATTAGTATTACTTCAATTTCAAAAATTTACAAACTGACAGCTTGATTCCAATTTAATTGTCAGTATCGCTAATAGCGGCCTACTAGATAAATTAGTTTCGTATTTTCGTTTTATGGTGATATGTATCTTGTTCGTAAAATAATTTTTTGCTGCGAACTGGTTTATTTTGGGCAAAAAATTCAAGAGACATTTTTTTTTAGAATGAAACAGGCTATCGGAAATAAATTTTTAAATAATAATAATAATAATAATAATAATAATAATAATAATAATAATAATAATAATAAAGTTTATTTACCTATTAAGACTACAATACATGATACAATTAAAGTAAAAACAGTAAATAAACATAATCCCCTTAAGCAAGCTTGTCTGGGGTATACACATGTTTAAAATATAATAATATAGATACATAAAATAATAATACCAAGTATATAACTCAACTAGTGATAAAAAAAACAAAAACAGACATACATACAACATATGACAAAATATAAATACACGATAAATATAAAACAGAAGTATACAAAAGGCTACTAACACACATTGCAATATTCAACATATAGCATAACTGCATATTATGTATTTTACTTATTGGTAAGGATTATTAATTAGGTTACATATTACTTCTCGTGGTGTGTGTAAAAGATAAGTTTTAAGTTTTTTTTTTAAATAAATTTAATGAAGATACATTTAATATGATGTTGGGTACACTATTCAATAATTTTGGTCCAAGATAAAGATTTGACCTTTGACCAATAGTTTTTTTCATTTTAGGCGGTAAGTAGTAATTTACATGTCTGGTGTTGTATCCATGATTAAGTGTTGGCAATAATTGCCTTTTTTTATATTGACGTATATTCGACATCATATAATATAATTGCCTTATATCAAGTACTTTGGCTTCTTGGTAAGTTAAGTCTGAGGAGTATAACATTGACTTGTTTAACATGATTTTTATTTTTTTGCGTTATTTCTAGACTTCGAAGATGTACATCATATGCTCCCCCCCATCCGATTATGCCATAAATTATGTGACTCTCAACTAGAGCATAATATACAGTTCTTAAATCATTATAGGTAAGTATATTCTTCAAGTACTTTATTCTGTACATTATAGATCTTAATTTGTTTGTTATGTATTTTATGTGTTCGTCCCATTTTAGCAAAGGATCCAATATTATACCTAAATATTTTACTTTTTTTGCAGGTTTTATTTTATGGTTTTTCTCTCCAGTAATTAAGAGTATATTAGAAAATGAAGGCAGTGATCTATTTTCGCAAGCGAATGGCAAGTACCAAGTTTTATCCAGGTTAATTGTGAGAAGCATACCATCGAACCATTTTTTAAAAAGAATCAGATCGCTTTCTACAGTATTTTTTAATTCAGCCCATGTCTCAGCTTTATAAAATAAGGCAGTGTCGTCAGCAAAACTAATTATTTCTGCACTTGAGGGTACTAAAAACAATCCATCAATATACAGCGTGAATAGTACTGGTCCTAATACCGTTCCTTGCGGCACTCCATATTCGACGCTTTCAGAATTACTAATTCGATCTTTAATTTTAACATATTGTTTTCTATTAGATAAATAAGTAAGAGCAGAATATATTAGTGAGGTAAGGTTCTCTATAGCATCTTGGGTAGACTTTCCCGACTGAAACCCAAATTGCCTATTTGAAATAAGTTTATTTTCTTTAATATATGCGTCCAGTCTAATTTTAACAACTTTTTCAAAGATTTTTGAAAACGTGGTTATTAGTGAAATGGGTCGATAATTTAATGCTTCCACCTCATCTCCAGTTTTATATATTGGTGTTATAATAGATGTCTTGAAAGCCGTGGGGCAGTGACCAGTTTCAATTATTTTATTAAGCACACTAATGTAAGTGGTTTCACAATTTCTTTGGCTATAGTTTTGACTGTTTCTGCTTTCAAGTCATCTATACCGGGAGCTTTTTTATTTTTTAATTCATTTATAATACAAAGAACGTTCATTTGTAGAGTGTAAAGTAAAAGTACTGGAACACTGCTTACAGGGTGGATTATAATTATGATTAACTATTATTTGTGACGCTAAAGTTTTTCCTACAGCAGCAAATTTTTTATTGAATATGTTAGTTATTTGCTGTATATCATTGATAATTTTATTGTTGTTATCTTTTAGATGATTTATTTCTTTTTTATTATTGAGACTAGTTATGTTTTTTATAGTAGTCCATAACTTATTAGCATTTCCAGCATTTTCATAGATTTGTGCTTTATAGAAATTAGTTTTAGCTTCTCTAATTAAGGATGTTAAATTGTTTTTATATATACTATATGTGTCTTTCAATTGTTGATTTTGAGGATTTTGTTTCATTCTTCTATATAATTTATTTTTATTATTTATAGAAACAATAATTGCGTTTGTAATCCAGAGTTTTCTTTTTCGTTTTAAATGATTATTTCTAACTTTGCTGGTACATAAATTTATTTTATCCAGTACTGTATTTATAAATACATTTGTTATTAATTCTGTATCATTACAATTTTTAAATATATCATCCCATACCACACTATCAAGTTGCTCTTTTAATTTATTATTATTAATATATTTTTTAAAACTTTCAGGGACAGAGTACAAGTTAGATCCACTCAATATTATTTGTAGCACAGTAGTATGGTGGTCTGTTATATTAGATTCCACAACTAGAGGCAATATATTTTCGTCAAAGGCTTTACTTTTTAGAAATATATAATCTAAACAAGCTTTCTCTCTAGTTGGTACATGTATAGTAGATATGAAATTGAATTCAGCCATTGTATCTAAATATACTGCTGCTTCTTGGCTATTTTTCAAGATGTCAATATTCATGTCACCAATTATTATATGAAAATCATCACGATTGTCTACATTTTGCTCAAGGTATATTTGTAGAGCATTATTAAAGTTCATAACTTCAGTATTAGGGGACCTATACATTGCAGTTACTTTAATTTTATTTTTTGGAGAGATAATTTGTAATTGTATTATTTTTGAAAAATTAAAGTCTATAATACTATGGGAGCAACAGTAGTTATTCTTTATATCTATCAACACACCATCATTCTGATTATATACTCCGTTATTATAAATTACATTGTAGCCTGGCATTTTATATAATGATATTTCTTTAATTTGCCATGTTTCGGTCAATACCAGACAATCAATTTTTGCCTTAATTTTGTGCATAAATACTAGTAGTTCATCAAAGTTCTTTGATACACTTCTAATATTGGTATGCAATACTGTGAAATTATTTGCATTTACTTGTAGAACCTCATCGCACTCAACTGCGTTTTGTAATAAATACGTTTGATATTGATTGTAATTAAAATCACGTATATATTGATCCATTATCAACTATACAATAATACACATTAAAATACAAAATATCATACAATAACAATAAAATACACATATATTCAAAATTTATAGTATTCTCAACGTAATTTAAAATTGTGTGATATTATACTTATCAGAAAAGAAGTTTATTACCAGTTTAATTACTTATTAGTACCCGCGGTTGAACGCAAGATATAGGTGGTTGCTCCAGTGGTTTTACTTTTCTTGCTATCTGGTTGAGTATCAACTTCTTCTGTGAGTTGAAATTCATTAATTAATCTCTTATGACGATTTTGAGGATTTGGCGTTGATGGTGCACTTTTTGTTTCTTGACTTTCTTCTTCGTTACACTGTTCCAACTGTTCCGCAGTATATAATTCTGTGCCAATAAGGAGTTTCTGCCCTTTGATGGTTGCTCTTAAACCTTTTTGTCTTGCTTCCCAGCGATGTTTTAACAAAATTTTGCTAGTTGCTCGATCTGCAGAACTTAAATCATGAGACACATAAATGCCTTTTTCGCGAAGTTTCTTGGAGTTATTTATTATGAGGACCTTCTTATGATACAATCGAAACTCTATTAGGACTGGCGTTTCCACCTTATCTTTTTGACCCAAACAATATACATCATTTATATCATCTTCTAAAATTTCTACATTCTACATTTCTACAAATGGTAAACAAATAATAAGACAAAAAGTTACGTTGGAAATAAATTTTAGGGGTTGCGTTTTCCACCCCTTACAACCATGGGGTAAACCAAATAAATTACTGGCTAAGTGTCTTTTTGGTAGTAGAAAATGTCAGGTTAATTTCAATATTGTAACTTGTTTAGTGCTTGTGAAAAAAATTGTTTAACAAATTTTATGTACCCCCTTTAAGGGGCTGTATCTTAACAAGGGATGCTCCAATGAAGTTTCTTTATATGAAAGATCCTATCTTTTTTTCGATGAGGAATCACCCCCTTAAATGTTTTACACTTATTTAGTTACACCCATAATGTATATACAGGGTGTTTCAGTTTTATATGTCACAAACACGTGAGCATATTTTGGGAATAAAAATAACAATAAAAGTGTGGTAAACTTTTGTTCTAACTTCCTTCGTTATGAAGATACAGGGGGTTGAATTTTTTCTATAAATTAAAATTTTCTTGACAGTTAATGTTTATGATAAATAGCGTTTATGCAGTTTATGCTTTAATTGTTATAACAGTAAAATTTGAAGTTAATAGTTAGCAATATTTTAAATTTCAATTATACTGATTACTGTGGTTTTTCAATAATGGCGCAGGTTGCATTCACAAATGAAGAGTATGCAGATATGCATTTGATGTATGGTGGAGCCTGGGGTAATGCTGTTGAAGCTAGACGATTATACGCAGAAAACTTTCCTGGGAGAAGAATTCCTGACCGAATGGTATTTCAGGCAGTTGACGCGAGTTTAAGGGGAAAGAGGAATTCGTATAGGGGCTATTGAGAGACCGCGACCCCGACAACCAAATTTTGAAGATCAGATTCTTCAAATGGTGGAAAGGGAACCAACGACAAGCACCAGAAAAATTAGCTCTGAACTGGGCGTAAGTCATACAACGGTCTGGCGCACAATTCGTAATCAACAGCTGTATCCATTTCACTTTCAAAAGGTGCAAGCGTTGACTCCAGCAGATTATCCACCTCGACAACAATTTTGTCGCTGGCTGCTGAACCGTTGTGCAGAAGAGCCTAATTTTGTAGCACACATATTATTTACTGATGAAGCCAGTTCTGCAAGAGATGGCATAATGAACTCACACAACATGCATTACTGGGCTGATGAGAACCCTAATTGGACTGTCGCTGGTACGCATCAACAGCAGTTCTCGCTAAATATCTGATGTGGTATTATTGGCGATATTTTAATCGGGCCACATGTTTTGCCAAACCGTTTAACCGGCCAAGCCTATAGATATTTTTAGAGGAAATCCTACCAGGATTGTTGGAAGAGGTTCCAGTTGCAACAAGAGTATTGCTCTGGTTTATACAGGACGGGGCACCTGCCCACTTCAATCTAGCTGCCAGGAATTATTTGCAGGACACCTATCCAAATAGGTGGATAGCTCGAGGGGGTCATGTAGCTTGGCCAGCAAGATCGCCTCATCTGAACCCCCTTGACTTCTTTTTGTGGGGTCACTTAAAAAATTTGGTATACGAAACAGAGGTTCAAAGTATTGAAGATCTACAGTTTCGCATACAAAATAGTTATAGAGCAATTTTAAATACCCCAGGGATTTTCGAACGAGTTCGTTATTACGTCGAGCTGAAGCGTGCATCCTAGTTCAAGGACGGCACTTCGAACAATTATTGTAATTTTTTATTAGATAGGGGTCTAATATTTTATAATAATAAATTATATTGAAACAAGTTTTGATTTTATCTGACATAAAGATTTAGCACAATGATTTTGCTCCACATTTCAATTTGTGGCCAAACTATGAGAGACACAAAAAAAATGAAAGAGACCATTTTTATTAGAAATCAATTGTAAAATTATGAAATGATCACTTTTTTAAATTTATCCAGTGTATTTATTTTGCCCAAAGTGACAGACTCACCCTGTATCTACGCCACTGCTTAATTTTAAAGAACCATATTTTGGCAGCAAATGGAATATCCTCGGCTTACACAGTACCCCAAATTTGATAACAATATCTTAATCCGTTTAAAAGTTATGAAAGAAAAGTTTAATTTATAGAAAAAATTCAACCCCCTGTATCTTCATAACGAAGTAAGTTAGAACAAAAGTTTACCAGACTTTTATTCTTATTTTTATTCCCAAAATATGCTCACGTGCTCACATATCAAACTGAAACACCCTGTATATAATGGGTACAGTGTTAATTAAATTTAAAATAAATTATTTTGTGATATTGTCAACAAAAAGGAGCTTACAGCTGGACACATATTTTAATAAATTATTTTAAATTAAGACCTTTTGGCGTGCATACGAATATTAAATTATGTTATTGAATCAAATTTATAAACATATTTACAATCGATTATGTGTCAATGATACACAAGTGGAAATCAAAACAATTAAAAGTGTCCAGTTGCAGGGTTACTATCAAACCAAACTATGTCTTTCCTTTTGCTCTCTCCAAGAACCAAGCGACAGACTTGGCTGTTCCCATTTGTTCCCAGGTACCTAGTATAATTTTGATGCACTCAGCATTTCTCTAATCCGTATAAATACTATTAATGTCAGCCAGTCCATGACCAAAGGACGGCGGTCAACCATTGACTGGCTCTGATCTCTAGAAGAGATAATCCACAACGTAAAGGTCTCTTTATTGTAAGTTTGGTTGTTATGTCTGTTTTAATAAATTTGTATTTATATTAGAAGGCCAATTTTCTTTACCTCTCGCAGCAGTTTGGTGGAGGATTTTTCGTGACATTTGGGGGAAGCACCTGACTTCCCTCCTATAGTCACACTTTGCGTGACAATATCATTACATGCAGATGATTACGAAATTTATTATTTATTCTTTCAAAATATATAATAACAATAATAATAATAATAATAATAATAATAATAATAATAATAATAATAATAATAATAATAATAATAATAATAATAATAATAATAATAATAATAATAATAATAATAATAATAATAATAATAATAATAATAATAATAATAATAATAATAATAATAATAAAAATGAAATAACAAAACATCAAATTCGTATGGCAAGATGTTGCAGCGTTGAATCCAGTAGTCAGATATATCCAAGGTATATTAATGATAACAATGAAAATAGGGTTCAAAAAGTTCAAATAAATGAACATCAAAGCGGTGTATGTAAAACTAATTATGGTGTACCGCAGGGAACGGTACTTGGTCCTATTTTGTTTAGTATTTATTTAAATGGTCTCTTTAAAATGTCAACGGGAAATATATCGTCATTTGCAGACGATACGGTTATACAGTAACAAGCAGACAACTGGAACAATGTGAAAAAAATTGCAGAAAAAGAGTTGCAGGTACTAAAAATGTGGTTTGATAAAATGAGTTTAACTATAAATTTTGAAAAAAACAAAATTCTTATCTTTTAGTTGTAAAAAAAAATCAGCCTTAATATAAGAAATTGGAATTTCAAATTGAGCAAGATTGCTTCTTTATTAGATATTTAGGGGTGGAAATTGATAATTATTTAAAATGGGATGTACACATTAAAATATTAATTAAAAAATTAAGACCAATTATCTTTTATTTTAAGAAATTAACTAACATTCTTGAAGTCTCTCATCTTAAAGTAATTTATTATGCATTAGTTGAATCTTTATTACAATACGGAATAGCAGGTTGGGGAGGGATATACAGGGTGTAACTTTGAAGGGGGGTCCGGTTTAGAGGGGGGGTAGTCCGTGTTCCCTAGATTGCTAATCTGAAATTAGTTTTTTTTAAATCAAATAAATAGCCGAGTTATAATTAATTTTTAAACTGCACCCAAATTGCTATACACGCCGCTCCTGCACAGCGTCCGAGTTTCACTGCAGAACCATGTCTACGGCGTTGCCAGTTAGATTTCGGAACTTGTCCGGTCATTTCAGGCCCAGGGTCGTATTCCACGCAGCGCGATGCGACGGAAGCTGATATTTTATAATGAATTCAGTACATACGTAGCTTTGTGTGTACTACGTATTAATAACACGTTATAACAGGTGCATTGGAAGAAAATGTTGCCACAAGATCTCATCTGATCGCATCAAAAGTACTAGAACACGCAAATGCAGAAGCTATAACAAAAATAGTGACATAGTTTGACATAATTGTGAGGCCGTGAAATGTGAAAGTGAGGATTTTTTAGTGAGGTAATGTGAATGCAGAAGACAATAGTCTGGATATGCAAAACTACAGCTTCCAATTTATTGTGATGAGATTTGGCGATGCGAGTCACTAGAAATAACAGAGCACCAATTCAATGTAAATGCCTATGTTAAACTAATTTTTGCATGTATACACCTCAGTTTGATCGTAATAAACTGCCAATGATACGACAAGTTCCGACGTCTAAATGTTAAGTAAGGGAGATACAAAAAGGAAAAAACTGCAATGAATAATCTTTTAAATATGCTTTTTTATAACATTGCGACTCATGTCATTATACTTTTCTGTCAATCCTGATGAAGTATGGATCTTAAAACCATTTTCGAGTGTTGTAAAAAAGTACGTAATGTAAGAGTACGTAAAAAATACAATTCTTTACTGATCTATTTACTAATTATTATTATTAAATAATAGTATTGTTAGGTGGATTTTAATACGTTACCTACTAATTATTGCCAGTAAAACTTAATGTTTTAAAATAATTGTTGCTGTTTTATAAAATGTTTAAAAAAAAACAGTTTCTGTAATCTGTACAAAGGATTTGATACTACTTTTAAGGGTTTTATCAACGTCCCTTCAATAACCGTGACATTGACCTAGTTTATAAAATACAAATATCGCATAAATACTGCACACAATACATGAAACCAGACTAGATCGTTTTATGTAAAAAAATATACAGATATGAGAGAGAGGTATGTCGTCTAAAGTATAATGTATTAACTAATAATTATTATTAATCTTAAATAATAATATTGGTGGATGAATAAGCATACGTTAGGTATTAATTTATTGTCAGCAAAGCTTGTTGTAAAATAATTTTTGTTGCTTTATAAAATGTACCTACATAATTAAAAATAAATAAATTTATTTATTAATATAGTTTTAAAATATTTTTTAAAGTAATAGTATTTAATACAAAGTATTTGTTTTTTTTTTCAAACAGTGTGTCAATGACCCTTGAATAACCTTTGCTCTGGCCTAGTTTATAAAATACCTCATAATACGGAGGATGGATATGATATAGGTATACTGAAGGGCTCCAACAGACAACACCTTCGTTCGATTAAAATAAGCCTTGCCAGTTATCACCAAGAACCATATAAACTTGAGTTATCACTTTTAAAACTCTGTGTTGTTAATTTGTTTTACACAAATTGTGCCCGGCAATGGTCAAAATCAAATTTGCATTTTTGTTTACTATTCTATTGTGCAATTTTTATGTAAAAAATATACAGATATACGAAAAATATAAAGTTAAACTACTACTATAACTTGCGATGTTAGCATACGTGAATGTGCTGGTTATGGCACCCTTAACGCGCACCTGTTAGAATAAAATATACCGTCAATTGACAGTAGTCAAAGCAGCAAAATAACAACTGGCCAATGAGTCAGATATGCCACAGCTTTGTTTTGATTTTGACTTAGATTCAGTTTCCTTTGTCGCATGAGAAGGAGGATGTAACGCGGTGGGTATTTTTGAGTTTTTTGTGTTTTTAGTGAAATCAAAATATAATTTGTTCAGTGCAGTATTGTGTTTTACCAAATTTATTTTCGTATTAATTTAAAGTGGTATTTTGTTCAGTGCCTTGTGTAGTGTAAGTGTATAACTTATAAAAGTGTGCTTTTATTGTCAAGTGTGTGTAATATTATGAAAAACATGTATACGAATCAAGAAAGAGTTGATATGGTTAGAGCTTATTTTTGTCAGGAGAAAACAGTGCAGTTGCAAGAAGACGATATCGGATGGATTATCCTGATCGACACGTACCTAAGAAATTGTTTGTAAACCCCTATAAACATCACGTGAGTAGTAAATGATTATGTATTTATTTTTATTTATTTATTACTGTTCTGACTTAATTTTCTGTTAGTTGAATTGTTGTTGATTTATAGAGTATTTTATTTAAAAGAATATATTTTTTATTTATGTGCGATAATAGGGCTATAGGCGAACACCCACTCAATAAAAGTAACGCTCCAAAAAACAGTACCTCACGGGTGGTATGGAAATTTGTTTTCTAACAGTAAAATTTCTCACTTCAATAATGAAATGTGACAACAGCGCAAAGGACTACTGTATACGCCTGGAGCAACCGATAAAGGCCGCGTCTCTAGATTAGCCCAACGCTGGCCTAACCAGCGGCGGAGTAGGAAAAATCAGAAAAAAAGGAAACAAAAAAAAATCAGTTTTTATGGCGGAATTTAGGAAAACAAACTTATGATATGTGTTTATAAGGGTCACAGGTACCCCCCCGTCGAACCGGACCCCCCATCAAAGTTACACCCTGTATAATAGCCATGTAAATCAACTTCAAATTTAAAAAAAATGGTCATCAAAATAATATTTGAAAAAAGTAAAATATATTCAACAGATATTCTGTTTTCTGAGAGTAAAATATTGGATATAAGGCAAATATATTGTTATAAAGTATTGATATTGCAGCAAAAAAGTAGATATATCTTTAAAAATATTGAACACGTGCATAATACTATATATAAATCGCAAAATAAGTTTGTTACTCAAAAGGCTCTTAAAAAATTAGGACAACGATCATTTGGCTCCAAGAATTTATTGCAAAATACCGAACATTATGCAAAATATTACAAAAATACACATTTTTAAAAAACATGTCAAAGAATGGTTACTTAAGACTCCCAGGTCTGTAATAAATAAATTAATTAATAATTAAATTAAAATATAGCATCAGTTATTGTTAGGATTCTCTTTTTAGTGAATTAATTATGTTAACATATATTTATAAAGACTTTACATATAAATCAACTTATAATTTTATGTTACATATTATGTTTTCCGTTTACTTATTATTGTTCTGTTAAGTTTATATAGCAAGAGTAGCACACACACACCCACGCACAAATCTTAAATGATTTCAGTGGGAAGTGGTACAGTTGTTTATTTTTTTGTAACTATTCATGTTGTAATTGAATGAACTTTGGGAAAAAATAAACATTATTATTATTATACAAGGAAAATCGATTGTTTACACCAAGCCGCAAAAAAGTTCTGTCATTTAAAAGAAGCATGATGTGCCATAAGTGGCGCCCTTTACTAGTAATGTCAGAATTAGAAACATATTTTAATTTCCCGCCCAAAAAAAACTCAATTTCCAAGGATTTTTTAAAAAGTTATTAGCAAATATTGAAAATAAAATTATAACTTTGGGACCCTACATCATTTTTAATAATGCGAATGATAATGAATTTTAGTTTTTGTTAATAAACGGTTAGTTTTAAGGCAAAAAAGTAAGAGAAGTAAAAGTTTTAAAATAAACCAGGCTATCTTACACGTGTTTTTGAATATTCAATTTTTGTCAAACAAATAAGTTGTAGGAAAAAATAACTTAAGAGATGCTTATTTCAACTCCTTTAGTAGAAAATTTGTGTAAAATTTGACTACCTATTATTTGATTTTCACCCAAAAGAAGAAAGGAGATAAAGTAATGCAATATGTTTATAATATTCCATGTCATTTTTACTGTATTTTATGTTCACTGTATTTAGATTTTTTTTTCAGATATCGAAAAGGATCGGATATATATATTAGCTCTGGAGGCCTAGTAGGCCCATGGCTAAAGGATCGGATATATGCCTTAATAATTTATTAATAATTGCTTGCTGTTCGTCTCTTAAACCATAATTTATCAATTTATACTTTTTTCTAGCTGTTAGCAGCTTCAACTAATTTTTTCTTCACGTGTAATTAATGGTGTGATTGCTCCGAGGACATCTTTAAGTGTAATGAGAAAAGTTTTTTTAATTAGAAATTAAAAGTATAGAGTATATAATTTTTTTATTTTTGCTTTTATTAAGATGGAATAATTCCGTTTTAATTTCTTGATTGCTTATTCATCTCCTGTGTTAAACTTTCCCATTAATTCTCGAACAATTTATTAAGCCGTAAAGTCCTGCATCCTTTTTATTGAAAAGTTCAATTGCATGACGATAAGATATGTCACCTTTGGCATTTATCTAAATAAATTCGTTGCCGTAAAGGTACGGATTCGCTGGTGCGACTGCGACTCGTCGCCAACTAATAGACAGTTTGAATGTTCTCATCAAGTCCAGCATATTGGCCGGCAACGAGTCGCAGTCGCGAGCCGCAGCCGCAGTCGCAGCAGCAAATTCGTATCTTAAGGTCAACATTATGGAAAACATTTTTGGTCTACAAGATTTGAAGTTTTGTTGTTGTCATGTTTAAATAAATAAAAGTTTTAACAGGCACGCATCTAAACATTTAAAGCAGTGTATCAAAAGGAATAACAAAATTGTAGGACATAGGACATAGTAAATTGGGTTTGAGTTAATAAAAAAATTAGTAACATAGGCTATGTTAAATATATTTAAAAAACGTCATCGTGATGAAAATAATGTCGTAAACGCCACTTGCAGAAAATTTTGTCGCAGCTAAAAGTTTATCATTGAAAAATTAAATTATTTGATCTTATTTTTTCAATTCCACACAGGATCAAAGTATATATTTACTACTACCAGCTTTGAATAAAAAAGTACCGAAGAGAACTACCCTTCATTAGTACGACATAGCTGTTGTCCCGCGCACTTTGCGACTTATGTCAGACACTGGCTAAATAGACATTTTAAATAATAAGTCGATTGGACGGTTAGTTCTTATAGAGTGACAAAACGATATCTGATCTTAAGCTCCTTGATTTTTATGGGAATATTTGAAGCAAAAAGTATATTCACATAATTTACGGTATAACAAATATTTAAACGAAAAAAAGTTAGAGAAGAACTAGACCACATAAACCCAAATATAATTCATTTAGTTTATGAATTATTTGGAAAAATGTATAGCAGTTGGAGGTCATGTATAGTGTTAGTTAATTAAGTAGTTTGACTTAGGTGTTAGTGTTATGTGTTCTCATTACCTAATAATTATGTATTCAATTTTCATATACAATCTGTAAAGTTCATATCTGAGGTTATATTGGCATTAAAAAATAACTTTTCTCTATAACATTTTTAATTTCTTCTTTAATAGTGACATTTTAATTTTGATAAAATTTTATTATTTTTTTTAACACCCTGTATTTTTCAACGCCATTTTTACAGTTGCTATGTACATTTCAAGATAAGCAAAACTTTAATAATTGCTGTTTTCGAAAAAATGTGAAATAAAAAAGTTTACAGGTATATATAATTCATGGGTAGATATTGTGGGTGTTATTCAACGCTGGTTGGAGCTCTATCCCACAGAGTAGTTAGTTTCACACAATATTGCTAATTGTATCAGAGAGCATACATATGACTTCATTGATAGGAATTGTAGGAGATTTGATATATATTAGCTTAAAATACCTTTCTTAAACAGTAAAAAATGTTACAAAAGCTAATAATAAAGAATATATGGGTAGATATTGTGGGTGTAATTCAACGCTGGTTGGGGCTCTAGCCCACAGAGTAGTTAGTTTCACACAATATTGTTAATACCTGAAAATATATGAATAAACTAAGAGTAGTCTTCGACGCCTCTTGTAAAACTTCAGATAATATTTCCCTAAATGACTGTTTGTTTATTGGTCCAAAGCTACAAAAAGATATAGTTTCTATTCTTCTTAAGTTTAGATTTCATAATATCGTTTTTACAGCCGATATGAAACAAATGTGCCGAACAATTTTAATACGACAGGATCATAGAGACTATTAAAGAATTATCTGCAGATTGTCTCCTTCCGAATCACTGCAACAGTTTCCTTTGAAAACTGTTACTTATGGTGTATCTTCCTCTCCTTACTTAGCACTTCGCACTTTGGTTCAACTCGCTAATGACGAAATCCAAAATTTTCCTCTAGCTGCTAATGCACTCGCTTCTGACAATTATATGAATGGTATTGATACAGGCTCTGACACTATTGTAAAGCTTCTTCAACAGGAACTTATTACTCTACTACAAAGAGGTCAATTCGAATTAAGAAAATGGAGTAGCAACCATGTCAGTCTTTTATCTGATATTCCCGCTTGTTATCATGCTCAACAGTCTCTTGACGATGATATATCTGTAGTGAAAATTGTAGGTTTAAAATAGTCTCCTACCCATGATTATTTTTCTTATTCCGTTTCTCCAATCGACAGGGATTGTACTAAAATAACCATACTTTCTGATATAGCTAAGGTATTTGATCCTCTAGGGTTCCTAACTCCATTGTTTGACATTGTCGACATTTAATTTTATTTTGACATTGTCGACATTTAATTTCAAATAATTTTAATTTATTGGTATAATAATTTTTATTGTTAGATACTTGACTCAACTTAAAGGAGGCCACCTGATGAAGCAATCCTAAAAATGCAGAAATAGGTCAGATCTCATCTATTGTGGTTGAATTTCGAGTTCTCACTCCAGAGGTTAATATATATAGAGTGTTTCCATTAAACCAAGTTAGTAAATTTAGATAGATTAATTTCTTTAGATAATTATTGAATAGAGCTTTGTCTGTGGAATTGTTCATTAGCATACCTAGATGTTTGGTATCAGAGAACATACATATGACTTCATTGATAGGAATTGTAGGAGATTTGATATATATTAGCTTAAAATACCTTTCTTAAACAGTAAAAAATACTCTTAGTTTAGTTGTCGCACTCTCCGGCTTAAGAACGCAATGATGAGGAATGTAGTATATTTTGTATGGATTTTCAGGAAGAGTTTCCATGTGGTTACTATTTAAATAGTCTTTCATAAATTCGGAATATGCAGTGTATAAGAAAGGATCACAAAGTAAGCGACGTTCCAATGAATAAAATCGACGAAGTGCAATAGAATATGAATCAACAAATAAAGGATCTGAATTTTTTAATGGCAAAGCCACTGTATATCTACCAGATATATCACGAGAATAATTTGAAATAAAATTTTGTTCGCATAGTGAATCTTCTGGAGATGAGGTTATTATTTGAAGTATTTCCTGAAGTTTCCAAAAAATTTTTAAAGTAGCATCCAATGAAAATTTAGTAGACGTAAAAAAGGAAAAAACGGAATTAACAGTAGACCATTTTACTTTCCCAATAATAATCCAACCGAAAATGGTCTTGAAAGCTGAAGGTTCATGAAGATCACCGATGATGCGTCCATCTTCTAATATTTGGGAAAATACATCAACACCCAGAAGCAAATCGATATTACCAGGAATATTGAAAGTCGGATCTGCTAAATATATATTGTGAAGATGTTTCTACTTTTCCACAGGAATAGGGACAGTTGGCATATCGAAACAAATTTTGGGTATTACTAAAGCATCAATGTTAAATACGGGAGAACTTTGACCACGAGGTCGAATTTGACATTCAACTGAATTAGAAGCAGATGAGGACAGTAGATGAGTGAAGCGGGTTCTCGAGCGGAAGTGACGTCACGATGGTCTAGCGTCCATCGAGTTCGGTGTTCAGCGACCATGCCCTCCAATCAGGAAGCGTGGGCGTGGCGTTTAAACCGCCAATTTTAAATGTCAAAACTGTCAAGGCGCAAAAACTGCAGCTGTGTTGTTAAGTACCCGTCTATCATCATACTACCACAACCACGCACACAATTTACTAGTGATTCAGTTTTTTTACAGTTCTTGTTTAATTGCACAGTAAAGGATTAGTTAAAACAGCAATTTTAATTGCTACAATTATTATTAATTGTTACTTGTGTATTAATCTTTTCAACATGGAAATAATCAAGTATTCTAAAAGTAAAGTAAAAAAGTAAAAGGTAAAGCATTTTTTTTTATTTTTGTATGTATGGTTTTGTAGAGACTGTAGATTGGTTTGTAAAATTTGTGAAAAGGAGTTTTCCAGTATATCTACAAGAAATAGACACATAAGAAACTTTCACGGCAAAGTCACCATAGAGAAAAATAAAATACAACGAATTCAGTGTCCATTGTGCCTCGAAGAAGATAAATTCAGTTGCTATGAACATTTGAGTAGTAAGGATTGGAGAGAGGATAAGCATAAGGAGCCGGAGGAAGAGCAAGGTCAATGAACTGAAATATGACGAAATATGATACCGAATGTAGGTCAATGAACTGAAATGTGACACCTGATGCTAGCATCAGCTGTTTTTATTTATAGACTAAGGTTAATAACCTGTAACAGACGGTGACCTTGAATATCACACCGAATACTGTCCAGACATCACGTGGTTTCTATTTTTAAACATGATCAACGACATCGGATGCTATTTAGATGAAACTCGACACTTTATTTCCTATAAAAATTCCACTCTAGTAAAGATTATTATTTGATAAATTATTTTCTTTAAAATCGTCATATCAGGTAAAACTGCAATGTAACTTGATACCTATGTCAAGGTCACAGGTTAACGACTGTATTACATCCGGTATTGCATCATTTCTAAACACCTGCATTTGTTCAGCAAATACTTGATTTCATAATTAGCATTACCTTTCCTTAATTTTGAATGTACCATGTTAGTAATAAGTATATCATTTCTAAAAAATAAAATCTCCCTCTACCTACTTAAAGTGGTGCCATAAAATAACGTTAGAAAAAAATTTGAAACAGTCGAAAACAAGCTGTGTTGTGTGAAATAATATTGAGTTATAGTGTGTAACCAAACGAAACCAGAATAATGTGGGCAGCTTATATAAAAGAGATCGAAGTAAAAGATTTGGATAGCGGCATTCGAAATCTACGTCAGACCGTCTCAAATCTTAAGTTTGATGCTGATCATGAAGCCATTTATGGTATGGAAAATATTTTTCCAGCAGAATACTGTGAAGAATTAGTTGAGAAATATGGAAAGGCGTTAGTATTGTGTGAAGATTATTTAAACGAGCAATGTATCATAGATGATGTTGTCAATGGTTTTATTAACTTGGGAATGACAGGGATGCTTCATGACATTAAACATTTACTGCAGAGCCATTTAACCTATAAAATTCCTGAACGCGAATGGGAACAAAAATCTGATGGCCAAGAGGAAAGCGATGTAGAAATGAGTCACCAATGGATCTGTATTAATATAATATTTAATAAAGTTTATTATCATAAAGTCGTTTTATTATTTCATATAAATTATATAGCACTACCAAAAAACAATCAGTGTGTCTATAGAAGCAATAATAAACGCTTCACAATTAATAGTTCTGCAAACAATTTTGAAAAGTTCGCTAATTATACAGCGACCTTAAACTCCAAAGCGGTGTTTATTTGTTTCAATCAAAATGGGGCACGAAATGAAAGTTGGCTCTATAATTGGAAAAGAATGAAACCTGATAAAAATAATTATCAAGAAATATTCAAATCATCCATACCTACAAACAGTACTAGTACTACAAGTTGAGAATAAGAAAATGTAATGACGTAATGCAAAACTCTGATTGGTTGGAGCTTTACAGTAAACCCCACACTTCTAATAACTTTAGTCATCCCATAAATAGTGAGTGTGGAAGAGAATACGGAGCAAATACCTTTCTCATATGGTATATAGCGATTTGTTCTTCGTTGTTGCTCATTGTTACGTATTTTCAAGTAATATGTCTGAAGAATTGTGGTGTGTGCAATGTATTAGTAGAGAATTGATAAAAAAACATCAAAACGGTAAGTCGTTGTATGAGTTTACTGAAGAGGAACTCACACATTTTCCACTACACTATCTAATTGAAAGGGCTCATCCCATTGAACTTTTGCATTCATGGCCAAAGCTTCCGAAAGAGTATAGAGAAACTTTCAGCCTGCAAGTATAGCTACCATGTTTCATACACTACAACCGTCCAGAATGGCATACACACGTCGATGGATCTGCACCATCACAATCTAAATGTCACATGCGTAAATGGAGTCTTCAACAATATTAATTATATATAAAATATGTAAAATAAATCAATAAAACTTTTGAAATATTATTTTCTGCTTTTTTATTTTAACAAAACTATAAATAGTGCAGAATTAAAAACAAAAAAAGCAATGTTAGGGTACGAGACTTGAATTCACAAATCTGTTAAAGCATAGATCTTAATTTCAACACCTTAGACCACTCGGCCAACCTAACCGATGAAACAATTAAAATAAACATAACTTTTATTATAATTTTTTATTGCATCAAATTTACAAATTTAGTGAATTTATGTCAAAATCCCATTCCATTTCATCATCTTGAGCATCTAATATTTTTTCAGCTTCTTGTATGAGAAGTTTTAAATTTGTATTGGCGTCTCATCATTAAGAAGGTAATGCCCCCAAGATCTGGTCGTTATCCCATTAGGTTCAACATAACTCTTGTCATCATCTGACGAAAGGACAACTTTGTTCTTCAGTTCAGTGTAAATGGTGTGTAATGTAGATTTAAATATATACATTTTGCGGAATATTGTACCAACCTTTTCGACGATTTCTACATAATCAGAAAAATTTATTTCTTTTTTGATAACACTTTTTGATATACCCTTTGCCTTCTTCGTTATATCGTCGGCTTTAACACAATATGCTTTGGCACCTGTACCATAAAAGCTCTCTATAGGCCTTCCAGCATATTCATCTTTAAATCTTCCAACTACTGACTCCGTCTTGGGCATATTATGGATATTGTCTACAGTATAGTTAGAGGTGTCAAAATATTGAATGTTGTTTTTTATGTCATTATATGGGTTGTCCGTGAAAAGTTCCAAAATCAGGGAATCTGTGTCGGTGTACAAAACTGTAACATCCTCTCCATATTTAGGTTTGACATAGCCATATAGAAATTCGTAAATGATAGTTTTTGAGATATCCAAAATTGAGAAACCTACATAAAGTGGATTATCATATACTGTTTTAACTTTCTCCAGCTGCACTGCTATCAGATTCTCATCAAATATGGAGCATGTTTTGAAATGTGGTAGCGCTATTAAAGCCCTCGCACCCAATCGCTTAGTCTGGTTCTCCCAGCAAGAGCAAATCTTAATATTTTGTCTTTTGTGATGTACTTTCAAGGTTTGGTCGCAGATGCCAAACCAGTACAGCCACTTGAATCTGTCCGGGTTCACTCGGTGGAGAAGTTATGTCCAAGGTTCAGAAATATTATAAGACTCGGTATTGAAAATAAAATATTTATTTCATAAATAAAAATGTCACCCTGTAAACAACTAATACGAATAATAATTCCCCAACATAAATAAACTAGGTCCTGAAATAATAATACAAAATAATAAATTAACAAAGAGGGCGGTAAGGAATATACGGTGCAGACGCTGAGTGTCGCGGAAAGAGCCTGCTAAACACCCAGTGTCGAAGACCACGGGGACGACGTCGAGTACCGCGGAATAACACCTGCTAAATACTCGGAGTCGACGGAATACGGGCTAGACCTCGAGCGCCGCGGAGAGGGCCTGCTAAACGCTCGGAGTCGACGGAAGACGGAATACGGACAAGACCTCGAGCGCCGCGCAGATTACCTGCTAAACGCTCGGAGTCGGCGGGATACGAGCAAGACCTGGAGCGCCGCGGAGATTACCTGCTAAACGCTCAGGATACCCAGAGGAAGGTAGGGTGCCGCGGAAGTTACCTGCTAAACACCCTGGGGTAGAGGAAGGTTGAGTGCCGCGGAAAGAGCCTGCTAAGCACTGCTGGTAAAGGCAATTTCGCCGGCTTTTATACAGAACGGTAGGTAGTGTCGAGTGCAAAAATCGCGATACGCTAAGCAATTTCAGGTACCGCGTGCGCCAAACAATTAAAGTACAGTGTGAGCAAAATAAAATAAAATAGGTTCGTTACATTCCCCCCTCTCTTCGTAAAAAAAATAAACATTATTTTTTTTCTAGCCTAACATAACTTAATATTAACTAACTAAACAGTATAAATTATTAACGGAAAATATATATACAGAAAACATTATCACATCATGTTAGTCTGGTGATTTCTAACACGGAGGATTCCTCCTCTCGCCGTGGAACAGCCAGCCATTTCGCCCCTTCCGGGGTGATCAGACGCAGCCGATAGCGCTGGTGTCCAGGAATGCCTGGCGGTCCTAGTCTCCACCTCGGAAAACGAACACGCAGTGTTCCTTGAGGTGGCGTCAATGGCTTTGCTGGCGAAGGTATCCACCGCCCAGGAGTGATTGGTAGTGATGTGGCCGGTAGCGGACTCACTAGGGGTGGTGGTGGTGTCACCGGGCTAGGCGTGTCGGGTAGTGGGGATGCATACAGCTGCAACACCTCCGGACTGTCCCCAAACAGTTCCAACAAACGAATCTTGGTCGGCGTCTTTGGCTCCATATCTGTAACAAAAGATAACTCAATGCGCTGGTTTAAGATCTTCGATGTGGATTCGTCTAAATTTACGCCCCGTCTGCTCATTCTTTAGATCGAATACCACCAGTGACCATACTTTAGTGATCAAGTATGGACCAGAATATTTCGGTGCTAATTTAGCGGCAAATCCTCGTACAGCGGATAAAACATGCTCTCTCTCCATGACTCGGTCACCTAAGTGGCAGGTCCATTCTCTTTGACGTAAGTCGTAGTGCTTTTTCTGTGAACTAAAAGCTCGTCCCAAATTAAATCGTACGAGTTCGAATACGTCTCTCAGCTGGTTCAAACGATGGGAACGTTCTCTTATACTGGCTTCATTTTCATTCACAGGTTCCTCGGTTTGAACTTCTTTTGGCACCTCTAATTCTCGTCCGAAATTGAGGTACGCCAGTGAGAATCCTGTGGACTCATGACGTGCAGTATTGATGGCTAACATAAAATCAGGCAAATATCGGTCCCATTTCCTTTGGTCATTTTCACAAAACTGTGCAATCATAGTTTCTATGACTTTATTTGCTCTTTCGACAGGATTTGTTTGCGGCGTATACGGCGGAGAAAATAGTTGTTGGATTCCAAAGTCGGTTAAGAACTTACGCATTTCACGGTTTTTATATTGTACCCCGTTATCTGAAATTAACACCCTCGGACATCCAAATCGAGCGATAATTCTTTCGTGCAAGGTTCTGCTTACTGCAGCGGAGGTAGCTTTTCGTAACGGCTGGAATTCTATCCATTTAGTGAACTGGTCCTGAAAAACTACAATATATCGGTTTCCAGATGTAGAACGGGGTAAAGGGCCAATTAAATCGGTACTAACAGTGTGCCAAGGTCCTCCTTGAGGACGTGGTTGCATTTTCACTGGTGGTTGTAACTGGGAATATTTATGCTGACATATCGGACATCGTCGGACATAGTTAGCAATTTCTCGGAACATCCCAGGCCAATAGTAATGTCTTGCTATTCGAGCAATAGTCTTGGCAACGCCTAAATGTCCAGCGGTCGGTTGATCATGGCCTTCTTGCAAAATCTCACATCGTCTTGGTGTAGGAATACACAGTTTCCAAGGATCAGCCATTTCCGGTTCTGTGAAATCATATCTGTCGAAGAAGTGTCTGTATAGTTTGCCCTCTTTTATACAGTAATAGGAATTTTTGTCAGGATCTTGTTCAATCTCTTGAAATGTTCTTGTATACCATGGGCATAAGATAATATCTTCTATAACATCGGTAACTTAATTTTGCTGAAGTTCGGTTAAACATGAAGATGGAGGTGTAATCGGTTCTATGGTTAACGTAGGATATACCCTATCTGTCTTAGGGTTTATAGTAATCTGTTTCGTTCCTATATCGATGGTGAAATTATATTCGGTGAGAAAATCCATTCCCAATACACAGTCTACGGTCAGTGACGGCATGAGCAGAAAATTAGCGGCTACATTCGTTGACAGCAGTTGTCCTTGAATGTTATATTCCTCGGTAATGTTGACCAAAGTTCCATTGGCTAATTCTGCTTGCATCTCTTGTTTCGCCGGAGTCGGTTCATTTCCCATCTGTTTGCAATATTCTGCAACCACGGGACTAATGTAGGATCTTACTGATCCTGTATCTACTAAAGCAGTAAAAGATCGGTGATAAAGGTCAATGTTTAATCAGATGGGGTTATTGGACCAGTTACTTGTATTAGTACTAGTCAACGGTATGTAATTCGGCGGTGATGCGGAGGCCTTTACTGTCGGGCGCTGGTTTGGCCTCGCTGAGTTCCAGTCCCGACGGCGTTTTTCTGTGTTGGTTGGCTCTGATTGACACACCGGCAGTGTCTACTCTGTACTCCTTCTCGTCCACATCGAGAACAGAATAAACGGAATGGTCCTCGGCATGTAAACAAATAATGTTCGCCTTCTGTCTAGGCGTTGTTTGCGAATGGCTATTTGTCTCGTGGTTAGGGCGAGAATTCGGTCTGACAGTTCTACTGGATTGTGAATCTGCAATCCCAGCATTTCGGATTGGCTCGGCCACTTTTCTTGGTTTATTCTTTTTCCCGATCCTTCTGCAGTTGTTCGTACTCGTAGGTTTGTTGTACTAAATCGGAAATTGTTTTTACTTGGGTTCTTCGGATGTATTGCCGGTATTCGGCCCGCAACCGCTTATATATGCAAGTGACTTCTCGTTCCGCAGAAAATCCCCCATGTCGTCTTATCATGGTCTGCATTTCTAAAATAAAATTGCTGGCAGTTTCTTGATATTTAGAACTTATCATTTCTTCTAAATTGTTAAGGTATTCGGCCGGATAAAAGAAGGTTTTAAAATCTTCCACAAAGTCATCACAAATCCCCCAGTTATGTTTGTAATTCATATACCACTGGTATGCCTTTCCCTGAAGCAACCCTGGTAAAGTTTTTAGCAACTGTGCATCGGTAATCTCATATTCGTGCTGCATCTGCTCTAGTCTTTCTAGAAATGATATTGGATCTGTCTTGCCATCAGATACAATGTTCAGTTTCCGTATTTGATTTAACAGTTCGAAACCTGATGTTCTTGGTGTTTCGGGAACCGATCTGGTTGGTACGGAAGCTGCAGGTCGCTCTGCGGGGACTCCCTGGCGTAGAAACCTAACTAAGCGTCGTCGCATCTCGTCTACTGTGCCACCGGTTCCTAACTTGAAACGCTCAAGCTCGGCTGTCAATGCTTCTTTATTTAGTTTGTACACCCATCCGACCTTGGGATCAGTGATTTCAAGGCCAGCGGCGGCTTCTTCAGAGTCAGAAGGCATTTTGTAGTAAAACTTACAGGACGGATTTCAAAGTTCCTCTACTTTCTAATCCTCACTTCAGATTTCGAGAATTATTTTCGGCAAACGTTTTTGACTCAAAATCTCGGTCGGTAACAGTCGGATCAAGTCGGCAATAGTCGGAAATGCTTCCTCGGGTTGAATTATGTTCAAAACGATACCCCACTTGACTTCGGGTGTCTTCGGAAATGTTCGGTTAAATTCGGTTTTTTCGAGAAAATGGCGGATTCGCGGTCTAGATGTCCACAGTAATCTTTCTGGTGGGTTAAAACGATGATACTACGGTCCTTTCTCTTTTATCTCTCCTCTCACAGTTTTGGGTACTACGGTCTCGGTTCCAGTCTTGTCTTTTTTTTTCTTCCCTGCTCTTCCGGTCCCTGCTCTTCCGGTCCCTGCTCGGGCTCCAAAATTATGTGACGTACTTTCAAGGTTCGGTCGCAGATGCCGAACCAGTACAGCCACTTGAATCTGTCCAGGTTCACTCGGTGGAGAAGTTATGTCCAAGGTTCAGGAATATTATAAGACTCGGTATTAAAAATAAAATATTTATTTCATAAAATAAAATGTCACCCTGTAAACAACTAATACGAATAATAATTCCTCAACATAAATAAACTAGGTCCTGAAATAATAATACAAAATAATAAATTAACAAAGAGGGCGGTAAGGAATGTACTGTGCAGACGCTGAGTGTCGCGGAAAGAGCCTGCTAAACACCCAGTGTCGAAGACCACGGGGACGACGTCGAGTACCGCGGAATAACACCTGCTAAATACTCGGAGTCGACGGAATACGGGCTAGACCTCGAGCGCCGCGGAGAGGGCCTGCTAAACGCTCGGAGTCGGCGGGATACTGGCAAGACCTGGAGCGCCGCGGAGATTACCTGCTAAACGCTCAGGATACCCAAAGGAAGGTAGCGTGCCGCGCAAGTTATCTGCTAAACCCCTGGGGTAGAGGAAGGTTGAGTGCCGCGGAAAGAGCCTGCTAAGCACTGCTGGTAAAGGCAATTTCGCCGGCGATACGCTAAGCAATTTCAGGTACCGCGTGCGCCAAACAATTAAAGTACAGTGTGAGCAAAATAAAATAAAATAGGTTCGTTACACTCTTATTAACATTTTCCATCGTTTTTCCAAAAATTGAATTTACCATCAATTTGAAGAGGTCCTTTTCAAATAAGTTTAGTGTTTAAATCTATGTAAGGGGCTAACCACGCTGAGAATTTCAAGATCCTATGTATTTTTCTCAATTTGAGTCCATATTTTAAACACTGTTTCAGTGTTTTGTAGTGTATGACATAATTATGTTTATCGTACAAGTTAGGAATTAATTTTGAAATTTTGGATTTTAGTGGAATCAATTGGTCTGGACAAAACGGGAGATCGTTGTGTTTGTCACGGAGGTTTGATTGATATTCCAAGTCTACTTCTAAAACATAGCCTTTAGCTGAATGGTAGAACAATCAAAGTTTTCAATTTCATTGATCTCCATCCATCTGAAATCGCCAGTAGGTAGGTAGTTTTTCATTGCTGCTCCATACAAGTTGGTAGCATCCAGATACATGATATATGATGTTGGTTTTGTAGGGTCATAGTTATGTAACAATTATTATTTGCCTCAGATTTCCTTTTACTACACTGAGATACACCGCCACGAATTGTTTTCCGAAAGAAATGTAAAGTATCTATATCAGTAAGGAGCTCTAACCTAACCCCAGTATAAAACAGCATTGCATCCTAGCTCAATGAAGGTGCTGTCAAGTAATGAGCCGGATCCAATTTGTATTTGTCATAAGCTAACAGCGTATTTAGGTATACGACACGCGTACATGTTGTAGAACTTAAATTATCATTATTGTGTGGAAATAATACATGAAATTTGGTGATATAAGTAGTGTTTGCAAGTGCTTGCATTTGGATGCGATGCTGATCTGTGGAAAACAAAAAACCGAGTTTCATTAATTAGATATTTGATTGTAACTAAATTGTCAGCTGTTAATATAAGTGCCATATTTGCTTGGTGAAACTAAACTGGAATCTTTTTGTCTGTTGTGGTGAACACCATTTGCACCAATAGCAAATTCTAAGTGAATATGAATGAACTTTGCGGTAAATGCAAGAAGAAGTCAAAAGACCCCATACTGAAATGCTCTGGAATGTGTAAAATGAGTTTTCATGTAAAATGTCTGGAAATACAGTCCAACGAATACGAGGTAATACAAAAATGTAAGGGTGTCAAATGGTTTTGCACTGCTTGTTTTGTAGTAACAGAGCAACTATGTACCCTAAGAAGTGAAATTAGTGACTTAAAAAATAAATTGTATTCTGAAATAAGAGAATTACGTGATGCAATAAAGAAACCACAGCCTAATGTTCCCGAAGTCGACTTTACTACAGATAAGAAGAGTTATGCAAAAGCTGCAAAAGAAGTTGTGATTATAAAACCTAAGTCTAGCAAACAAGATGGAAAGAAAACATTGGAAATGGTTCAAAGTCATGTCAGTCCCACTGCGCTGGAGGTTGGCATATCAGATGTTAAAACGCTAAAAGATGGTGGTGTGATCATTAAATGTAACACGAAAGAAGATCTAACTAAAGTGAAGCAAGCAGCAGAGAAGAAATTAGGTAAAACTTATAATATCAGCACTCCCGATTTAATAAATCCTAATGTTAAAATTTTGGACATAGAACGTGAAATGAATGCTGAGGAACTACTAAATGTTATTAAAAAGCAAAATGCATATTTGAACAAGGATTCTCTCTTCATGAATATTAAGGTTATTAAAAAAATGAAAAGTAAGTGGATGGCCATTATGGAATGTGATGCAGATTCCTTCAACTGTATTATGAAAGAAAATGGGTTGTACATTGACTGGACGCGTTGCCGTGTGTATGAATATATAAATGTGCACAGATGTTTTAAATGTGGTGGTTTCGGTCATAAATCTGATCAGTGTTCTAATAGTTCTAGATGTAGACATTGCGCAGAACTGATGGTTGATCATGATCCTAATAAGCCTTGCGATAGTGACGCAAAGAAATGCATAAATTGTATTGGTGCAAATAATGTGTTGAAGACTAATTTTAATGTAAATCATTCTGTGTTTGACTTTAACTGTCCAGTTTTTATGAAAAGAGTAGAAATTCAAAGACAAAAAATTAAGTATTGTTCGAAAGAAAATGTATAGCAATTAAAACAAGGCAATGGGGAAAAAACTTTTTATAAAATATATCATCAAAATATGCAATGTATAAGAAATAAAACTGACCATTTGGAAATTGCAATGGCTGAATATGATATTGATATTGCATGTTTCACGGAAACTTGGCTCCAGCCTCATGAATTAAAAGCTACGCATATAAGTGGTTATGTCAATATAGCAAATTATTTTAGAGATAAGTACAAACATGGAGGTGTTAGTATATTTTATAAATCGAACCTTAAAATAAGTATAGACGAAATATCTAGCTTACATAATATATCAGAAGATAAGCACATTGAGCTTGCGGGAGTTAAAATTAAAATAAATAATAAAATAATTCAAGTAATTTCTATTTATCGCAGCCCTAATGGTGATGTAGATATATTTTTTAAAAAATTTGAAGATCTATTAAACAAATTATTGATAGACAAATCTATGCTTATTTTCTGTGGGGATTTGAACATAAATTTTTTTGAAAATTCAATATTAAAGCACCGTCTAGTTGATTTGCTTGAGATGTTTAATATATGTAACCATGTAAAGCAGCCTACTAGGTTAACATCGAGCATTGATTATGTTTGTAGCAACTTTTTGTCTGATCCAGTTTGTAAAGTAGAATCTATTGGAGTGTCTGATCATTCTTGTCAAATATTATCGTTTAGCTTACCCGTGACAGAAAAAGTGGCAAACAGGAGGGCTCGAATCTATTCATGTAATAATTATCAAGCATTTGATTTTTATGTAAGTAAAGAGACCTGGAGCAATGTCTACGAGATTAATGATGTTAATGAGAGTACTAATGCATTTATTACTAATTTACATTATTACATTGACATCAGTTTCCCTTTCTCAGATGTAAAAGAAAATAAATATCTTGTTAGGAACTGGATGACGCCTGGCTTATATATCTCCGTGAAAGGCTTAAATTTCTGCATAATGTTATGTTGGCTACCGGGAGGGATGATGACATAGCTTTTTATAAATCATACAAAAAAATATATAATAGAACTCTACTTGCTGCGAAGAAACTACATTTTGATTATGCGTATGCCAATTCGTCTAATAAAACCAAAACTGCGTGGTCAATTATAAACAACAATCTTAACAAAAAACATGCTTCACCCGGAATTAAAGAAATAAAAGTGGATGATGAAATACTGACAGATCCGCAAATAATTAGTAATGTTGTCAACTCCTATTTTGTTAACATGTCAAATGAATTAGCGAAAAATTTCAGACCTCAAGATAATCTTGTTTTCAATATCACAAATCATTATCCTACAATATTTATAGAACCTGTAACAGAAAATGAAATATATAGCTTAATAATGGGGCTAAAGAAATCCAATTCTTGTGGTGTTGACGATATTACAGCTAATATGTTAAAGTATATAGTACGTTTCATTATGCGCCCATTAACATATCTGATTAATTTATCAATTTCTGAGGGCATATTTCCGGACATTTTTAAGACGGCTAAGGTTATTCCACTATTTAAGAAGGGTGACAGTTTATCACTAAACAATTATAGGCCTATTTCTCTGATATCGACTGTATCGAAATTGTTTGAGAAAGTTGTCTATAATAGAATGATAAAATTTTGCAATGACTATGATATACTGTGTAATGAGCAACATGGTTTTCGAGTAGGTAAATCCACTAAATCCGCCATTCTTTCCTTTCTGGATCAATTATATTATAATTTAGATTGTGATAAAAATGCTTTGGTATATTTATGGATCTGAGCAAGGCGTTTGATTTGGTGGATCATACCATTCTTCTTATGAAATTAAGTAGATACGGATTTAGGGAAAATTAGGTCAGTGGCTTACTTCGTATTTGACGGACCGCTTGCAATTAGTACAGATAAACTCAACACAATCGAATGAATTATCTATTTCACGAGGAATACCACAAGGCTCCATATTGGGACCTTTGTTATTTTTACTTTTTATTAACGATCTACCAGCTGTGTCATCATGTTTCCTGGTAATGTTTGCAGATGATAATACTCTTTTAAATGTTAAGGATAACATACCTGACTTAATTGCCGACACTCAGAATAACATTAACTTATTTTCATCTTGGTTTGAGGGTAATAAACTTTTATTAAATCGCGAGAAAACTGTATTTATTAATTTTCAGTCAGTGTTGAGAGAAAATGATAAAGACTACTTGCTAAAAATCAATGGTAAATCATTAGAGCAAGTGGAATCGACTAAATTTCTTGGTATTTATGTGGACAGTGTTCTGGGTTGGAATAAGCATATTTTAGAGTTATGTAAAAAATTAACTCCTGTGTGCTACGCACTTTATAGACTGAGAGGTGTTGCAAACAAATGGGTGTTACTATCTTATTACTATGGTCAGTTTTACGCTAAGTTATCTTATGGCATTATATTTTGGGGTTCATCCTCCTATTCCGAGAGGGTCTTCAAATTAAAAAAAAGCTATATGCAACATTGTGGGAATAAATACTTTCGTTTCATGTAGACCATATTTTAAAAGTCTGCAAGTGTTGCCTTTAGCTTGTATATATATTGCCGAAATACTTATATATGTAAAGGTACATCATGATTGTTTTTGAAAAATAATTTTCATCATAATTATGATACTCGGAGACAGAACGATTTACTTTTACCTAAACATACACTAGCACTCTATGAAAAAGCCCCACATATATGGGTATTAAATTGTACAATAAGTTGCCAGGTAGGTTCAAAGATATTGTTAGCGTAAGAGCCTTTAAAGCCAAATTAAAAGAAATGTTGTTAATGTATTGCTTTTATACTATTGATGAATTTTGGAATGTCAATTTTAAATGTATTTTTTACCGATGGTGTTTAGTGCATGTTTTTATATTTTTATATTTGTAGTTGTTTGTCTGTATTGTGTTAAGTGTTTATTCACTACGTGTGAGTGATTGTAATTTATGTTTTCACGTATGTTTGTATTATCTACTAATAGTTTTTAATTCTTGACGACTCCTATACCTGTACTGGTCGAACGGATAATAAACTATTATTATTATTATTATTATTATTATTATTATTATTATTATTGCTCCAAACACACTTTTCTAAAATTCTCGAATACATCAGCTAGTAACAGGACATCTGATTTTAGATAAAGATCTGCATATTCTCCTAAAGTTTTACAATTGACGGTTGCCCATACATCTTTGGCTCTATTATAATCGTCATCAGAGTCTCATTAGTCAAATCATTATAAAATTTTTCTTTCGGAGGTAATGTAGTTTCTTCCAACTTTTCAAAGGAGTTCACATAACTGTAAGGAAAGACCCCTTTCCGCCGGATTAGTTTGAACTTCTCTTCGTCTGGAGAATATCTTCGGGTCTCAACACCCTGATGAGATTCCAGAGTTTGGCTTAATTTGTCTAGGGACTTGGACAGCAATCGAAAAGAATCCACAAATTTCAATCTCAAGTATGTATCTGGCTTCTTTGGATCCCCAGATTTCTCCACAAGAATAGACTTGGAAAATGAGATGTACTTTTCTTTGTTTTGAGCAATAACAGAAATGTTTTCATTCTTGCTAGCCAATTTCTTAATGAAAAGCGAGGAATCATAGTTGAGGTTGTGGAAGAAAACTGGTATGAATTTTGGAACTTTGTAGTTCAAGTTACAAACAGAATGTGTTGCAAAATTGAACCTTCCGGTTAAATGGGAATGATCCCGTGCTTTTATATCCCAGGGCATAAATGGTTTATTGCAAATATGACAGTATGTTGCTGTATCATAAGCTATTTTCTCTTCATCGGTAAGAGGAAGCATTTCTTTGACATGTCTTAAGTGACTGTTATATAACTCCATAGCTACTTTATCCAATTTTTCAATAAATACTTCTGCAGCATTGGATTCTCGGTACGTTTCAAACCTTGAGTACTGGTCATCAAAATTACACTTCAAATAGAAAGCAAAAGAGTATGGCACATGTTCACCGGACGGATCTTGAATTCCAGAGTTCGGCCGCTGAGATTGAAGCGACGAATATTTTTTACAACGTCTTTAATTAGATGAATTTTTTCCATCTTCGTCTCAAACTGAGATGACAACGCAAGAAATTCGGCTAGTTATTGTTTTTTGGTAGCTCAGTGTCGGTGAGATATAAGTACTAAAATAGAACGTATTCAGTTAGGGCGTGTTCGAAAAAATAGGTCGTATTCAGTGACGTGTTGTACTTCAAATTTTTTAATATAAACAACGCAAATTTTAATATACACACGCGAACAAAACAAAATTTCTAAATGTGTGAGCGAAGACAGTGAGTGCTTTCTACCATAAAGGGGGCAAGCGTACTATCAACTGCAAAGAAAAATTTGATGAGACCCACTATCTCATTATTTTTACTGTAATGACATAGCATTTATCAAGCCGTTAATTTGATATACGACACGCCATACTTTAAAAAAACATGCCTTTATATACGTTAATTCTCGGTAATTTGCAATAACACTGATTTATTTGTTAAGTACGTATCGGTAGATAGGCACAAAAGATATGAACGAGTACGATAGCGCTTCCTGCTTTTATAATCTACCGATAGCCTCCAACCCTAGCCTTAACGACGACGACGACGACGGCGACAACCGTGACACGGCCTCTCGAGATTAACGGAGTTCTTTCTTGTGTGAGCTGTCGAGGCGTGCGGGTGTTACGGAGCGATGGAGTCTACGAGGCTAGCTTGATATTTATATCTTGCGGGGTGGTCGACTTTCTTCCTCACGTTAGCGTGACAGGTACCGCCAGTTCGGCGGGAGCGTACAGCCCTTGGTGTCGGTAATACCAGTCCTAATAAGAAAGGGTTGTCACCTACAAGGAGTTTGTATAGACAACGCTTTCGTTTGAGCGCATACGTGCGAACTTACTATGTGGAAGTTTGTTGCTGGGGGTTCAAAACCTCCCTTATGGCTATCAGAACCGCCGCCGTTGGCTCCCGCTCTCTCTCTCTCCGCACCCCCGCAAAACAGTTTGCGTATATGGACGTTCTTTTAGGGTGTGCCGAAATTAATGGTAAGTATACATATTTAATATTTGTTTTGAATCACTAGATGCTATTTCCAAATTTTTATTTTTGATGTTATGTGACAAATTTTTGGTATTATATGCCTTATTTCCAATTTTTCGATTTTATGTACCGTATTTCCAAATTTTTAATGTTTATTTCCAAATTATTACGTATTAAACAGTAGTAAATGCAAGTCGTGCTAAAATTCAGACGAAAAAACAACAATGTCGCGTGATAGGTCTCGCTGAGGAGCCAATCAAATCAGTTTGTAAATTTTATCTTGTAACGTTCTCTACATATTAACAAAAACTGTGTGCGTGTGATGTCATTTTACTATTTCAAACAGTACTAAATGCAAGTCATGCTAAAAGCCAGATGAAAAAACAGCAACGTCGCGTGATAGGAAGGAACCAATCAAATCAGCCTTCAAATTTTAGTTATCTTGTAACGTTCTCAAGTTATTAGCAAAAACTGTATGTGTGTGTGACGTCACTAACACTACCACTCCAAGTCGCTTATCTCTGCGCATGTTTTTTCTCTTAGGTTAGGACGCTACTGCGCATGTTTATTCTCTTAGGCTAGATCCGTTTTCCTTAGTTTGAATTTCCCGCCACTCCTGTCACTTTTCAATAAGACATATTACTCCTCGCCTTTAAGCGCTCTCCGATTTATATATTACGCAGTTACTGTAATCCTTTCGTAATAGTCATAGTGGTCTCGTTGCAACGTGCTTGCTTTGTATGCGAGAGGTCCTGGGTTCAAATCGCACGCAGAGTAAAAGTTTTTTTTCATTTAAATAAATTGTCTACAAATAATGCTGGTTTCTCAAATACAATAGAGCATGCATAGATTTGAATTTACCGAGATTTGGAACTTGCGCAGGAACAGATGTCAGCGGGGGCTCCCTAGCGGGGACTTCTCCATATAGGAATTAAGGCGGTAATTAATATATATCAACTTATTAAGATCCATATATGTGTGGGGCTCCAGGGTACTGAATGGGGAGTCCTACATAGGGGACCCAGGGGGCGGAGTCCTACATGGGGGACCCTAACGGGGGCTTCTCCATATAGGAATTTTGTTGTTTGCGATAATTAATTATTACCAATCCATAAAAATGTTATGTACGTGCGGGGTCCCAGGGTGCTGAATGGGGGCCCTGGGATGCCTACATGGGGCCCTGGGGAGCGGGGATGCTGTGGTGCGGGGGCGGAGTCCTACGTGGGAGCCCTGGGGCGGCGTCCTATATGGGGACCCTGGGGGCTGAGGTCTGGAGCCCTGCACACCTGACACCTGTCCGACGGCACCCTTTGATCTGTCCAGCGGCACCCTTTGATCTCGCCGACAAATTTTCCCACGGTTCAAGATATTTTCCCACGGTCCAAGAAATTTTCCCATGCCCAACCGTATCCATACCTACTTATACATATATGACTGGTCTATCAGAAACGCACTAAATTTAAATCCAGAAAAAACAAATGTTTTACTCGTTGGAACTGATGGACAGACCAAGAAAGTAGATTTGCAAAACAGATTATTTTTAAACAATGTATCTCTGCCAATAAAGAATTATTGTAAAAGCCTAGGGGTCACAATAGATAGAAACTTATCATTTAAGTGTCATGTTGATAATTTAATTAAAGCTGCTTATATATGGTTGAAATCGTTGTACAAATTCAAATACATTTTGAGTACGCAAGTTAAGTTGAAAATAACTGAATCTTTAATATTGTCTATGTTTGACTACTGCGACATTGTATATGGTCCTTGCTTGTCAGCACATGATACGCATCGCATTGCAAACTACTTGCATGAGATTTTCTACTAATCTAAATAGGAGAGATCATGTTACTCCCAGTTATTTTGAGAATGGCTGGTTTAAGATGAACATTAGGAGGGATATCCATTTTGCATGTTTTGTTCAAAATATTTTGATTAGAAATACTCCAGTGTACTTGAAAAATAAGTTAACATTTGCTGTAGATGTTTATGACAGATCCAGAAGAAATCCTCTTCTTCTGCATGTACCGAGACACTCCACCTCTATATTAAAAAAATCGTTTACTTATTATGCATCTTCTTTATTTAATTCATTACCTTTTGAGATGAAATTGTTATCGAACATTTCAAAATTTAAATCACATGTTAAAATATTCTTTGATAGGCCAGTGTGAGATCATTTATGTTGTCGGCAATATATTTTAATAATATTACAATTTTTACAATGTTATACCTAGTTGTCAAATTTCAAGAAAGTAAAATACATATTTAAATAAACAAAACATTAATTAAAAACTTGAAAATATTAGTGTACCTACTTCTACTATCGTGCAATTGTTTGTAGATTAGTTTTAGGTTCATGTAATATCCTATGTATTACCATGTAATTTTTCTGTATTGTATATTTTCAGGTTGGGCATAAGCAGCTTTAGCCGCCTTAATAAAGTCATATTATTATTATTATGTTTTTTTTTGTGCTACGCGGCATCGATTACTGAGATCATTAGCCGCATAAAGGTGATTTATATTATATTTTCTTATATAAATAACTAATTTTTAAAAATCTCATTAATTTATTTATTGTGTCACTGTTATTTGAGAGAATATTTTGCAGACTGCAATCTAAGCTAGCAGCGATTCGATGTGGTCGATATAATGGGCATTCTATCAGGAAGTGTTTAACTGTAATTGTAACTCTGCATCTGGGACATTCAGGTGCTCTTTGACCTCTTAGTAGATGAAATGATGTTATATGAGTATGTCCCATTCTTAGACGCGTTAATAACACTTGCTCCTTTCTGGATATTTTTATTGTAGGAGTACTTATGAGGGTATTAATGTTAGGACAAATTACTTTATATGCAGTTTGTACCTGGTTCCACTTTTCCTGCCATTTTATATGAATTGTGTGTTTGATGTTTGCAATAATATCTTTATCTCTAACGGGTATTCCATCATTTATTTCACGACTGTTTGCTGATAGACGTGCAGCTCTGTCCGCTCTGTCATTTCCAGTAATGCCTACATGACTTGGTGTAAATATAAAAATAATGCTTTTATTTAACTTTTTCAGTGAAAATAAAGTTTCAAGTATATTTTGAACTAGTGAGTCTGAGTTGAAGGCATTACTGATTGCTAGAATTGAACTAAGCGAATCGGTACAGATGAGAAAATTATTTTTTGCTGAGAATTCACAGAAACGAAGAGCTTGCCATATGGCGTACAGTTCAGCTGTGTATACACTGGATACCTTTGGTAAGGACCATGAGTAAATATCCTCTTCAATTAAATATGCACTACCCACTCCATTTTCTGTCTTAGATCCATCCGTATATATTTTTTCCGAAAGTGGATAATTATCAAGAATATTATGAAAATGACTTTTTAAGATGTTTGGGTTAGTGTTTTTTTTGTCAAAAGAAGTGCACTCCAGATGTGTTGCTGGGACGGAAAATAGCCAGGAAGGTTCTGTGGTAAGTCTCTTAGGATATATTTCAGGGTAAGTTGTAGCTGTTTCTATTCTAGCCCTAAATGGTTTAGTAATTGTAGGTCTGGTGTTATAAATGTCGACTTCGGATTCGTATATTATATTGTAATTTGGATGACGTGGCTGTGCTTTTATAGAAGTTGCATAATTGCACATCAGCTGTTCTCTTCTTAAAGAGAGTGAAGGAATGCCTGCTTCTACTTCTAGTGCATATATTGGGCTTGTTCTAAAAGCTACGACAGCTAGTCTCAGACCGATGTTTTGAATTGAGTCTAACAATTTGAGATGTGTAGGACGTGAGGAAGAGTAGACTGTACAGCCATAATCCATTTTTGACCTAATAAGAGATTTATACAGGTTGACTAATGTTTCTTTGTCTGCTCCCCATTTTATACTCGATAGACATCGTAAAATATTTAGAGCGGATTTACATTTAGTTGCTAAGTCCACTATGTGCAAATTCCAGGTTAGCTTTCTATCAAACAGTAACCCCAAAAATCTTACAGAATTTGTATGGCTTATTTGTGAGTTGTTTAGTGTTAAATGAGGCTCACAGTGTTCTGATCTTAGTCTGCAAAAATGAATACTTTTAGTTTTTGTTTCCGAAAAACGAAAACCTCTTTGGTGGGCTTTTTCTGTGAGGTTATCTATGGTTTCCTGTAGAGTGGTTTGAATATCATCCATTGATGGTGCAGAAAAGCATATGAATAGATCATCGACATATAGGCATTTTGAAACGGCAGGATTGATGTTTGATACCAAGCTGTTAATAGCAATAGCGAAGAGAGTCACACTTAGAGTTGAACCTTGGGATATACCGTTCTTCATCAAGTAGGTATTAGATAAACAGTTACTCACACGGACATTAAATGTTCTGTCTTGAAGGAAGCTGCGTATAAATATGGGTAATCTTCCTCTTATGCCCCACTCATTATTATTATTATTATTATTATTATTATTATTATTATTATTATTATTATTATTATTATTATTATTTATTTTTTTTCTTTCCAGTAAACACCTTCCGAAGCTCCGACACATTCGGAGATGTTCTGGAGAGTCAAGCAATGACCACTCTCCACTCCGTGGAGTCAGTAATCATTGCGCCCGTAAATCGTGTGTTCTGAGCAGACGTAGCGAACCAAGGACGATTGCCTTCTGCATTCTGCCGGCTAAGATTTCTGCCGAATTTCGACAAGCCGGTATGATTTTTAAGTCAGAAAGCAACGTATGTCTCATTCCACCCAGGACGCCTATAATTAGCACCACAATCTTAACAGAGTGGTCTGGATACAGCCTGCGGAGCTCGGAGAGAAGATCTCGATACTTCCTCCGTTTTTCCTCCTCTTTTAGGACGATGTTGTTCTCTGCGGGAGCCGAGAACTCAATCACAAACATCGTCCTAAGCTGGTGGTCGAGGAGGACTACATCTGGCTTACTGGCTTGGATTTGCCTGAGGGTGGGGAATGAATAGTTCCAATAAATTCGGCACTTCTCATTCCCCACTACGGATTCTATATCCCCCGGAGCATAAGGCAGCACTGGCGTCTCGTCTATCTCATACGAGTGTCGTAAATGATAATACAACACCCGTAAGGCTGAATCGTGTCTTTGGATATACGCTGTGGCCGCATACACCGGACAGGCAGACAGGAGATGCATAAGCGTCTCCGGCGCTTGGCGGCAGGCCCTGCAGCTGGTATCAGGAACCTCGATACCCAAGACACGACTACGATAGACGAGTGTGTTAATTACACCATCTTGGCAAGCCATTATGAATCCCTCGGTCTCAGAGTTCAGCCCCGCTGACCTCAAAAAAGCAAAGGTCAGCCTTTCAGATAAGCCAAGCCCCTCTAGATGACGGTAGAAGAGACCATGCATTGGCTTATCCTTATGTAGCTGCAGAAGATGACGCGTTTCTGCAGCTTTAATTATGGCTTTTAACTGAGCAGGATCCGACTCGGTGACAGAGTCTGGATTTTCCCGCTCAGTATCGAACACGAGACCAAGTTCATCGGCTGCTCTTCTCGCTGCCTTATACACAAACGCTCCTATCCCTGCTGCTTCATGGTCTTGGACCATGCAGAGAAGGGGATCCGAGCTCCTGATGACTTTGCAGGCTTCCTCCAAAACCACTCTGTTCTGGAGACACTCCAAACTCAAGAGTCCACGGCCTCCCCGATTTCTTGGGAAGTATAGCCGCGGAACGGACGATCTTGGATGCAAACTCCGATGGAGATGCATCATTTTGCGGGTCCCTACATCGAGTTGCCTCAGCTCTTCTTGTGTCCATTTCACTACTCCAAAGAAGTAGAGAAGGATCGGAACGGCAAGCATATTTGTGGCACTCACCTTGTTCTTACCCGACAGCTCCGAAGACCAGATCTGTCGGAGGCGGTGCCGATACCTGCCGCGGAGAGCGTTTTTCACCTTTGCCACCTCATGAGTGCCCCGCTGTGGGACACCCAAATAGGTGTTCGACTCTCCGGCATCTAGATAGTGAAAGATGCTTCCGTCTATGAGCTGGGCGTCCTCTCCGTATGGACCGCATCGTCCTCTCTTGAGATGAACCAGTGCACATTTGTCCAGCCCGAACTCCATCCCAACCGCCTGCGTGTACTCATGTACCACTCTGAGGGACTGATTTAAATCCTCTCTCCGGAGGCGTAGAGTTTAAGGTCATCCATATAGAACAAATGGGTGACCTTATGCCTCCGGTCTCCTGGGGTACCGCAGTTGTAACCCCGGGTACGACGAAGTGCAACGGATAATGGCAGCAGTGAGATGCAAAACAAGAGGGGACTCAGGGAATCTCCTGGAACACCTCCTGAACAAAACCGGCTCTGTCTGGACCTTTGCATTAGCCGATGTTATGGTAAAACGGGTCCTCCAGAGCGGCATGAGTTGTTCAATACATCTCACTATGGGGTCGGCCACCGCAAGGCATTGGAGCAAGTGGATTATTAGCTCATGTGATGTCATATCAAATGCCTTGCGGTAATCTATCCAGGCCATTGAGAGGTTTCGCTTGTACTGCACGGAGTCCTGCGTAATACATCTGTCGATGAGCAGGTTCTCCTTACAGCCAGCTACACCCCTCTTGGACCCTCGCTGCTCGTATATCCGTTGATAAACGGGGTTCACTGTGTGGAGCACACGCGCGTACAAGATGCGAGTAAACACCTTGTAACACGCATTCAGGCAGGTTATTGGACGGTAGTTCTTTGGCTGGGACAAATCTCCGCTCTTAGGGATAAGCACGGTTCTCCCCTCGACAAACCACGCCGGAATTTGCTGCTCCATTTAGCCAGGACGTGAATATTCTGGCCAAATGGCGGTGGACACTGGTGAATTTTTTCCACCAGAAGTTGCTGATCCCATCGGGACCAGGAGCAGCGAAGTTCTTCGATCTAATAAATGATCTCCGAACTTCATCCGGGGTTATCGGTGGGCACACCTTGTGGCTCTCGAAGCCTTTGACAAAAGGCCTCGAAGTGTGCCAGGGCTGTAGTGTCTCTATCCAGTGGAATCCTGCGGCCATAAAGGTCTCTCCAGAAGGCTTCTACCTGATCTACAGTCGGCGGATTGTCCGCAACACGCTGAGGCTGTTCAAAAAGTCAAAATTATTATTATTATTATTATTATTTTTTTTTTCCAGTAAACACCTTCCGAGGCTCCGACACATTCGGAGATGTTCTGGAGAGTCAAGCAATGACTACTCTCCACTCCTTGGAGTCAGTAATCATTGCGCCCGTAAATCGTGTGTTCTGAGCAGACGTAGCGAACCAAGGACGATTGCCTGCCGGCTAAGATCTCTACCGAATTTCGACAAGCCGGTATGATCTTTAAGTCAGAAAGCAACGTATGTCTCATTCCACCCAGGACGCCTATAATTAGCACCACAATCTTAACAGAGTGGTCTGGATACAGCCTGCGGAGCTCGGAGAGAAGATCTCGATATTTCCTCCGTTTTTCCTCCTCTTTAGGACGATGTTGTTCTCTGCGGGAGCCGAGAACTCAATCACAAACATCGTCCTAAGCTGGTGGTCGAGGAGGACTACATCAGGCTTATTGGCTTGGATTTGCCTGAGGGTGGGGAATGAATAGTTCCAATAAATTCGGCACTTCTCATTCCCACTACGGATTCTATATCCCCCGGAGCATAAGGCAGCACTGGCGTCTCGTCTATCTCATACGAGTGTCGTAAATGATAATACAACACCCGTAAGGCTGAATCGTGTCTTTGGATATACGCTGTGGCCGCATATACCGGACAGGCAGACAGGAGATGCATAAGCGTCTCCGGCGCTTGGCGGCAGGCCCTGCAGCTGGTATCAGGAACCTCGATACCCAAGACACGACTACGATAGACGAGTGTGTTAATTACACCATCTTGGCAAGCCATTATGAATCCCTCGGTCTCAGAGTTCAGCCCCGCTGACCTCAAAAAGCAAAGGTCAGCCTTTCAGATAAGCCAAGCCCCTCTAGATGACGGTAGAAGAGACCATGCATTGGCTTATCCTTATGTAGCTGCAGAAGATGACGCGTTTCTGCAGCTTTAATTAGGCTTTTAACTGAGCAGGGTCCGACTCGGTGACAGAGTCTGGATTTCCCCGCTCAGTATCGAACACGAGACCAAGTTCATCGGCTGCTCTTCTCGCTGCCTTATACACAAACGCTCCTATCCCTGCTGCTTCATGGTCTTGGACCATGCAGAGAAGGAGATCCGAGCTCCTGATGACTTTGCAGGCCTCCTCCAAAACCACTCTGCCCTGGAGACACTCCAAACTCAAGAGTCCACGGCCTCCCCGATTTCTTGGAAAGTATAGCCGCGGAACGGACGATCTTGGATGCAAACTCCGATGGAGATGCATCATTTTACGGGTCCCTACATCGAGTTGCCTCAGCTCTTCTTGTGTTCATTTCACTACTCCAAAGGAGTAGAGAAGGATCGGAACGGCAAGCATATTTGTGGCACTCACCTTGTTCTTACCCGACAGCTCCGAAGACCAGATCTGTCGGAGGCGGTGCCGATACCTGCCGCGGAGAGCGTTTTTCACCGTTGCCGCCTCATGAGTGCCCCGCTGTGGGACACCCAAATAGGTGTACGACTCTCCGGCATCTAGATAGTGAAAGATGCTTCCGTCTATGAGCTGGGCGTCCTCTCCGTATGGACCATTATTATTATTATTATTATTATTATTATTATTATTATTATTATTATTATTATTATTATTATTATTATTATTATTAATATTATTATTATTATTATTATTATTATTATTATTATTATTATTATTATTATTATTATTATTTATTTATTTTTTTTTTTCCAGTAAACACCTTCCGAGGCTCCGACACACTCGGAGATGTTCTGGAGTCAAGCAATGACCACTCTCCACTCCGTGGAGTCAGTAATCATTGCGCCCGTAAATCGTGTGTTCTGAGCAGACGTAGCGAGCCAAGGACGATTGCCTTCTGCATTCTGCCGGCTAAGATCTCTGCCGAATTTCGACAAGCCGGTATGATCTTTAAGTCAGAAAGCAACGTATGTCTCATTCCACCCAGGACGCCTATAATTAGCACCACAATCTTAACAGAGTGGTCTGGATACAGCCTGCGGAGCTCGGAGAGAAGATCTCGATATTTCCTCCGTTTTTCCTCCTTTTTTGGACGATGTTGTTCTCTGCGGGAGCCGAGAACTCAATCACAAACATCGTCCTAAGCTGGTGGTCGAGGAGGACTACATCAGGCTTATTGGCTTGGATTTGCCTGAGGGTGGGGAATGAATAGTTCCAATAAATTCGGCACTTCTCATTCCCCACTACGGATTCTATATCCCCCGGAGCATAAGGCAGCACTGGCGTCTCGTCTATCTCATACGAGTGTCGTAAATGATAATACAACACCCGTAAGGCTGAATCGTGTCTTTGGATATACGCTGTGGCCGCATATACCGGACAAGCAGACAGGAAATGCATAAGCGTCTCCGGCGCTAGGCGGCAGGCCCTGCAGCTGGTATCAGGAACCTCGATACCCAAGACACGACTACGATAGACGAGTGTGTTCATTATACCATCTTGGCAAGCCATTATGAATCCCTCGGTCTCAGAGTTCAGCCCCGCTGACCTCAAAAAAGCAAAGGTCAGCCTTTCAGATAAGCCAAGCCCCTCTAGATGTCGGTAGAAGAGACCATGCATTGGCTTATCCTTATGTAGCTGCAGAAGATGATGCGTTTCTGCAGCTTTAATTAGAGCTTTTAACTGAGCAGGATCCGACTCGGTGACAGAGTCTGGATTTTCCCGCTCAGTATCGAACACAAGACCAAGTTCATCGGCTGCTCTTCTCGCTGCCTTATACACAAACGCTCCTATCCCTGCTGCTTCATGGTCTTGGACCATGCAGAGAAGGGGATCCGAGCTCCTGATGACTTTGCAGGCCTCCTCCAAAACCACTCTGCCCTGGAGACACTCCAAACTCAAGAGTCCACGACCTCCCCGATTTCTTGGGAAGTATAGCCGCGGAACGGACGATCTTGGATGCAAACTCCGATGGAGATGCATCATTTACGGGTCCCTACATCGAGTTGCCTCAGCTCTTCTTGCGTCCATTTCACTACTCCAAAGGAGTAGAGAAGGATCGGAACGGCAAGCATATTTGTGGCACTCACCTTGTTCTTACCCGACAGCTCCGAAGACCAGATCTGTCGGAGGCGGTGCCGATACCTGCCGCGGAGAGCGTTTTTCACCGTTGCCACCTCATGAGTGCCCCGCTGTGGGGACACCCAAATAGGTGTACGACTCTCCGGCATCTAGATAGTGAAAGATGCTTCCGTCTATGAGCTGGGCGTCCTCTCCGTATGGACCGCATCGTCCTCTCTTGAGATGAACCAGTGCACATTTGTCCAGCCCGAACTCCATCCCAACCGCCTGCGTGTACTCATGTACCACTCTGAGGGACTGATTTAAATCCCTCTCTCCGGAGGCGTAGAGTTTAAGGTCATCCATATAGAACAAATGGGTGACCTTATGCCTCCGGTCTCCTGGGGTACCGCAGTTGTAACCCCGGGTACAACGAAGTGCAACGGATAATGGCAGCAGTGAGATGCAAAACAAGAGGGGACTCAGGAAATCTCCCTGGAACACTCCCTCCTGAACAAAACCGGCTCTGTCTGGACCCTTGCATTAGCCGATGTTATGGTAAAGCGGGTCCTCCAGAGCGGCATGAGTTGTTCAATACATCTCACTATGGGGTCGGCCACCGCAAGACATTGGAGCAAGTGGACTATTAGCTCATGGGATGTCATATCAAATGCCTTGCGGTAATCTATCCAGGCCATTGAGAGGTTTCGCTTGTACTGCACGGAGTCCTGCGTAATACATCTGTCGATGAGCAGGTTCTCCTTACAGCCAGCTACACCCCTCTTGGACCCTCGCTGCTCGTATATCCGTTGATAAACGGGGTTCACTGGGAGCACACGCGCGTACAAGATGCGAGTAAACACCTTGTAACACGCATTCAGGCAGGTTATTGGACGGTAGTTCTTTGGCTGGGACAAATCTCCGCTCTTAGGGATAAGCACGGTTCTCCCTCGACAAACCACGCCGGAATTTGCTCTCCATTTAGCCAGGACGTGAATATTCTGGCCAAATGGCGGTGGACACTGGTGAATTTTTTCCACCAGAAGTTGCTGATCCCATCGGGACCAGGAGCAGCGAAGTTCTTCGATCTAATAAATGATCTCCGAACTTCATCCGGGGTTATCGGTGGGCACACCTTGTGGCTCTCGAAGCCTTTAACAAAAGGCCTCGAAGTGTGCCAGGGCTGTAGTGTCTCTATCCAGTGGAATCCTGCGGCCATAAAGGTCTCTCCAGAAGGCTTCTACCTGATCTACAGTCGGCGGATTGTCCGCAACACGCTGAGGCTGTTCAAAAAGTCAAAATTATTATTATTATTATTTTTTTTTTTCCAGTAAACACCTTCCGAGGCTCCGACACATTCGGAGATGTTCTGGAGAGTCAAGCAATGACTACTCTCCACTACCTTGAGTCAGTAATCATTGCGCCCGTAAATCGTGTGTTCTGAGCAGACGTAGCGAACCAAGGACGATTGCCTGCCGGCTAAGATCTCTACCGAATTTCGACAAGCCGGTATGATCTTTAAGTCAGAAAGCAACGTATGTCTCATTCCACCCAGGACGCCTATAATTAGCACCACAATCTTAACAGAGTGGTCTGGATACAGCCTGCGGAGCTCGGAGAGAAGATCTCGATATTTCCTCCGTTTTTCCTCCTCTTTTAGGACGATGTTGTTCTCTGCGGGAGCCGAGAACTCAATCACAAACATCGTCCTAAGCTGGTGGTCGAGGAGGACTACATCAGGCTTATTGGCTTGGATTTGCCTGAGGGTGGGGAATGAATAGTTCCAATAAATTCGGTACTTCTCATTCCCCACTACGGATTCTATATCCCCCGGAGCATAAGGCAGCACTGGCGTCTCGTCTATCTCATACGAGTGTCGTAAATGATAATACAACACCCGTAAGGCTGAATCGTGTCTTTGGATATACGCTGTGGCCGCATATACCGGACAGGCAGACAGGAGATGCATAAGCGTCTCCGGCGCTTGGCGGCAGGCCCTGCAGCTGGTATCAGGAACCTCGATACCCAAGACACGACTACGATAGACGAGTGTGTTAATTACACCATCTTGGCAAGCCATTATGAATCCCTCGGTCTCAGAGTTCAGCCCCGCTGACCTCAAAAAGCAAAGGTCAGCCTTTCAGATAAGCCAAGCCCTCTAGATGACGGTAGAAGAGACCATGCATTGGCTTATCCTTATGTAGCTGCAGAAGATGACGCGTTTCTGCAGCTTTAATTAGGCTTTTAACTGAGCAGGGTCCGACTCGGTGACAGAGTCTGGATTTCCCCGCTCAGTATCGAACACGAGACCAAGTTCATCGGCTGCTCTTCTCGCTGCCTTATACACAAACGCTCCTATCCCTGCTGCTTCATGGTCTTGGACCATGCAGAGAAGGGATCCGAGCTCCTGATGACTTTGCAGGCCTCCTCCAAAACCACTCTGCCCTGGAGACACTCCAAACTCAAGAGTCCACGGCCTCCCCGATTTCTTGGAAAGTATAGCCGCGGAACGGACGATCTTGGATGCAAACTCCGATGGAGATGCATCATTTTACGGGTTCCTACATCGAGTTGCCTCAGCTTTTCTTGTGTCCATTTCACTACTCCAAAGGAGTAGAGAAGGATCGGAACGGCAAGCATATTTGTGGCACTCACCTTGTTCTTACCCGACAGCTCCGAAGACCAGATCTGTCGGAGGCGGTGCCGATACCTGCCGCGGAGAGCGTTTTTCACCGTTGCCACCTCATGAGTGCCCCGCTGTGGGACACCCAAATAGGTGTACGACTCTCCGGCATCTAGATAGTGAAAGATGCTTCCGTCTATGAGCTGGGCGTCCTCTCCGTATGGACCATTATTATTATTATTATTATTATTATTATTATTATTATTATTATTATTATTATTAATATTATTATTATTATTATTATTATTAATATTATTATTATTATTATTATTTATTTATTTTTTTTTTTTCAGTAAACACCTTCCGAGGCTCCGACACATTCGGAGATGTTCTGGAGTCAAGCAATGACCACTCTCCACTCCGTGGAGTCAGTAATCATTGCGCCCGTAAATCGTGTGTTCTGAGCAGACGTAGCGAGCCAAGGACGATTGCCTTCTGCATTCTGCCGGCTAAGATCTCTGCCGAATTTCGACAAGCCGGTATGATCTTTAAGTCAGAAAGCAACGTATGTCTCATTCCACCCAGGACGCCTATAATTAGCACCACAATCTTAACAGAGTGGTCTGGATACAGCCTGCGGAGCTCGGAGAGAAGATCTCGATATTTCCTCCGTTTTTCCTCCTCTTTTAGGACGATGTTGTTCTCTGCGGGAGCCGAGAACTCAATCACAAACATCGTCCTAAGCTGGTGGTCGAGGAGGACTACATCAGGCTTATTGGCTTGATTTTGCCTGAGGGTGGGGAATGAATAGTTCCAATAAATTCGGCACTTCTCATTCCCACTACGGATTCTATATCCCCGGAGCATAAGGCAGCACTGGCGTCTCGTCTATCTCATACGAGTGTTGTAAATGATAATACAACACCCGTAAGGCTGAATCGTGTCTTTGGATATACGCTGTGGCCGCATATACCGGACAAGCAGACAGGAAATGCATAAGCGTCTCCGGCGCTAGGCGGCAGGCCCTGCAGCTGGTATCAGGAACCTCGATACCCAAGACACGACTACGATAGACGAGTGTGTTCATTACACCATCTTGGCAAGCCATTATGAATCCCTCGGTCTCAGAGTTCAGCCCCGCTGACCTCAAAAAGCAAAGGTCAGCCTTTCAGATAAGCCAAGCCCTCTAGATGTCGGTAGAAGAGACCATGCATTGGCTTATCCTTATGTAGCTGCAGAAGATGATGCGTTTCTGCAGCTTTAATTAGGCTTTTAACTGAGCAGGATCCGACTCGGTGACAGAGTCTGGATTTTCCCGCTCAGTATCGAACACAAGACCAAGTTCATCGGCTGCTCTTCTCGCTGCCTTATACACAAACGCTCCTATCCCTGCTGCTTCATGGTCTTGGACCATGCAGAGAAGGGGATCCGAGCTCCTGATGACTTTGCAGGCCTCCTCCAAAACCACTCTGCCCTGGAGACACTCCAAACTCAAGAGTCCACGACCTCCTGATTTCTTGGGAAGTATAGCCGCGGAACGGACGATCTTGGATGCAAACTCCGATGGAGATGCATCATTTTACGGGTCCCTACATCGAGTTGCCTCAGCTCTTCTTGCGTCCATTTCACTACTCCAAAGGAGTAGAGAAGGATCGGAACGGCAAGCATATTTGTGGCACTCACCTTGTTCTTACCCGACAGCTCCGAAGACCAGATCTGACGGAGGCGGTGCCGATACCTGCCGCGGAGAGCGTTTTTAACCGTTGCCACCTCATGAGTGCCCCGCTGTGGGACACCCAAATAGGTGTACGACTCTCCGGCATCTAGATAGTAAAAGATGCTTCCGTCTATGAGCTGGGCGTCCTCTCCGTATGGACCGCATCGTCCTCTCTTGAGATGAACCAGTGCACATTTGTCCAGCCCGAACTCCATCCCAACCGCCTGCGTGTACTCATGTACCACTCTGAGGGACTGATTTAAATCCCTCTCCGGAGGCGTAGAGTTTAAGGTCATCCATATAGAACAAATGGGTGACCTTATGCCTCCGGTCTCCTGGGGTACCGCAGTTGTAACCCCGGGTACGACGAAGTGCAACGGATAATGGCAGCAGTGAGATGCAAAACAAGAGGGGACTCAGGAATCTCCTGGAACACTCCTCCTGAACAAAACCGGCTCTGGCTGGACCCTTGCATTAGCCGATGTTATGGTAAAGCGGGTCCTCCAGAGCGGCATGAGTTGTTCAATACATCTCACTATGGGGTCGGCCACCGCAAGGCATTGGAGCAAGTGGATTATTAGCTCATGTGATGTCATATCAAATGCCTTGCGGTAATCTATCCAGGCCATTGAGAGGTTTCGCTTGTACTGCACGGAGTCCTGCGTAATACATCTGTCGATGAGCAGGTTCTCCTTACAGGCAGCTACACCCCTCTTGGACCCTCGCTGCTCGTATATCCGTTGATAAACGGGTTCACTGCGTGGAGCACACGCGCGTACAAGATGCGAGTAAACACCTTGTAACACGCATTCAGGCAGGTTATTGGACGGTAGTTCTTAGGCTGGGACAAATCTCCGCTCTTAGGGATAAGCACGGTTCTCCCCTCGACAAACCACGCCGGAATTTGCTGCTCTCCATTTAGCCAGGACGAGAATATTCTGGCCAAATGGCGGTGGACACTGGTGAATTTTTTCCACCAGAAGTTACTGATCCCATCGGGACCAGGAGCAGCGAAGTTCTTCGATCTAATAAATGATCTCCGAACTTCATCCGGGGTTATCGGTGGGCACACCTCTTGTGGCTCTCGAAGCCTTTGACAAAAGGCCTCGAAGTGTGCCAGGGCTGGAGTGTCTCTATCCAGTGGAATCCTGCGGCCATAAAGATCTCTCCAGAAGGCTTCTACCTGATCTACAGTCGGCGGATTGTCCGCAACACGCTGAGGCTGCTCAAAAAGTCGAGAAGGCCTTACACGGAACAAATTATTTTGCTCCAACCTTCTCGACCGCCTCACTAGTGACTTTTTTGCAGCCACTAGCATCCGTATCCTGTCGAGAGAATGCTGCTTGATGGTGAGCAGCACCGCTCGATTCAGGGTATGATGGACCCGCCTAAGGGAGGTAGCTATGCGTCTCACCTTAGGTGTGAAAGCCCTATTGGCTTCCACGTAGTCCATCACACATTGGATACGGGACGCGTGTTGCCTCGCCGACCGGATCTTAGCCTCCATCTTGTGCACTCGCCGCCGTGCTCTCTCTTGTGGAGAAACGGCATTTTCACGCCCTCTCTCCACCCGCGTCAGCAGTTCAGCGGCTTCGTACACCGCGCAATTGACGCGCCAGATGTCAGCCTCTTCTGGGAGATCCTCACGGAGCGCAGTATCCACTCGAGCCAGATCTGCGGGCTTCGGGGGTTTTATAAAAGGCAACCCCCGACGGGTGCTCAGGTCGTCCTGTTCGCGGGGAATGAAGCGCGGCGCCTCTGCGGGATCATTCAGTGGCTCTTCATCATCATTATCATTATCATTATTATTATCATTATCATTATTATTATCATTATCATTATCATTATCATTATCATTATCATTATTATTATTATTATTATTATTATTATTATTATTATTATTATTATTATTATTATTATTATTATCATTATCATTATCATTATCATTATCATTATCATTATCATTATTATTATTATTATTATTATTATTATTATTATTATTATTATTATTATTATTATTATTATTATTATTATTATTATTATTATTATTATTATTATTATTATTATTATTATTATTATTATTATTATTATTATTATTATTATTATTATTATTATTATTATTATTATTATTATTATTATTATTATTATTATTATTATTATTATTATTATTATTATTATTATTATTATTATTATTATTATTATTATTATTATTATTATTATTATTATTATTATTATTATTATTATTATTATTATTATTATTATTATTATTATTATTATTATTATTATTATTATTATTATTATTATTATTATTATTATTATTATTATTATTATTATTATTATTATTATTATTATTATTATTATTATTATTATTATTATTATTATTTTTGCCTTCTATTATTTTTCTATCTGGTGGGCGCAAGCCTGTACCACCAAAGGTTGTTAATCTGGTAGTTGAAATGTCTAAGGCTAATTTTAATAATTCATCTTCTAACAAGTGCAAGAGATGCAAAAGTACGGTCACCAGTGGCTTGAAGTGCGTGGTTTGTGGAACGACCTCTCACAAGAGCTGCCTGAATGCCTTGAAGTCTGTCAAGTTTATAGACGATGCTACAGTTAATTGCTGTTTGGATATTGTGGATGCTGTAACTGTAGGTACCCAATCCTTATGTCAGCCTGTTGCCAGTCATCCTGTTGCCACCAGTGCTAAAGATTCTAGTATTGAAGAAATAAAAATTAAATATCTCGAAGAAATTATAAAACAAAAGACCTAGTTATTACAAATCAAGCAATTGCTATTAAGTCTCTTCAAGATCAGTTATGTATGATGCGTATGATGCCATCGAGCTTTAATCAGCAAAACGAGGCCATCTCTACGCCAGATAAGAATTCTAAAATTGGAACCTATGCTAGTGCTCTTTCTAAAAATAAAAATTCTTCAAAACCTCTTTTCAAAGGTAAACCCAGTGGACCTCCTAATCAAATTAGCTCTGCTGCTGTGTCCCACGCAATTCATGTTGCTCAATCGTCTGAAATTTGTCGTGATATTATTCACCTTGATCAGTCTGATCCTGCTTCTGTGTTGTCAGTCTCGAAAGCAGGGCCATCGTCGGGCCCGAAGAAGAGGTCCAGAAATATCTTGGTTGGTGATTGCAAGGATTTAGCCAGCTCTACTTCCCTGAAGTCGGCCAATGAATCAGCTCGTAGGCATTTTCACACTACGAACTGGGAACCTAATACGAGTGAGGAGTTACTCCTAAATTATTTGAAGGGATTTTCGCAACAAGTGTCTGTGGAGAAGCTAAATTCTCGTGATCCAGAGAGGTACGCATCCTTTAAGGTGTCTGTTCCGATCTCGGATGTTTCAAACATTACTAAGCCTGAAATTTGGCCTGCGTGTGAATCAGTTTTCGAGCCCGAAATCTTGTACCAGCCTCTTGAAAGTAACCTACTTAACTGTAATTTATCTATATTGCATGTCAATGTCCAAAGTATTACCAACAAAGTATGTGACTTGGATACGTCTTTGAGTACTCATCCGCATGACATATTATGTGTTTCTGAGCATTGGCTGCAGAATGAGTTCCTGGAGACTATATGTATACCTAATTTTCATTTAATAACAAGTTATTGCCGAAAAGGCTCAAACAAGCATGGTGGTGTCGCCATATTTTCTAGATGTAATGTTTGTCTAAAAGCTATTGATGTCTCTACATTCTGCAGTCAAGTTAACGCGGAATTTTGTGCGGCCGAAATTATTGTTATAAACTGTGTACTCATAACAGTTTATCGTTCGTCTTCTCATGGTGACCTCTCTATTTTAAAACTTGTTTTAGTAATATTATACGCTATTGTTTTTGCAAATTTAAATATACCATAATTATGGGCGACTTTAACTTGGACTTTGACATGCAATCAGAGTATGTTAGTGATATAAGAAATATTCTTACTATGTATGGTTTACGGTACTTCATTAGAGAACCTACAAGGATTACGATTGATAACAAATCATGTCTTGACAATATTATTACCAATCTAGGTCCTGACATTGTATCTACAAATGTTATTGAAATGCACATTGCCGATCATCTTGCACTATCTTTACATGTTAATGGTCAGTGCACTCGTAAAGATGAACCAGTTTCCTATTGTACACGTATAATTAACGATTCCACTTGTCATAAATTTGTACTGGATTTGCAGTTGGGTTGCCTCCATGATTTTTGCTGCGACTCTTTGAATTCAAATGACTCTGCTGACCTATTTTTAGGAACTTTTGTCACCATTGTAAATTGCAACTTCCCTGTTAAGTCAAAAATTCGGTCTAATTCTGGTATCAGATGGTTTAACGGTGAACTTAAGTCGATGCGACGCAGGCTCAGTCAAGCTAAAAGGAAATTTAATGCATCTAATCTTGAATCCGATTGGGTTTCCTATTGTGAGTTGCGCAAATCCTATAGGAAAGCATTAAAAACTACAAAGCGTATTTGCTACAATAATTTTATCTGCAACTCTAATAACAAGTCTAGAGCAGTTTGGCAAATTGTTAATACTGAGAAACCTTCCTGCAGTAAAAATAAGTCCTCTTTATCTCCGGAGGAATTTAATAACTTTTTCGTTAACGTAGCTGATGTCATCATAAAATCAATTGGCAACTCCGATAATTTGAATCCTGCTGTTTTTTTAAATAAAGTTCCTAAACCAATATCATCGTTTTTCCTTTCAGCGGTTGATGAGTCTGATGTTTGCGAGGCTATTTTAAGCTTGAAAAATTCTAGCTGTTTCGATTATTATGGCCTGAATAGTAAATTGCTAAAAGTCGCTATTGAGCCCATTGTTAAGCCCCTGTCAACTCTTTTCAATAAATGTATACAGGATTCTATTTGGCCGGACTGCTTTAAAGTTACGAGGGTTCTTCCTCTTCACAAAAAAGGGGACAATAATTTATTGGACAACTTTAGGCCAATTGCAATTGTACCTGTGATCTCAAAAGTTTTAGAAATTTTGCTAAAAAATAAGTTATTGCAATATTTTGAAAGCAAATCTATTTTGTCGCCCTGTCAATTTGGCTTTCGCAATGGTCGTTCCACAGTCGGAGCTCTGCTAGCAGTTCTAGAGAACATTGTAGAGGGTTTGGACTGTGGGATGAACATTCACGCCACATTATGCGATCTGTCTAAGGCATTCGATTGTGTCGATGTCAATGTCCTTTTATATAAGTTGGAATATTATGGTATTCGCTCCAAAGAGCTAAACCTTTTCCGCTCCTATCTATCAGATCGCAAGCAGTATGTTTCCGTTGGTGATTCTGACTCCGAAATTCTACCTGTATCGGCCGGTGTACCGCAGGGATCAGTTCTTGGTCCGATTTTATTTTTAATCTACATTAATGATCTGCCTGTCAACATTCAACGTTCGACTTGTATTTTATTTGCGGATGATACCACTTTGTTAACTCGTGGTGGTATTGATGGGAGCAGAGGTGATCTGGACAATGCTAGTCTGTGGTTCTCCGCAAACAAGCTGAAACTAAATATGGATAAGACTCGCGACATTACCTTTACTGCTAGTAAAGTATCTTGCAATGTGGATAATGTTAAATTGTTGGGAATTTATTTGGATACGCGTTTAACTTGGGCTACTCATATAGATCGCCTCTGCTCTAAACTGGCACGGCAGGTTTTCTTTCTGAGGCAGCTTCGCTCATGTGTCCATACTTCTACTTTAAAAATGCTGTATTTCTCCTTGGTTCACTGCCATCTGTCTTATGGTGTAGCTCTTTGGGGCAATGCTACTAGTGCCTTTAGAGCATTTGTTATTCAGAAAGCAGCTATTCGCCTCATTGGTAATGCCACTAGCAGAGTTCATTGTCGAGAATTGTTTATTCACTACAAAATTTTACCCTTACCCTGTTTATATGTATATGAGGCTTTATCATTGGTTCATAAGAGTGCAGCTCATCTGCAAACCCATTCTGATGTACATAGCTATAACACCAGACACGCTGGAAATCTGTTATTACCTTATTCTCGACTTAATGTCACCAAATCAAATAAGCCAGATATTAACCTGTACAATGGATTTGATAACTTCTGTAGAGTGAAACATATCACTCAATTATCATATGGAGCTTTTCGTAGATTTGTCAAATCCTTCCTATTACTGCATTGCTTTTACAGTGTTGACGAATTTACTGAATATTGTTCTACTAACACCTATTCATCTTAGATTTTGATTTTAAATATATTTACTTTACGCATATAAATTTGTTCATTCTAATCAATGAGTGATATGTTTCACTCTACTTTTTCTGTGGTTAGTTTCATGTTTGTGGTGGTGTTTTATATATATTTTTGTTTGTTATTTTTTTATCTTTGACTAAGCATTACTATTGTGCCTTTTAGTATATATATTTTTTGTTTCTTTGTTTTACTAAATTTCAACTATACCTAATATTTATTATGACATAAATGTACTGTTGTGTATATACTGTCAATAAAAGTCTATTCTATTCTATTCTATTATTATTATTATTATTATTATTATTATTATTATTATTATTATTATTATTATTATTATTATTACCATTACCATTACCATTATTATTATTATTATTATTTAGAGAGTTTTTATGTGATTTTAGTGAAATCAAAATATAATTTGTTCAGTGCAGAATTGTGTTTTACCAAATTTATTTTCGTATTAATTTAAAGTGGTATTTTGTTCAGTGTCTTGTGTAGTGTAAGTGTATAACTTATAAAAGTGTGCTTTCATTGTCAAGTGTGTGTAATCATCTCACCTATGACATACTGATGAGGGCTAACAAGCCTGAAACCGGTCTATGTCTGGTGGAGTGGCCGACAAGGGTTCTTGGCTGTTTCACACAGATACTGCAGGTATAATTCAATGCCGGTCGGGGCATTAGCCCGCGGAGTAGTTGTTTCCTGCAGTATCATTTATAAAAAAAGTGTGTGTAATATTATGAAAAAACATGTATACGAATCAAGAAAGAGTTGATATGGTTAGAGCCTATTTTTTGTCAGGAGAAAACAGTGCAGTTGCAAGAAGACGATATCAGATGGATTATCCCGATCGACACGTACCTAATAAGAAATTGTTTGTAAGATTGGTTCAACGTTTAAGAGATTATGGTAGATTTGAACGCCATTACGCTAATGTTGGACGATAACAAACTCGGAGAGTGAGAAACTTAGAAGCCAATATTCTAAACGCCGTAGAAGAGGACCCTGGTACCAGCACTCGAAGATTGGCAACAGGATTTGAAGTGTGTCATATGACTGTACAACGAACGTTGAAAATTCATGGATTGTATCCCTATCATGTTCAGAAAATACAGGCATTGAGACCCGAAGATTTAGCAAGGCGTGTAGAATTCTACGAATGGTATAAGAGAAAATGCAACGGAGAAGGAGACAACTTTTCAAAATGTGTATTATGGACCGATGAAGCAGGATTTACAAGACAAGGACTTTTTAATATTCATAACACACATTTTTGGTGTGATGAAAATCCTGATTCAACGAGAGTGGCTCATTTTTAAGAAAAAATTTCAATAAACATCTGGGCTAGAATAGTCAATAATACACTGATAGGACCTTACGTGATGGATGATAGACTTAATGGTGAAAATTACCTTAATTTTCTGAGAAATAAGTTGGAAGATTTACTTGAAGATATACCACTGGATGTAAGAAGAGATATGTGGTATCAACATGATAGGGCACCGCCACACAGTGCACGAGTTGTTGAATGAAAATTATCAAGACAAGTGGATTGGACGTTTCGGACCTGTAGCTTGGCCACCAAGATCCCCAGATTTGAATCCGTGTGATTTTTATTTGTGGGGTCATATGAAATCTTTAGTGTATTCATCTCCTATCGACAGTGTTGAAGAACTACGCCAAATAGTGCAGAACGCGGCGGACCACATACAGCGGAACATGGATCTAAATAAGGTAAGACAATCCTTAATGCGACGCGTTGAGGCATGCAACAATGGAGGAAATTTTGAACATATTCTGTAAACCTCCCTATAAACATCACGTGAGTAGAAAAATATTATGTATTTATTTTTATTTGTTTATTACTGTTCTGACTTAATTTTGTGTTAGTTTTGAATTGTTGTGATTTATAGTTTATTTTATTTAAAAAAAATATATTTTTTATTTATGTGGGATAATAGGGCTATAGGCGAACACCCACTCAATAAAAGTAACGCGCCAAAAAACAGTACCTCACGGGTGGTGTGGAAATTTGTTTTCTGTTTGTAAAATTTCTCATCTTGCCCCATCTCTCACTTCAATAAAGAAATGTGACAACAGCGCAAAGGACTACTGTATACGCCTGGAGCAACCGATAAAGGCCGCGTCTCTAGATTAGCCCAACGCTGACCTAACCAGCGGCGGAGTATGAAAATTCACAAAAAAAAGGTAACAAAAAAAATCAGTTTTTATGGCGGAATTTAGGTAAACACACTTATGATATGTGTTTATAAGGGTCACAGGTACCCCCTCCCCTACAAACCGGACCCCCCATCAAAGTTACACCCTGTATAACTTGATCGCCTTTTTTTCCATAAATTACTATGCAACCTTGTAGCGGAAAATGTTGCAGAATCCCGTTGTCACATATTTGGTTTTGGATTTGTTTAATTCAAAAGTCTTACCACCGATATATACACTTTTTTCACAACTTGGTAATTCTGCCTGATAAAAGCTGGATGAAGTGATTTTGATTACTGAAGTGTCTCAACTCGAATTTGTCTATTAAATAAGTTCCCCACTCCTCTATTTGCTGGATGTCCTGCTTCTTGAAACCTCTTCTAGATCAAATATGAATCACTTTTTTTCAAAATAACAGTTTGGAACCTATTTAAATAGGTAGAGGGGAATTTTATTTTTTATAAATGGTATACTTATTACTAACATGTATCCTACATTCAAAATTATGAAATAAAGTATTTGCTGAACAAATGCAGGTGTTTAGAAATGATGCAATACCGGATGTAATACAGTCGTTAACCTGTGACCTTGACATAGGTATCAAGTTATATTGCAGTTTTAGCTGATATGACGATTTCAAAGAAAATAATTTATCAAACAATAATCTTTACTAGGGTGAAACTTTTATAGGAAATAAAGTGTCGAGTTTCGTCTAGATAGCATCCGATGTCGATAGAAACCACGTGATGTCTGGACAGTATCCGGTGTGATATTCTAGGTCACCGTCTGTTACAGGTTATTAACCTTAGTCTATAAATAAAAATAGTTTATGCTAGCATCCGGTATCATGTTTCAGTTCATTGACCTTGCTCCGGTATCATATTTCGTCTAGACAGCATCAGGTGTCACATTTCAGTTCACTGACCTACATTCGGTATCATATTTCGTCACATTTCATCATATTTCGTCATATTTCAGTTCATTGACCTTGCTCCTCCTCCGGCTCCTTATCCTTATCTTCTCTCCAATCCTTACTACTAATATGTTTTGAGTTTCAGGAATTTTGTAGACTTTGAGGCATGGAGAGCATTAGACAATAGAGACGTGGATTATGTATGTTATAGAAGATGTAAACGCTCCAATGGTGACGAAGACATATATTATAATTGTAATAGAAGTGATTCTAGAGGTAGTCATTTATATAAATATCTGAACAACAATAAATATGTTCCTTAATTTTTTTTTAGGATTTACCAGTACATGTAGCAAAAGAAACATAAAATTAAGAGGAAGCATTCGAATTCCAGGAGTATGCCCATCAAGAATCGGTGCAAAGATCCAACAAAATGGTATTTATTTAATTCATTACAAAACCATATTTTAAATTATATTACATTTTGTTGTGTAGGAATGATTGCTGTAAAATTTGTTGAAACGTACGTGGGACATGCAGACGAGTTGAGGAGTAAGCGTCTCTCAAACACTGAGCAAAATACCCTTGCGAAACAATTGACTGCAGGAGTAACAAAAGAAAGAATAATATCAAATTCCCGGATTATTGAAAACGACAAATTACAAAGGATAAATATAATAACAAGAGGAGATCTGGCATATTTAATTAGGAAATTCAATATTGACAAAAGAAGAAATGCAGATGATATGATAGCGACTGCTTTAAAAGTTGACGAGTGGAATAAGCAAGGAAATAATAATGCATTTTTATTTACACAAATAGGTAATAAATAAAAAATAAGGCTTTTGTGTGATGTGGGGTGGTGTTGGTTGGTGGTGGTAGAATTTTGAAATACATTTCAGGTGAAAAGTACCCTGGACTGAGATACGAAGATTTTGTTGTTGGATATATGAATAGTGTCATGGGAAAAAGCTAAGGGAATTCAAACTAGTAATTTGTATAGATGGGACTTATGGGACAAATAGAAGAAATTGGGACTTAACAGCAGTTTTAGTTAAAGATGAAAACAACATGGGTTTCCCTGTCGCATTTTTACTTTCAAATAGATTAGATCAAACAATTCAAGAAATTTTTTTTAGTGCGTTAAAGTCAAGATTAGGAGAAAGTATTGAGGCCGAATATATAATGAGTGACGATGATGTAAAATATTATAATGCCCAGAAGATTACTTTGCACGTGGCATATTATAAAAAACTGGAACATCCAAGGACGATCAAAATTAAAAAACCAGAAAATAAACTAGAAATAAAGACAAAAATGATAAATATTTTGAAAGAAGTAAATATAAAAAACTGTATCGAGTTGAAGGAAAATTATTTTAAGCACTTAGAAGAAGAAGGAAAAAACAAGTATTTAAGATATTTGCAAAAGTTTGTTTACATTCTAAAAACACAAAACACATATGACAAAATTGTTTTTGGTTTCTAGCTACTATTTTCAAAACGAAGAAAGAATCATGATGTGGGCTCATTGTCATAGGATAAATGCTGGTATAAAAACGAATATGGCCATTGAAAGCTTAAATAAGTTATTGAAGTATAATAAAATGAATGGGCAGATAAATCTTCGGTAAATTCAAATTTAAAAACAAATATATATGCTATTAATTACATCTTTTTAGGGTTGAAAAATTACTGGATTTGTTAGATGAACTTGTAGATGAGAAGATGTGGAAGCGAATTGTAAACACTGAAAGACCTAATGCAAATAATTACCAACACAAAATGAACGTAGAAGCACACAAAAAAGCCAAGCTGATGAAGGATAATGTACAATATTCGGAATTTGGTAAATTCAAGGTACAACCATGTACGGTAAGTAACAAATTTTATTTAGTCTCATATAATGAAATATGTGATGAAGACTGTAGAACTTCTTATTATAACCAATGTAAAATTTGTATACACAGATATCTATGCGAATGCCCAGAAAATGCAGTAAAATGTACAATGTGTAAACATATACATGCTGTAGTTCTGTTTGAGGGGAGGAGCGAATCTGTTTTAGGTATTTCAAGCAGTTCTCCATGTTCCGAAGAAAGTGATATGTTATGTATTGATAAACCCACAACAAGCCAGTGTAAACGCTTTTCTTCCTTTTTCTGTGGGTTTCCGCGCAGGATTCCGCGAAAAAGGTCCGTTTTTGCTGTTTTTCGGCTGACTCAGGGCGTATGGTGGTTCGGGATCCTATCCAGGCTTCCAGAAACGAGGTAGTACAGTGTATGGATGTAGAAAGTGGGCGCCAGGTATATTTTTCTCTAAAAAATATCCAAAAAGAAGGAAAATCGCGGCTGACTTCTGTGTTGCGACGATGTATGTGTGTGATGCTTCTAGGTTGTCGAAGAATCGTTGTTGTTTTAGCGAAGCACTCGAGTTACGTTGTGGTTTGTTCGTACAGAGCGACGGCTTGTACGTAATCGATGAAATTCGAAGCACTGGTTTCGAAGGACTCAACGGAGTTTGTAGGTAGGTTGCCAACGGGCACTGGTAACGGATAACGAAGCACTGGCGTCGATAAACGTTGAAAAATGTATCGTAGGTGCGCTCGAAGGAGGCGTCGAATGATGAAATGTACTACGCGGCAACGGCCGGTAGACAACTATACTCGTTGACTGTCTGAAGTAACTGATTGTGTCGTGAAGACGACCTTGCTTGTTCGACGTCGGAAGTAACTGATTGAGATTATCGAAAATCGGCCCGGTTTTAACCCCTCAGGTAGATGGTTTATATTTATCCAAAACTGATTAGCCAATGGGGTTTCGAGAACTTGGATTTCGGCCAATGAGGGTAGTTTGTAAATTGCCTGTTAGAAAGCAATTAGGCCGGCGCCAGGCTGTCGGGGAATTTCCCGGAAGGGTCATCGGAGGTCGTAGGGGCTGGTATGGTTGATGCACATTCCGATGTAATTTTGTTGCTTAGGAATTCGATATTTTTGTACATCGTCGCAACATACGTTAACACACAGATTCGGTATCAAAATGATTTAACTCATTTCATAGATGACAGCTGTAGGAAACAAAATTCTAGTATACCAATAAATTTTGAAAGTAGGCGTGACGTAGGTATCTATATGTAAAGTTTTAAGTTGCACAACCACTTCATTATAAATTTAAATTTTCAGATTGCTTTGGATGGAATTTGTACATTTGGTAGATCTTTGGATGAAGAATTATTTGATAAATTTATGGTGGAATTGAATAAAATTAAAGATAAGTTTCAACAAAATACTACAAGAGATGTATGTAGAAAGAAAAAAATCGAAAAACAATTGTGTTATCCAAATAAAAAGTAAAATTTGCAAATACTTTACAGGTACGGTAACTGTTATCTACATAGGTATCACATTAAGTAAAAATTATACCTAATATCTAAATTCTAGCTTGACGTCCAGGGAAGCCTCAACTTATTTGTTGGTATAATATTTTTTTATTAATATAATGGAAATAGACACTGATAGACAGCGACACCAATAAGTCTAGGGGAAAGAGAATCCCCGGTGAGTTATATATGTGTGTTTATTTGCAGAACAGTAATTTTAATGTTTGCTTCATATATATGTACTTATACTTCTTGGCAAATGATCCGGCAACTGTTGAGAGTAGCGACTGCTTTGTCATGACCCGATAACATGATTTTACAATTATTCAAAGTAAAATAGAAATTAAGATTACTTAACTAAGGTTTTACACACACTGATCTGATGTCAGAGTTGGAAAGGAAATGCAGCAAAAATACACGCCTTAAAATATAGCAGCAATTCACCAGTCTCCCATCCGACAAGAAAGTTGGGATATGCGTCTATTAACGTATGCTCTGGTACTACAATTTCTGAGCATACATTAAAAGACGCACCATGCCCCCCAATCAGAAAGGTGGGCGTGGTTATATATGCCGCCAATTTTATAATTTTAAATTATATTGCGGTTATCATTTTTAATATTTTCATCTGATTTGCACTTTTTTATGATTTGTCAGAAAAGTATCGCTTTATATTATTTGATTATGTATTTTAGGTTAATATTAAGGTATAATAATGAAATATTGTGTATGTAACATATATATTTACCTATAAATTATAACACTAAAAGAAAACAATCAACAAGAAAAAGCATTAGTAATTATACATGTATGAACATCATTATTAATACAACTGTATAAAATAAATGTAATTTGATGTTTAATTAATTATTTAGATACATACTAATATTATGATATTCACATAATTACAAATCTATAATATATAAAATAAATCCCAACTTTCTTGTCGGATGGGAGACTGGTGAATTGCTGCTATATTTTAAGCCGTGTATTTTTGCTGCATTTCCTTTCCAACTCTGACATCAGATCAGTGTGTGTAAAACCTTACTTAAGTAATCTTAATTTCTATTTTACTTTGAATAATTGTAATATCATGTTATCGGGTCATGACAAAGCAGTCGCTACTCTCAACAGTTGCCGGATCATTTGCCAGGAAGTATAAGTACATATATATGAAACAAACATTAAAATTACTGTTCTACAAATAAGCACACATATATAACTCACCACGATTCTTTTTCCCCTAGTCTTATTGGTTTCGCTGTCTATCAGTGTCCATTTCCATTATATTAATAAAAAAATATTATATCACCAAATAAGTTGAGGCTTCCCTGGACGTCAAGCTAGAATTTAGATATTAGGTATAATTTTTACTTAATGTGATATGTAGGTAACAGTTATCGTACCTGTAAAATATTTGCAAATTTTACTTTTTATATGGATAATACAATTGTCTTCCGATTTTTTTCTTTCTACATACATCTCCTGTAGTATTTTATTGAAACTTATCTTTAATTTTATTCAATTCCACCATAAATTTATCAAATAATTCTTCATCCAAAGATCTACCAAATGTATAAATTCCATCCAAAGCAATCTAAAAATTTAAATTTATAATGAAGTGGTTGTGCAACTTAAAACTTTACATATAGATACCTACCTCACGCCTACTTTCAAAATTTATTGGTATACTAGAATTTTGTTTCCTACAGCTTTCATCTATGAAATGAGTTAAATCATTTTGATACCGAATCTGGCTTGTTGTGGGTTCATCAATACATAACATATCACTTTCTTCGGAACATGGAGAACTGCTTGAAATACCTAAAACAGACTCGTTTCTCTCCTCAAACAGAACTACAGCATGTATATGTTTACACATTGTACATTTTACTGCATATTCTGGGCATTCGCATAGATATCTGTGTATACAAATTTTACATTGGTTACAATAAGAAGTTCTACAGTCTTCCTCACATACTTCATTATATGAGACTAAATAAAATTTGTTACTTACCGTACATGATTTTACCTTGAATTTACCAAATTCCGAATATTGTACATTATCCTTAATCAGCTCGGCTTTTTTGTGTGCTTCTACAGTAATTTTGTGTTGGTAATTATTTGCATTATCTCTTTCAGTTTACAATTCGCTTCCACATCTTCTCATCTACAAGTTCATCTAACAAATCCAGTAAATTTTCAACCCTAAAAGGATGTAATTAATAGCATATATATATATAAAAGCCAAATATATATATATAATATATATGTATTTGTTTTTAAATTTGAATTTACCGGAGATTTATCATTTTATTATACTTCAATAACTTATTTAAGCTTTCAATCGCCATATTCGTATTTATACCAGCATTTATCCTATGACAATGAGCGCACATCATGATTCTTTCTTCGCTTTGAAAATAGTAGCTAGAAACCAAAAAAAATGTTATCATATGTGTTTTGCATTTTTAAAATGTAAACGAACTTTTGCAAATATCTTAAATATTCGTTTTCTCCTTCTTCTAAGTGCTTAAAATAATTTTCCTTCAACTCGATAAAGTTTTTTATATTTATTTCTTTTAAAATATTTCTCATTTTCGTCTTCATTTCTAGTTTATTTTCTGGCTTTTTAAATTTTGATCGTCCGTGGATGTTCAAGTTTTTTATAATATGCCACGTGCAAAGTAATCTTCTGGGCTGTTGTTCTCCCTCCATAACCTTGGTCCAAGCATTATACTATTTTACATCATCTTTACTCATTATATAATCGGCCTCAATACTTTGTTCTAATCTTGACTTTAACGCACTAAAAAAATGTTCTTGAATTGTTTGATCTAATCTATTTGAAAGTAAAAATGCGACAGGGAAACCCATGTTGTGTTCATCCTTAACTAAAACTACTGTTAAGTCCCAATTTCTTCTATTTGTCCCATGAGTCCCATCTATACAAATTACTTGTTTGAATTCCCTTAGCTTTTTTTCCATGACACTATTCATATATCCAACAACAAAATCTTCGTCTCCCAGTCCAAGGTACTTTTCACCTGAAATGTATTTCAAAATTCTACCACCACCAACCAACACCACCCCACATCACAGAAAAGCCTTATTTTTTTTTATTATCTATTTGTTTAAATAAAATTGCATTATTTTTTCCTTGCTTATTCCACTCTTCAACTTTTAAAGCAGTCGCTATCATATCATCTGCATTTCTTCTTTTGTCAATATTGAATTTTCTAATTAAATATGCCAGATCTCCTCTTATTATATTTATCTTTTGTAATTTGTCGTTTTCAATAATCCGGGAATTTGATATTATTCTTTCTTTTGTTACTCCTGCAGTCAATTGTTCCACAAGGGTATTCTGCTCAGTGTTTGATAGACGCTTACTTCTCAACTCGTCTGCATGTCCCACGTGCGTTTCAACAAATTTTACTGCCATTCCTACACAACAAAATGTAATATAATGTAAAATATGGTTTTGTAATTAATTAAATAAATACCATTTTGTTGGATCTTTGCACCGATTCTTGATGGGCATACCCCTGGAATTTGAATGCTTTCTCCTAATTTTGTTTCTTTTGCTACATGTACTGGTAAATTCTAAAAAAATTAAGTAACATATTTATTGTTGTTCAGATATTTATATAAATGACTACCTCTAGAATTACTTCTATTACAATTATAATATATGTCTTCGTCACCATTGGAGCATTACTATCTATCTATAACATACATAATCCACGTCTCTATTGTCTAATGCTCTCCATGCTTCAAAGTCTACAAAATTTCTGAAACTCAAAACATATTTCATTATACTTACCTTATGAAGTTGCTTTAAATGTTCTATCAAATGTTCATAGCAACTGAATTTATCTTCTTCGAGGCACAATGGACACTGAATTCGTTGTATTTTATTTTTCTCTATCATGACTTCGCCGTGAAAGTTTCTTATGTGTCTATTTCTTGTAGATATACTGGAAAACTCCTTTTCACAAATTTTACAAACCAATGTGCAGTCTCTACAAAAGCACACATACAAAAATAAAAAAATTGCTTTACTTTTAGAATACTTGATTATTTCCATGTTGAGAAGAGTAATACACAAGTAACAATTAATAATTGTAGCAATTAAAATTGCTGTTTTAACTAATCCTTTATACTCTGTGCAATTAAACAAGAACTGTTAAAAAACTGAATCACTAGTAAATTGTGTGCGTGGTCGTGGTAGTATGATGATAGATGGGTACTTAACAACACAACTGCAGTTTTCGCCCCTTGACAGTTTTGACAATTAAAATTAGCGGTTTACATGCCACGCCCAGCTTCCTCATTGGAGGGCATGGTGCGTATTTTAGTATATGCTTAACCTAAGGATCTAACCTAACAGAAAAAACATGCGCAATAGGAGGTTATGGTAAAAAACATTGAAATAGATAAGCGACTTGGATGTTTTGAATGTAAAAGTTTATTCTTTAATATTAGATGAATATAGTGTTATAATAATAATAATGAACATGTAGTATGCGATAAGACGCTCGTCAACAGGAAATCGTTATCATTGGAATGTATGACGTAGCAGAATGGAAATAAAATACGATATATTTTTACACATTTATTTATTTTATAAATTATATCTAACAATATAATACATATTTAAATATTATTGATAGCACAGTGCCCCCAAGGAAGTGTATCATGGCTATCACATATTAAAAAGCGCTTAACATCCGACGCACTCCTGTTCTACCGAAAATACGTTATATAAATTTGATTGAATAGTTCGCTGACTGCGTAAAAGTTCTGTTTTATTTTCCAAACACTTTTTATAATCGTCAAATGTGATGGAATTTTTAACTATATTTGTTTTCACACCTTTCGACTTTTTAATGCATTTTTTGACGTTGTCAACTAAAATACTGTACATTTTAGAACGAAGGCCTACAAAACCCATCAGAATAACACCACAGCATTCATCTTTCATTAATCCAGGTATTTTCTTGTTAACTAAGGGTATATTATATTGATTAGTAGGTTCATAGTCTGAAGTATCAAATTTTTCTAAACTTTGTTTAATAACGAAATCCTAAGCGTCGTCACAAGTTACCTCATAGATCATACTGTCGGTGTCGGTATACAGCAATTTGCAGTCTTCTTTTAATTTGCTCAACATAAAAATGTAATGGAAGTCATACACACAAGTTTTAGATATATCCAAAATGCATATACCAACATACAAAGGTTTATTGGAACAAATTTCAGATTTATTCAGTTCGATTGCAACTAGGTCATTGGTGAAAACTTTGCTGCTATGGAAATTTGGACTCACAATATAATGTTTTGCACCCCATTGGCCATCCCAATGATTTTTGAGCTTGATAATGCGATGCTTGCGGATATTCTCCATGGTTTTATCAAAAATTGCATTGATCCACAACTTGTATAAGTCTTTTCAAATTCGTTTAAAGATTGGGTGCGTAGTTTAGTATTTAAATCTACAGGGTGTTCCAGAATGGTGGTCAAATATTTACCAGTGTATTCCACAAGCCATTTCAGGGGGGATCTTCATATGAAATTTTTCAATTTGGGTCCTTATTGTTGAGATATTCGAGTCTCAAAATGGCGGGAAAAAATAGTTTTTTTATTATTCCTTGCAACGGCTACCTACACTTAGAAACTTTAATTTTGGTACACATTATCAGTTAGTCAAAAGCTATTTTGGTGGTGTCTATTCCTTGGCTCGTGTTTCTAGAGGGCGGTAATAAGCAACTCCTAGATTTATTTCTTTCAGAACTTTTCCTGCAGTGGCCGATTTCAACAAAACTTTTTTTTAAATACTACATATAATCAGTGGCGTTCAGTGCACAAAGTATTTCAGACTAGATTTTTTTAACAAAAAAAATAAATAATTTTTAATAAATTGAAACAATAAAAAGTCAATAAAAAAAATCTCATCATAAACATGTAAATAATAAACAGGTACGAACAATATTTATTACAAAAATGACAAAAATAAAATTAGAACTTAGTTGCAGGCAGGGTTGCCACCTTTTGAATTTTAAGATACGGGACACATTTTTTTATTATATCAGTTGAAGAGGGGAGGGAGGTTAACGCCGCAGGCGAAAATTTAGAAATTTTCAAGGTCAAATTGCTTAAAATAAGTCTAATCGCGTAGGGGCGATCGGGGCAATCTAGCGTTTCGCGATACCACAGTCGTCGAATTGGGTGCGAGCGGGGCAAATTCTGTGACTGTGACTATTTTTTTTAGTAGTTCGGAATCTTTTATAATTTTTGGTAAAAGTTTGAGCCCACAATCTAACTAATTGTAAGATTGACTATGCTTAACACAGTGATAGATTTGCCCAAGCTCTGCTGCAGTAACATCGATAGTTTCGTGAATATTTTCTGTTTGCAAAAAAATTTGTTAAAACTTGAGAAGATTTCGACATTTTCGCGCCTTCTATGCTCTTTTGTATTAGAGTGCTGTTTGACATTACTAAGGCCACCGTGACTAATTGAAAAATCCTTTTTGCATACTAGACATCTTGCAGAAAAATTGTTTGAACCCTTTATTAGCCAAATATACTCAGTCTGCCACGTTGGTCGATAGCTTCAGAGGCGCTTTGGTTTTTTTGGTGGTGAGAAGGTCCTTTTCCGAGGTCTCCATTGTCCCTATTTTTGTCGTGTTTTTCTAAATATTTATCAATATCCTTTAACTTTTAAATGATTTAATGCAGATGAACCCTAATGTAAGGTTGCCTATCTAGTTCACTGACCGCGTTGCTAAATCTTGGCGAATAGATTGATTGCAGGTTTGTAGTGAGACATTACCTATATGACCCAACCAACCCAACCCATGGGGGGGGGGTTCTGACCCCCAAACCCCCCCTGGCTACGCCACTGCATAATTATACTACTTTTTTCTCTCTTGTAATTTTTTCATACAACCAACAGTTGCCAACCAAATCGCCATTAGGTCTATAATTGACAGTTTTTGCAAATATTTCTAATCAAAGGTTTTCCTATAACTGTTGACAATCCTGCCATACGGCATACGCATATTCCGTCAATTTATTCGCTAATTGTACGGAAGAGTCAGTTATGTTTACAAATATTTGCAAAAATTGTCAAGACAACAGAAAAATATACCGCCTACTGCTGTTATCAGTAACCGGTGACGAAAAGATGTTTAGTCTTGAGATATGTTGCAATCGTTTAATTTATTATAAAATTTATCAATGTCGGGCAGTTCCGTTTCGTTTAGTTTCTCCTCACAGTCTATATAGTCGTACGGGAATACTCCTTTTTTCGTAAGTAAAGTAAAACTATTATCGTTTAAGTCGTTGAATTCTTTACGTAAATTTTGAAGCTCGTTTGGCTTTAAATACGAAGGTAAAGTGTCTAGCGATGACGCCATAAATCGGAGGAGTCGATAAAACAAAACTTTACCGGGGAATTTGACATGGACTTGGTGAATTAAATGTATTTTTCTTTATTTATAGGCAATAAGGTTATACAACCGGTTTTTGCCAAATCCCTAATCAAAAAGTGTGAGTCATATCCAGTCAGATTATGAAATACTATGGGTATTGTGAAAGAATTTTTATAATTTAGATTACAGCTCTGGTGGGAGGCGCCCCTGTAGCATCCGGTGAAGTGACAGTGGTCTCTGGTCTTTATATCACCTACAGAAAAAGGCTTCTCGCATATATGGCAATGTGTTGCAGAAAGAAATTGAAATGATTGTGTCTGCGTCATAGTCATGGAAACTACGGTTTTTAATTTATCTTCTATAACTTTAGATATATTTTCCAGTTGTTGGGTAAACCATTTGATGCAACTGAGATCTCTGTTGCTAGCGTAAAACAACAAAGTTATCGTACGAGCATAATATCTCGCGCTAATGGCGGTATGCTTCTGATATTTTGAGTTGATGTGTGTTGTTGCTGTTGATCATCGAAAGGTTCTAACATTGACTCGAAATCACAATATAAAATAAACGGTACCTTTTCCTTGTATCTATAATTTTTAAGAGACAGAGATTACTCGTCGGGAAAGGTAATTTTTCAGTCATTTATTTTTTAGCAGCCCACCGCTTCGCTATTGAAATAATTTAAACAAATATCACAAATATATTAAGCTTTTTTATTTTTGCTTAATTGTGCTGAAACTAGCCGCGATAAATTCTTAATCCAACAAAAATGATACTTGATGTCTACATCTCCGTTGTTACTTTCCTCGCGCTGTTCTTTTCGTTCATCGAAATAGACATTTTGTATTAATAAAAGATTAATGTGTCTCTCAAGCTTCTTTTTAGTTAAAAGAGCTGGTTAGAATTTCGAGTGTTGAAATACTTTAAATCTACAACAACCTGGTTTGCGTTGCTACTGCATGCTTTAATAAATTCACCACAAAAAACACCGTTAACTTTCATCATATGATGTATCTTTAATATTCTAACTATACGATTTTTAAACAAGAAAAATTCATCATTTAAGAAAGCTAAAGGATCGATGTGCCGTTTATTTATTACAATACCAGACCAAATACGTCCTCCAAATATGGACTTTAAATTCTGCCATTCAAGGCGATGACTGCACCTATTATTATCTCTATGTCCTGCTACTGCAAGTTGTCGATGTATACTGATGATGCTGCATGCTATGCAAATTTATATAAAAAGTAACGTCATTAGTTTTGGCCGTTTCAATTCTAATCAGTTTCTTGTTTTGCACTCGGATTAGCAGGCCTCGTTATTTTTTAACAGCTTCCTGTTGAACGAATGTGAGCACATGGTTATAGCTATCTATTTCCTGCTAGAGAGCTAATTATTTTTTAACGGTTTGATGGATGTGCTGTATGATATGCAAATTTATATAAAAAGTAACGTTATCAGTTTTGGTCGTTACAATTCTTATTAGTTTCCTGTTTTGCACTCGGCTTAGCAGGCCTCATTATTTTTTAACAACTTCCTGTTGAATGTGGACACATGGTTATCGCTATCTATTTCCTGCCACGGAGCTAATTATTTTTTAACGGTTTTCTATTTTTGTCATATACGGTCTCTACTCTTATCGACGAATTTATATAAATAGTCGGATGGGAAGCGACAATGTAATTAGTTGGTTAAACTATCGCAATGATAATACATGCTGTTATATGCATTTGTGTGAAGTTACAAACTGTTTAACGCCATCAATTAATTTGCAACAATATCTAAGAGACAAGTAAGTTTTCTTTTTTCCTTAATTATAATACGCTTTGCTAATGAAATATTTTTGTTTAATAGTTTGCTGTTGGACAAACTAGTTTGTCCAATATGTGAAATAAAACTATTACAAGCATCGCCAGATTGGAGGGAGACAGAGTGCTGCCAAAAATGCAAATTTGTTTTTGTGAATTTTTCCAATCATCACCCGAACACATTGTGGCCGATGGCTCACCCCGATCACCATCACCAGTGCTGATTGTGGTTGAAGACTCAGCCCGATCACCATCACTGGAGCTGATTGTTGTTGAAGACTCACCCCGATCATCATCACCGGAGCTCATTGTGGTTGAAGACTCACCCCTATCACCATCACCGGAGCTTATAGAATACAACGGCTCACCTCTATTATCTGAGCCGATTGCAAACGACTTCTGCTGGACTTACGGTGGCAATACCGCCAATATTTCCATCTCCACCAAGGCTTATACCTTTGATTGTAAATACACAGATGTAAATGATTCTATCCAGTCCATCACATAAGTTCTCTCTCTCTCTCTTTCAATCTATTATTCTTTTAAAAATAATACAGTTTCTTTATTGTTACAGGAACACGGCAGAACCCAACATCATCATCGAGGCCCACTTTGACGAGGACGGGAACTTTAATTATAGAAACGTTTTTGCATTGTAATTTTTTGTATATGGTTTAAGTGTTTTTTCTTTTTAATATATATCGTTATAAAACTACAATTTTTGTTTCTTTTATCTAGTTACTGTGTAAGAGTGGCGTACAATAAATAAATATACATGTTACTTATAATTATTTTAATTTATTGGTTATATCAGACAGTAGATTAGTTTGATAAAAGTAAAGATATTCGCGTAGTGCATTTCTTAAATGACTATCATTAGATACATCACAAAACTTATAATATCATTTACATTTGGAGAAATTTTATGAGATTTTATCCAACCACTTATAATATCTAATAAATTATAATAGTACAAGCAAAAATCCAAGGAATCTAAAATACTTATTCTATGAGAAAGCACACAAGTATCGAGTTTAAACAGTTCTTCAACATTTTGAAGGAAAATATTGATTTGCATGTCATATTTGACGATCTGTACCATCTTCATATTCTCGTAGACCAATTGCGTAACTGTGGTGTAATCCGTAGCAGTGAGTCACAGGTTCATACTCATCTGGGTAGTCTTGTAGGGGTGGATGGAAGAATACTTTTACAATGTCTCCCAGCAACTCCAAGAGAGTGTGCCATTCAAATGTAGAAAACGATAAGTTTTTACCAGTGATATAATTTCGTAGAATTACCACAGTGCTGAAGGATTTAGCCGTGCTCAATTCACACTGTACTTGAATTTGAGCATTGGATGTTAGCAGAAAACGTTATTTAACAAGTAAATCTGCTCCCATTGTGCAGCTTCTTCATATTTAGCTAGAATATCATCAATGCCCTTGCTAAAATCATAATTTTCTTCATCACTTGAACCGATCACGGGAACTTGACTCATTTTTTACGTCCTTCTTGTTTGCTCGCTCGGCTCAAACTAAAAGACGTTTGTGCTATCTAACCAGCTGTTGTGTTCCTTCCCAAGCCCAAGCCATTTAACAAAAACTTTCCCCCATTTTCTCCTCAGTACCTTCTCTACAAGATATATGTCGGAGTTGGCGGTTTTCTGTAGCTCCTCGGTATAGAAGGCGCCTCTTATAGGATTCCCCTGCATATCTTCCAAGAGGTATGTTGTCGAATTCGTAATTTTAACCAACGCAATTTTAAATAGGTCCGTCGTCCAATTAGGTGTGTATCCCTTATCGAAGACGTGCATATTCTTGCTGATGTGCACAACATCACCCACTTGTCTTAATGTGATTGTATGCAGACTTTAAAATTTTCTTCTCGTTGGACTTATTTACGTGAGATGGTTTGTATCCGGTGGTACGATGTCGGGTTTCGTTATATGAATTAGTAATTTCCTCTAAAACGTCTATCCATTTATATGTACCGTTTAGACTAAAGTACTTGTACAGCCTTGATTTCAAAGTTCTTATCACTCGTTCTGCAATGGAAGCCTTTTTCACACTGTACGTATTGTAATGATTAATATCGTGTTTCTTGAGGAGCTGTTGGAATTTTTGGTTAAAGAATTCATTACCCTGATCAGATTGTAAATATTTACATGTTTGTTTACTTGTTTCTAGAATGTCCTGGAACGCCTTTGTCACCTCGTCGCCAGTATTTATTTTTACAGGTCTGGTCCATATGAATTTCGAAAAGCAGTCGATAACTACTAAAATGTACTTAAAATTACTATTCATTTTAGCGTAATTCCCCATTTCGGCCAAGTCCATTTGCCAAAGGTCATCAAGCTCCTTAATAATGTTGTAGAGGTGGATGCTGCGGCTGGAATTCACGATATGAAGCTCCGCGTCGCGAGTTCGCGAGTTTCTGGGTGTATATCTGGCGGATGCACTGGTCACCAGCGAGGCGCTCTCGTATACCCCACCCCATTGGCTGCCTGCGCCGGATGTGCTCCAGCGGCACTCCAGAACGCAAAAGCAAGCGCATCTCAGAGAGATCTCTCTCATTCTCCGCCAGCCATCATCCAGTACAGTATTCATTTCCTCCGTCGGCAGTTACGTGGTAACATCATTCAGCACTCAGTTCTCATTTCTACATCGGTCAGTACAGTGCTCATTCATTTCGGCTCCATCATTTTAAACACACCGTACATCATACTGTGCCGTAGTCACCAAAGACCTCATCATTGTTTTAGTGCCGCGAGAAAGTTTTCATAGCAGTAAATGACCGTAGTGTAGTGCAGCCCCCAAAAGACTGTTACCCACGCAGTAAGGACTTTTAAGCCTTCTACACAATAAAACGCGAGTGTCGCAGACTCAAAATCAGTGTTACAACCCTTATCGCACGCTAGGGCCCCCATATGTGTTCGTGGCGACCTCAGAGCCACGCACGACGCCGCTCCTTCGAGCCCCCATCACCCAGGAGACGCCCAGGGCTTCGCAGCTCCTTTGAGCCCCCATAATCGCCGTCGCGACTATTCCGAAGCAGCCGTCGCTGTTCATCACGAAGCCAGGCTCCCCGAGACGCCCCCATCATTTTCGTGCGCCCCCCGGAAGACAGCCTAGACCAGCGTAAGGGCCCCCCAGCATGGTGCACCGGAAGTCACCGGTCGGCCATCTTGCCGCTAACGCCCTCATGTAACGGAAGTCCAAGCCGGCTGCCTCTGACTGCCTACCCACGCGACTTCCGTTAGGGCGAGGCGCCATCTTGCGAACTACTTCCGGCCACCATTTGTGCTTCGCCAAGGAAAACACCCTTGCGCGAGTGCTAAGCCCCCATCCGCGCTTCCCCCTGCAGAGACATTAAAGACAATTACGCAAGTGCTACGCAATATTCCAGCCGCAGCATCATCCAAGACTCTGTTTTCCAGTGCGCGGCCAACCACTGACATTTCATGGCAGCCTAACAGCTGCCTGGCGCCCGACACATTACCACCACGCAACACGTATCAACGCACCACATCCACGCACGTCCAACATACCCACACGTTCTCGAGATAGGCTCTAGACGGAGTCTACGGACCACCATCAACCCCTGAGACCATCACGAGCCTAGCCGAGGCCAGTAAACGCTACCAGGCTTTCGCGACGTCCCACACGTCCGCGAAAAACCGCGAACACAGAAGTACGTGTCCGTTTACAATAATAATCGTACGTCTGCGAGAATAGTTTTTTCTCATAGGCTTATGAAGCTCATTTACCAGTTGAATTTTTTTCTTGGAATGTTCGATTCGCATCGCAGACATTTTGAACTGAGGTTTAACCGCCAATTCACGATATAATATACTCCTAAATGGGATTTTTGCTCGATAATTGCTGCAATTTCATTACCATGAGATGTGTGTCAACCATTTTTTTAATATCTTCGACATCCTCCTCTTGCTTCTTACCAAGTTGGTTAATATCATCTGCCAGCCGTTTGACTTCTGCATTAAGTACATTGAGTATATCTGTAGTCATACTAAGTACGCTATTTTTTCCCGCTTTAACACTAGTTTTCAAATCTTTGTGTAACTTAGAAATTTCCTCTGTAATTCTTTTAATATCACTTTCTTGACGTTTTTCCAAGTTTCTCATGGACTTGAGTAGGTTGTTGGAATCATTGTGTTGGAGCTGCTTTAAAGTATCATGTATTGCATCAACATATTCTTTAGTGGTGACATCAGCAGCTTCAATGGACTGTTTCATGTAACATATCCTCAAATTACCAATATTAACGTTTCCCTCTGGAGTAAATGAAAATCCAATTGTATGAGGTATGTAAGGTTCGTTAAAATCACGATGACGATGAGAGCTACGTCCGAATGTATCGAGACTCATCGTGTAGAATGACTGGAAATCGTTTGATACGCAACTTTATAGTATTTGATCTAAGTACAATATGTGCGTCGTAAAACGTGACATAAATTTGACGTTAAACGTGACATAAACGTGACATAGTGACGTAAAACGTGACATAAATGTGACATCGTGACGTAAAACGTGACATCGTGACGTAAACCGTGACATAAATGTGACATCGTGACATAAATGTGACATCGTGACATAAACGTGACATCGTGACGTAAAAAGTGACATAAATGACATCGTGACGTAAAACGTGACATAAATGTGACATAAAAAACGGGTAACTGCAACGTAAATGTGACATAAACGTGACGTAAATAACGGTAACTAACCTAACATATTATTTTAACCTCTTTTACCTGCTCGATAATTGCTGCAATTTCATTATCATGAGATGTATTTCCAGCGTTCCAAGAGGCTACCAACAGCCTCAGACGATCGACAAGTTCGTTGGGATCATCCCAGCAAATATATTCCATCGGTGTTGTATTGTAAGTTAACTTGTAGATACTAAGCCTCTGCCAGTAGTTTTACGCGGCACTTTAATAAATAGCGGTCTAATAATTTCTCTAAACTTGAACGAACTGGAGCTCTTTGAGCGTCCTACTTTGTCTTTGTGTGCCTTAGTCATTTGAAGAATATTTTTATAAGATTTCCTCTTCATTGAAAGACGGGTCATGATAGAAAATCAATTGGTACAATCCTGGTGTTCCTTTGAATTGATGTCCATCGATTACTATATTATCAGTACGAATGTTAAAATCGATACGTTTGCTACCGAGTAACCACGATGAGGTTGAGGAATAGTATACTGGTCCATAATTCAATCAATTACATCGCTGTTAGCCCATTGCTCTGTAACGTACTTTTGAGATATTAAAGGATATTGATCTAAATATGCTTCCAGCGCTTCTTTAGGTACATCTCCGGGTCTGGTTTCCCGCTCCTCTTCGAAGGTTCCATCTGCATCATCTTCGTCATCACTTTTAGACGACGTCTTCCAATGGTAAAAAGGCTGCCTGGTCGTATGCAGCCGGTTTTTCTTCTACCTTCACTTTCTTCTTCTCCTCTTTCTTAACGGAGGGAACGTTAATTCTTTCATTTAACTTGAGTGTTACAATGGGCTTAAACAGTTTCTGAAATGCTTCATCTTCCTCCGTTTTGCCCAGTTTTAGAGCCAAGTACTTTCGCTTAATCGACTTTGTGAGTTCGTTGATTTTTTTCTTTCGCGCTGTCTTGGTGATGACGTCTTCAGCCGTTGGATTCATTGTAATTAATGTCAGCGTTCAGCATACCTACATATTTATATACTGATCAAAACCTTTTCGGTAGCGTCCTTTGTGAAAATTAAAGTCTTTTACGATTACCATTGTACCATATTTATCGGCCCAACATTCTGAGCAGCAGTTTTTGAATTGATCGTACGTCATGTCGGGGGATACGTGTTCCTCGTAGACGTGTTTTAGATTTACTTCATCTTGCTTGAAAAGAACTATTAGATTGCAATTATCTCGAATAAGCTGTTTCGGTATCTTGGAATATGTCTGACATAGGTAGGCGGCGTCGATATTCTTGTGTCTGCACATCGAGTAGTATTCACGTATCTTTTCCTGTTTATCATATGCCACATCGTCGAATATGAATATGGAATGATGTCGAGCATCTGTCGGACTAATAATTTCATCGAAAGCCCCATATGGGAAATATCCGACTGTACTCAAGACATCTCCCAACAGTTGATATTTAGGCTGGTATAGGGACTTTGAGTATACGTAGACGTTATCAAATTTAGCGCCATTCGGATAAAATAGAAGAGATAATATTATGTTAGTCTTCCCGCAACCGCTGGGTCCGCATACGACGGATCTGAATGAATTCGGTAGCAACAAGCCATGTTTGCCTACAATACCAGGATTTTCGACAAAATCGAAGTTTTCAATGGGTAGCGTCTGCTCTTGTTGAACTACCTTCATGGTTTGAAGACATCCATCAAATTACTTTCTATAAATACAGATACCGCTGTCCATTTAAATTATTTCTATTGCCGCTGCGATACGGTGAAGGTGTGTTAAGTGATTCCTCACTAAATTTAATTACGTTTTCTCTCTCTGTCTTCATTAGGAACAAAACTTACTAAAAGATTGGTCAAGGGTCAAAAGGGTATATATCCTTTGGATTCGGCTTGTCGTGAGCACGATATAGCGTACTCTCAAAATAAGTCTGTAGAAGATAGACATCGGAATGGGCTTGAAAAAGAGTGGAAAAGAACAACGACCACGACGGCAAGTCGCATCGTTCCGCAGAGATGTAGTAATAAAAATTGCAAACAGTTTTAAAAAGCAGCAACCCAGTAGGTACTTCATTGAGAAAAAACGCTTTGTCGGCTTTAAAAGTAGCAAAGGTGGCAGTTAAAAGAGCCGGTGGTAAGAAAAACATTCGCATACCGAGAATCATTCCGCTCGCCGGAGAACACTCTGGATGTTTCATACCTCTGCTAATGCCTATACTCGGCGCCCTCGGAGCTCTCGGTTTGCTAGCGGGAGGTGCGGGGGCCGTCGCAAAGACCGTAATCGATGCTAAGAATGCAGCAAAAAAACTTGTGGAAGAGCGCCTACACAGCGAAGCTATGGAAGCTATAGGGGCTAAAGGATCCGGTCTATATTCGAGAAAGAATCGGCACGGAGGTTACGGCTTATTCTTGAAAAAGCAAAAAAATGACAAATAAAGCTACCCGATAAGCCGCTGCCTGACGCCGACCTGATGAGATACGCCAAACGACTACGAATTCCATATTTTCGAGGAGTTTTCATGCGAGATATGTTACCATCTCGGGTCCGCGACGACGCGAATGTGCCATTTTAAATTTAGACTTGGAATAAGAATAGATGCACTCACTGGGTAGCTTATAGGAAAAACGGCAACAACGTAGAGTACTTTGATAGTTTCGGACATTTGAAACTGCCCAAGGAACTGGCTAGATACTTGGGAGCCAACGATGTGAACATAACCTATAACGTGGATCGTTATCAAAAGTATGATCAAATAAATTGCGGGCACCTATGTCTGCAGTTTCTCTATAAAAGCAACGACATCTAATGAACATCATCAGTCATGTCTACATTGGTGACGCTAAAGACTAATACGCCTACTTTAACATTCAACTCTACTCCAATCGTACGTTTGGATCCACAATTCAGTTACGGGTTGGCTCTTCTTAGTTTTCACTCATACAACAGCATACCGAACATTGAAACAGATCAAAAGATTTATTTGTACGAGAACGACTCGAAGAAAGACACCGTTATAGAATTTGCCGAGGGCGCCTACGAGATTCAAGACATTGAAAATTATATTACAAGGGGATTAAATATCGACAAGGACCCCAAAGCTGATGAGATATTTTTGCTAAAACCTAATAATAACACTCTAAGCTGTGAAATATAAAGCGATAAATACGCAGTGGGCTTTGAAAAAGAATACAGTATCGGTAGGACGTTAGTATTTTCGAAAAAGATACTAGCATCTAGGAACCTCCACAAATCCGATTTACCGGTAGATATTATAAAAGAACACACCATCTACCTGGACTGTAACATTACTTCGGGAGCCTTCTACAACGATAGACCATCACATACAATATACGAGTTTCCCGTAAGCGCCGACCCGGGATTTGCCATCGACGAAGCCCCGAACCACCTCATCTACCTACCTATAAACAGAACCGAAATAAGCACTCTGACAATCGACGTGTTGGATCAGAATTTTGAGCCTGTAAATTTTAGAGGCGAAGAAATCATCGTTCGCTTGGAGATTAAGAAACTTACATAATGTTAATTTTCGAGAACACACTGCAAAGTTCTATTCATATAAGGGAACCGCTATCGAGGCATAAGTCAGTATCGCGAGAATCATGTCACGATAAGGTCACATTCGCTAAGCAACAGAAGCCTCTGTTTCTAACGAACACATTGTTCCTAAAATCTCTGGGTTATAGTTTTATCCAATCAATCGTTCGATCTTTTCCGTCGGCCCGCAATGGACGAGTCCATACAAAAGGTGGAGTGACGAACGTATTACCCCTACGTAAAGTCCTTTCGAAACAACGACGTTATTGAAATTACCATCAATCAGGCCGATGTTTTTGATGCCACCTACGACGGACAGATACGTATTAGTGGAAAGATTACAAAGGCTGGCGGCAACGGACAAGTTTCCTTTGTAACAACGCAGCTGCATTTATATTTTCATCGGCCGTATATGAAATAAACGCCAAGGAAGTGGAAAGTATACGCAAAGTTGGTCTAGTGAGCACTGTTCGCGGGTATTTGTGCTATTCCGCCGAGGATTCTAAACATTTATTCATAGCCGCCTTCCCTAAATGATGATGGAACTTTTAATTTTCTCATTCCGTTGAAGCATCTTTTCAACATTTGAGCGGTGACGTGCAGCAAGCAATGTATCAAATTAATCAGGAGCAGTAACGATTCCAATTGTTTCCTCGTTAGGGAAAACGTGGCTACCGACCACACAACAGTAACGCTGGACATTCAAAACGTCGAGGTGAAAATTAAACGGTTGTATCCTAGCGACGAAATAAAACTTAGCTTACTAAAAGCCCTCAGAGCCGATATTCCTATACTGATACCATATAGACAATGGGATTTGCATATGTTACCCGCCCTCACCGCCGGCGCTACCAAAGAAATTTGGGCTGTTAAAACTACTTCTTCGATCGAAAGCCCCAGATACGTCATCGTAGGTTTACAGACGGCTAAACAAAACAACTTCACAGCAGATACTACGCGCTTTGATAACATCAATATTACCAACATCAGATTAACGCTAAACGGAGAGAGTTTCCCCAACGAGAGAATGCAATTAAATTTTGAAGAACAACTACATTGAAGCTCACTACAAATACACAGAGTTTTATCCCAGTTACAGGAATAGTCAGCAGAAGAAATCTTTGCTCGATTACAGCACCTTTAAGAATCACGCTCTTTTCGTCATCGACTGCTCGAGGCGAGACAAAAGCATGAAATCGGCTACCGTGGATGTAAGATTGGACATTGCGCCTACTGCATAATCGTACACGACTGTATCATGGAACACCTCCCACTTAGCGAAATCGTTAAGAAGCATAAAAATGTGATGATGTGTAAATGAATATGTTAATCGTTTGATAATCGTCCGAGATGAAGGTTATGGTTTTAGACATCCAGGGTTTTATGTTACTGAATACCAACGGGGGTTATGAATTTCATCTCAAGGAAATAACGATTCAGGACGCGCTTCAAGTGAACCATTATTTACTGAAACCGCCTGCGAGTATTCGCAGTTTGTCTCGGTTGAATCAGAAACAAGTAAGATACACAGAACAAAATATAAACGGCATCCGATAATCTGCTGTGTGCCGATATAATTTATGTGAGAGGTCGTCTAAAGCTGGATTATTTACAGAAGATACTACCACAATTGGCTTCCTACTCCAACTGGCAATTGCCCAACGTGATTGATAAACGTTGAAAAATTTTATAATTACTGTTATTCCAGTAATTATAACCCACCGCTTGTAAAAGTAGATGTGCTTCGCTGCTGTTCGTATCACAGTTTCAGTAAAACAATCCGATGCAGCAAGAGGAACTGCAAGGATCTTTTCCGCTGGGTGTACAACCTATTACCACAATGAAGCAAATAGTTACCTTATCTACGAGAGTGTACGAAATGAGAACGTGGGCGTATGCGTCCACTGCAGCTCGACGTAGATACTGGGAATTTTTCGCTGTGGATAGACTTAGATTCAAGAGACGAATTGAAACAACCCGCAAAATTCTTCAACATTTCTTAGATGAACATCTTAAAAACATTCGAAAATTAAAATCCGATATAGCTCGATACGCTAACCAGTGTGCAGTAACTAAACAGTTTCAGAAGATGACCATTAAAGATAAGTGGGATGATGTATTTACGAATCCACGTCGATTTTCCGCAACGAAGGATGCCCCTACAAGAATTATTATATGATTTACTTTTAATATGCTTAATATACACGCTTATTTCTCTTTGTTTGTTTTATTTCCTCTCTCTCTCTCTCTCTCTATAATATAAGACTTTACAAATCATTATGTAGCTCATTCGTTTATAGCCACCCTGTTGCTTAACAACAACAACAACGATGGCAGTTTTACGTTCCAATTGCATCATCTTGAGTGCAATACTACAAAATATGCTGTACATACATAATATACACAACGTACACGAAATGTATGTGTGCTACAGCGACATAGACACGTGTCCGCATACATTAACTCATATGACTCATACCATGGTTAATGGCGAAAAGCTGAGAACCTTTGCTGCGCCGATTCCAGATCAATCTAAATTCTACAAGTTCAGAATAACCTTTCAAGATAAGTCAATTGGAGATTTTGATGTCTGGCGACCGTTACCTTCCTTAAACTGCTCCGATTCACTGGTCTACAGTGGTTTTGTTGCCCTAGATATGAAAATGATTTTAGGTCTATTCATGCACACAATTCATGAAACTATCAATGATTTTGTAAGATTTGCTCTGATTTTTTTTTAAATCTTAAAATTAGGATACATCGAAGTAAATAAAGAGGAAAATGTCGAAAATACATTTTATATTTCCGTAAAACGCCTTTTATGAGCTTTTCTTTTATAATTTTTCAGGGGACAATTTCTTTTCAAAGACCAGCAGGAATCTGTCATCATGTGACAATCTCATCGACCCTGATACCTTTCCTCCATCACTTTTAGATCTTGGTGGAACCGCTCTCCCTGTTCCTCACTATAATTTCCTAAATTATCCGAAAATTTATGTAGGTGATTGAGGAAATAGTTACTTAATACTCATATTTGCTCCTAAAGTCTGAAAATTTGTCAGCATATTTTGCACAATTTCTTCATAATTTGCTGCTTTATGCTTACCTAGGAAATTGACAACCAACACAAAACTTTTCCAAGCTTTACTTTCCGGAACAGTAATAACTTTGATAAAATCTGAGTCTTTCATCAATTGCCGTATTTGAGGACCATCAAATATTCCACCTTTCAATTTTTCCCTGCTAAGCTTCGGAAATTTTCTGCAAATGTAATGAAAACAATCTCCGTCCTTGTTCAACGCTTTTACAAATTGCTTTATCATACCTAACTTGTGTGTAATGGTGAAAGTATGATTTTGTCTCTGCTCATCAGCGGCTCCCTTATTACATTGGCTTTACCGACAGTTAAAGAATTTCTTACAGGTCAAACATCTTGTTCCCAATGAAGTTGCTTTGCTCTACTGTCCCACATACAAATACAGCAAAGGTATTTTGTGTATTCACTTTGTTGGCCAAGTAAAAAATTGTATGCGAGAAACAGTTGCGTAGAAGCCTAATCATGACTGGAAAATTAAATTTTATTTCTAACAAGCCAATTGTTCAAAATATAAGATATGCAAAAATCATGAAAATACGAGCACATTGAGAACTTTCATGAATATATTCGTAATCTGGGCACTTGAAAACACAAAAATTTGCGATGATATCCAGGGCAACAAAAAAAATTTTATTTTGTAGAGCTGTGTTATGAAAACGTATTGTCACGGATTTCCCAATCCGTCTTTTTCTTACTTCCAGAAAAACAATCCGTTAATTAATCACTTCTTTTTATTAACTGCTCAGTACACTACTGACTACTAATTACAGGTCATCTAAATCGCTTTGATCTCTCTAACTAAACACTTCACTTCAACACTGAAATACAAGACTCATACAAGACTAACTAACTCGGCCGTTTATTCTTCTTTTATAGACCCAACGAATATTCCAGGTATATTCCAATATCTCTAGATCCATTTTCCCGTATGACTCGAATGCTTCTCGTCGATTCCCGATATTTCCAGAGCCATCTCGATCCGCGGCATTCTGTTTGTGTAACGGAATCATGTAGGGGCGATCGGGGCAATCTCAGCATTTCGCGATACCACAGTCGACGGTTTGGGTGTGAGTGGGGCAAATTCCGTGACACTGCCCCCTCCTTAGGACCGATCGTCCCGATCGGATATACCTCTATACGGGGACAGACGCTCCAGATGGGCGACCTTCATCTTACTCCTGGGAGTCCTCTGTATCCGGTAGACGACGTCATTGATTCTTTTAATGACGGTGTAGGGGCCCTCCCAACGGTTCTGTAGTTTAGGCGATTTTCCTTTCTTCCGCGTGGGGTTGTACAGCCACTCCAGGTCACCTTGTTGGAATCCGACTGTATTGGCCCGGACGTCGTATCGAGTCTTCATGCGATCGCTCTCTAGTCGCATTCGAGATCTGACTTGATCGTGTACGGCTGCTAGTCTTCGTTCTAGCTCATGGGTGTCAAGTGTCTGGCTCTGTGGGCTGTTCCGCAGGACGACCAAATACCAAATCTGCGGGAAGGCGAAGCTCTCTTCCAAAGATGATCCTTGCGGGAGTCTTCCCAGTAGTTTCATGGACAGCTGAGCGGTAAGCTAACAGGAAGAGTGGAATGAGCTTGTCCCAGTTTGTCTGGTTTTCGTTCACAAACATCCTCAGATTGGTTTCTAGTGTGGTGTTGAAGCGTTCCACCATACCATCTGACTGGGGATGCAGTGGGGTGGTCCTAGTTTTCCGGATTCCCATAAGCTCGCAGACCTTTCGGAACACACTTGATTCGAAATTTCGGCCCTGATCTGAATGTAGTTCCATGGGTACACCAAATCTGCAGAACAGGTTGTTGACTAGGGCTTCTGCTACGGTCGTAGTCTCTTGATTGGGAAGAGGATATACTTCCGGCCATTTGCTGAAGTAGTCCATGGCTACTAGAAGATATCGGTTCCCACTTTGAGTTTTCGGAAAGGGGCCAGCGATATCAATGGCAATCCTCTCAAACGGTGCTCCTACGATGTACTGGCGCATTTTCTCCCTCCCTCTGGAACGGGTCTTCGGTCCCTTGCTGGCTGCACATATGTCACATTTTCGGCATCAATCTTCTACATCCGTCCTACAGCTCAACCAGTAGAAACGCTCCCTAATCTTCTGTAGAGTCCTATTGATACCGAAATGTCCACCCCCAGTACCTCCATGTACTTCCTGCAGCACTTCCTTGATCCGGGACCTCGGGAGTAATACTTGCTTCTTGACCTCCGTTCCGTCATTGTTCTCCCATGCTCTTTTTAGGACACCGTCCTCCAACACCAGGGAATACCATTGAGCCCAATAGCTCTTTAGTGTTGGGCTTTTAATACTGACTTCAGCCCAAGAGGGTCGGTTGTTGGCTTCTTTCCAGTCTAATAACGGATTGATGTCACAGTCAGCTTGCTGGTCTTCCCAAATCGCCGCTGAACTCCATCTGTCTTCAGGTTGGGCTGCTACCACCTTACAAGGAACTGATGAGATGTCCTCTTTCCTTTCAAGGCTACTACAGTGTTTGTAGTTGACAGGACAGGGTCTCCTAGAAAGGGCATCTGCATTTCCATGTTTCCTGCCGGCTCGATGTTCAACGACAAAGTGATATTCTTGCAGCCGTTCCAGCCATCTGGCCATCTGTCCTTCAGGGCTTTTAAACTGTAGAAGCCATTTAAGCGAAGCGTGATCAGTTCTTAGGAGGAATTCTTGGCCATACAAGTATTTATGAAAGTGTTCTAGACTCTTGACGATGGCAAGCAATTCTTTCCGAGTCACACAGTAGTTCTTTTCGGCTTTTGACAGGACTTTGCTGAAGTAGCCCACTACTCGCCCATCTTGTACTTGGGAAAGAACTCCACCAATTCCAATGCTGCTTGCGTCCGTGTCCACTGTAAATGGATGTCCAGGTATTGGGTATGTCAAAATCGGGGTAGTGCAGAGAGCCTCTTTCAGCGTATCAAAGGCTTGCTGGCATCTCGGAGTCCATTCGAACGGGATGTTGTCTTCTGTCAGTTTATGGAGAGGCTTGGCAATGTCCGAGAATCTTTGGACGAATCGTCGATAGTATGTGCATAGGCCGAGGAAATTTCGAACTTGATGTTTGTCTTTAGGAACCGGCCAGTTCTTTATGCACTCTGTCTTCTCCGGGTCTGTTTTCACACCATTTGGAGTAATAATGTGGCCTAGGTATCTAACCTCCTTTTGGAACAGACTGCATTTCTTCGGGTTCAACTTCAGGTTCGCTGCTTTTAACTTTTTGAACACTTCGGACACGTTCTTCAGGTTCTCCTGGAAAGAGCGTCCCAGCACCACCACGTCGTCCAAGTAAATCAAGCAGGTCTCCCAATGCAGGCCATGAAGTATAGTTTCCATCAGTCGTTCAAAAGTGGCAGGGGCATTACATAGACCAAATGGCATTACATTGAACTGCCACAATCCATTTCCGGTAGTGAACGCTGTCTTTTCCTTGCCTTCTGGGCTGACCTCGACTTGCCAATATCCACTCTTTAAATCCAAAGTAGAAAACCATTGCGCACCAGCCAAGGTGTCCAGAGTATCGTCAATCCTCGGTAATGGGTAACTGTCTTTCTTGGTGACGTCATTTAATTTTCTGTAGTCCACACAAAATTGGGTGGAGCCGTATTTCTTCTTGACCAGAACTACAGGAGAAGCCCATGGACTCTGAGATGGCTCTATGTTGCCTTGATTTTGCATCTCAATTAACATCTTGTTAACTTCTTCTCGCTTGGCTAGTGGAAGTCCTCGTGGTGGCTGCTTTATAGGAGACGATAAACCGGTATCGATTCGATGCTTCACTACATTGGTTCTCCCAAAGTCGCCTATTTTAAGTGCAAACACCTCTTCATTTTCACTTAGCAGCTCTTCCCTTGGCCCTATCGACGATGTCCCTTAGACATTCTGGTAGACTGGTCTTATTTGGTTTCTTCTCGGTTTCGTAGATTTCTTTGAGTGTTCTGACCATGGTAACAGGTTCACAGACTCCTACTTCAGTTCCCTTTGTAATTTTCTGTGGAAAGGTTTTCAGGTTAACTACCCGTACCATTGTCGTTTTCTCAGGTTTAATTAGGGTACGTCCGGTGACTATAGATTTATTGAACAAATCCGGATTACTGGGTTACACCACTCCTACACTGCAAGACATTTCCCCATCCATTACAGTGGCAACCAATGTTTCGGTCTGACCAGGTAGTACCACATCTTCTTTCACAACGAGTCTCCGTACAGCGTTATTCTCAATGGTGGTCGTTAGCACTACTTCCTCACCCATTATCCGTAGCGTACCAGCATTCAAATCTAAGTTCACCCCCTTTGCTCGTAGTAAGTCTAGTCCGAGTATGACATTGTCCGATATATCTGCTACCAGGGCTCTGCGTTTGAACTTGACGTCTCCTAATTCTATTTCAAGCTCGCATTCCCCCTTGACTGGCAGTTGTTGTCCATTGGCGGTTCTAAGGACATAACGTTTGGCAGGGTTCTTAATACGCCAATCACCAATAATATCCAGCCGTACAATAGTTCTTGTCGCTCCAGTGTCGATTACCATAGGGAACATACGACCAAAAATAATGCCTTCTACTAGCAAGGAGTCAGAGTCCTGAAAACGTGATAACGTAACTTCTTCTCGTGGGGCATGGTACGAGGACGCAGCCGGCTTTTGCCCCGTCAAGCCGGCTGCCCCTAGTTTTCCTGTGCTTTTGCTGATCCATGACCGGGGCCCTACACTGTCTTTTTAGATGTCCTGTCTGTCCACAGTTCCAGCATTTAAGAAGGCGATCCCTTCGACTATCAGATTGTTCTTTCTTTGGCCCAGTAGATGGGCTGAATTTATCACCAATCTCCTTTAGCGTCTTTATTAGGTCTCCATTTGCCATACTATCGCTGTTATCACTGATAGCCCGGACTTTAACAAGTCTACCGGATGCCATCTTTGCTGTCTCGAATTCCAGTGCATGTGAAAGAGAGTCGTTCAGTGTTTTAGGTCTGGCGAGTCTAGTGCCTGCTGGGTTTCACAATCTCTTAAGCCGTCGGTAAAAACTTGAATGGAGAGATGGTCTAAGAATTTGGACGGGGCTGTTGGATAAGCCAATCGAACCAGTCTGGCAACATCGGTCTCAAAATGTTGTAAATTCTCTCCACTCTGCTGGTGACGATTTTTCAATTGTGCCTGGTACACTTACTGCAGGTGCTTATCGCCATATCTCATTTCCATATGTTGTTTCAGAAGGTCATAGTTACTCTGCTGCCCAGCAGGATCTCCTTGTAAGACGTCAAGAGCTTCCCCTCGTAGAGCAACTATTAGAGCAGTAGCCTTTTCACAATCAGACCATTCGTTTGACGTAGCTGCCGCTTCGAACTGACGCAGATAGACGTTCCAAGAGACCTTGCCATCGAACTCAGGAGGCTTTGTTTTCTGAGTTCGGATAACAGGTCCTTCTGATTTGATTACGCCCTCTTTTGTTATCTTGTCTAGCTTATGTCGAAGCTCTTCGCAGGTTTCTCTAACCATGTTTATTTCTTCGTCCATTTCCTTATTTTGTGGTAACAGTTCTTCGTCAATTTCTTTTCTTTGTTCTAACAGTTTCTCCTCTACTGTATTTTCTAATTTTTCTAACTTTGTCTGCATTTCATTCGTCTGAGCTCTCATTTCCTGTTGTAGTATCTACATCTGATCTTCTAATTTCTTTTCTAATTTCTCTTGCATCATTTGAGTCTGATCTTCCATTTTATGCCCTTGTTCTTCAAATTTTTCTTGCATTGTCTGGGACTGATCTTCAAATTTCTCTTGCATCGTCTTCGTCTGGTCTCTCATTTCCTGTTGCATTGTCTTCGCTTGGTCTTCCATTTTATGTCCTTGTTCTTCCAACTTTTCTTGCATCATACGTCCCTGTTCTTGCATCGTTTTCATCATATCTAACAGTTTCGCCAGTTGTGCATCCATATTGACTTGGCTTCGAGTTACAGGCATTCACTTTATTTTCTTTAGAATGTTCTAGAATGTCCAGGAATGTGTTTGTAAATGTCACCGTTGACTTCCTTACAATGAAACGAGTGCAGTGATATGCCACACTTGGGTCTTTGTCTCACTTCGGTAGAAAGTTCTAGAATGTTCGAAAATGTCCTTCGCAAATACCACCGTTCACTTCTTTGAGTCACGACAAGTGCGGTGATATGTCACACTTGGGTCTTTGTCTCACTCTCGTACAAAGTTCTAGACTGTTCGAGATTCTCTTTCGCGAATACCACCGTTCACTTCCTTGAGTCACGACGAGTGCGGTGATATGTCACACTTGGGTCTTTGTCTCACTCCCGTACAAAGTTCTAGAATGTTCGAGAATGTCCTTCGCAAATACCACCGTTCACTTCTTTGAGTCACGACGAGTGCGGTGATATGTCACACTTGGATCTTTGTCTCACTTCCGTACAAGTGGGGCAAATTCCGTGACAGTATACGCAGATGCACTCCTAGAAGCCTCCGAGAATACGAAAACAGATATGCATACAATTTATGGGTTTATTTACTTTATAACAGTTGCTACAATTGCTTTGATACTTAAGAGTATAGCAAAAATCCCTCGAAAGTATTATGGATAAGATGAATTTAATCATTAGATGTTATTCTTAGTATTTAGTATATCGTAGTTAAGTGCAGCGATAGGTCCTGTTAAGAAGCACAATATCTGGCGTGAGACCAATCGAAGTAATGCCAAATTCAGTGCCTGAGGATGAATGCTGAGGACCACCGGTTGAAGCTAAAACTTGTAAAATATGCCAAAAACACATGCGAAACGTACTTTTCCAACCTTGCGGTCACGTGGAAGCATGTTGGATTTGTGGAAAGTTTATAAAATTCTGTACTTTATGTCATGTAAAACTTGAAGTTACTATGGTAATCCACCCTGTATAATATCAATAAAAAGAAAAAATCTCTATTTCTTATTTCATTTCTTTCAACTCTATTAAAAAAACTAAGTCGTTTCTACACAGCACATGTGGATTTGAACCTGAACGTCATAGAAGTAGGTGTATTTAATATTACTAGACAATTTGAATTTTAGGTTAGTACAAACGCACTGAACTAATTCGACTTTTAAAAATGATTGACTAAACTGATATATAAGACACTGTATTTCAATAAGAATATTTACTATAAAGAGGAAAATAAAAACATAACTGTATTTTGTTACGAAATATTTATTTTTTAATATTTATTATTATTATAAAAATAAAAGATGATTATAAAACGACGGCGCTATTGATACAAAAATTCAAACTTGAGCGCAAATACATTGTAAACTATTCCTTTCTTATCATGCTGCGCTTCCGTTGCACTGTAATAACACCACATTCCAAATTTATTCAATATTAAAACTATTTTATTTCAAACAGTAGTAAATGCAAGTCATGCTCCAAACTGCTAAAATCTAGAAGGGCACTAGTTACGAAAAAACCAACAACGTCACGTGATAGGTCTCGATGAGGAACCAATCAAATCAGCTTTCAAATTTTAGTTATCTTGTACCGTTATCGAGTTATTAGCAAAAAACTGTATGTGTGACGTCACTTTACTATAACGCTACCACTCCAAGTCGCTTATCTCTGCTGCAGGTCTTTAGTTTGTTCCCTAGTCTACTGCGCATGTTTTTTCTGTTAAGTTAGGTCGCTACTGCGCATGTTTTTTCTATAACCTACTGCTCATGTTTTTCTATTAAATTAGATTCTTTTTCCATGTACCAAGTCGCTTATCTCTACTACAGATCTTTACTTTTTTCTTTAGTATACTGCGCATGTTTTTCTGTTAGGTTAGATTCTTTCTTCATATACCTAGGTTATATCCTTAGGTTAGGTTGCTTATCCCCGCGTTCCGCACCCCCGCACCACGTGTACCAGCACCCAGCATCCCAACACCCCGCACAGGACCCACAAAAAGTCGACAATGACCACAAGAAGTCGCTGAACACCGAACTCGATGGACGCTAGACCATCGTGACGTCACTTCCGCTCGAGAACCCGCTTCACTCATCTACTGAGGACATTTGTCCTAGACCGAAAATACCGTGAGATATTTTTCTTGTATTCAACCCAAGTCGATTGACACAAATATGTGAAATAAAATTTGCTTGACTTCTTCCATCTAGGAGAACACGGACCTTTTGGTAAAATCCTCGAGAATTTAAAATTTCAACAATAGCCGTTGAGTATATAAGTAGTATTATTGGAAGGAATGAGACTCGTTAGTGAATTTATTGGTTCAGAGTGAGAAATAGAAGCACTAGCAGAAGTAGGTTGGTTTATTGAATTTGAGTCAGGTGAGTTTGAAGACAATATTTGAGAGTCTAAGGAAAGTGTAATAATGTATGATGTCTAGATTTACAAACGCGACAAGAATTATTTGAACGACAATTATTAGCACTATGTGTAGAATGGAGGCAGTTTCTGCACCAATCCTTTTCTTTGGCAATTTGAAATCTCTCTTGTGGGGATTTGGAAATACATGTCGGAAATTTTAGAAGAGAATGAGAAGAGCCACAAAAAGTGCAAACAGTATTGGAAAAGCTAGACTCTTTATTACTAATCAAAAACGAAAAGCTCGGTTTATTACGAGGGATCGTTGACTTTTGAGAAGAGAAATAATTAGAGTTTGGAGTACCTTTTTGAGGGGATAAAGCCATAGATTCAAGAGCTGTACACTGTTTCAATAAAAAGTCGTATAAAGTTTTGTAAGACGGAATATCATTGCACTTTTCTTGTAATTCAAAACGTTTAACTCAGGCCGAATCTAATTTTTGTATTAACAATTGAAGTAATATACAATCCCAACTATATAGGTACAGGTAAATTCAAAACTTTAAGTGCTGCTAAATTTTCTTGAAAGATATCTAATAATTTTCTAAGTGCTTGAGGAAATTCGGAATTTAATTTAGGAACATTAATTATCTCTTGCCAGCAGGCATTTGCAGAATTCTTTTATTTTGGTAACGATCAGTTAGCATATTATACGCAATTATATAATTATCATTAGATAACTGTATGGATTTTATTAAACTCAAAGGTTCACGTTTTAAAGCTAAAAGTAAATACTGAAACTTTTCTATATTAGAGAGACTGTTATTATTATGGATGAGAGAGGAGTATAAATCAATAAAATTTGGCCAATCTTTATAATTCCCGTCGAACACTGGCAATGTAATTTTTGGCAGTTTAATATTTGAATAAGATTACTCAAAGAGGTACTTGATTGACTATTTTCAACTAAATTATGAAAAGATGTTTTAATTGAATAGTAAATGTCCATAAAAGTTTTTCTAATTTCCTTATCTGGAATCAAATCGGCACCCTCAGTAAAGGTCCATTTTCACGATCATGCAATTTGCGCAAGTTGATTTGTGCATGCCAGTTTGCACAAATAAAACTGAATTTCCGAGGTCCATTTTCACGTTCATGCAATTTGTGCTAGTTGGTGATTTAAAAAAAAACGGGTCAGTCTATTTGCACTTATTTGTTCACCACTACATATTTCGCATATTTCGGTGAGTGTCGTGTGTTTGAACAAAAATTAACGATGGACCACGAAGACGAGTTGTTAGCACTAGCTGGTGTTTGTTTAATTAAAAAGTTAAAAGTGCCAAAAAAGAAAAGACCAGGAACACCGCAGAAATTTTGGATTGAATAGAGGGCCACTTACTCTCATATTAATTTAATTAAGGAATTAATGAATAAACCAGACGATTTTCGTAATTATCTGCGAATGGACGAGGCTACTTGTAAACATTTATTATATTTAGTTTCACCATTAATAAAAAGGGTACTGATACTGTAATGAAACGTTCTATTACACCACATGAACGACTATTCGCATGTTTGAGATTTTTGACAACAGGGTGAAACTATGGAGATCTTAAGTTTTCTACATGTATTTCCAAATCCGTCCTCAGTAATATGATTCATGAAACGTGTGTTGCCATCTACAGTGTATTAAAACAAGAATATTTAAATGTAAGTATATTAAATACCACTATATATTATTACAATTAATTTTTACAATTAGTCTGTACTTCTAAAGTTGGATAAATATTCTGAGACTCATGGCGATTCAGTACAAATCGTCTTGTTCCGGTTGATTACGAGGTAATTGAGTATTTCTTGACTGGACTGATTGTCTTTAATGTGATTCAGTATGTTGTGAAAATTGTTGTGTATGTTGATTATAAGATCCTGTTTGTGACAGAGGTATTTTCTGCTGGTAGGATGGTACTGATTGTGAAGAAGGCTGATTATATGATGGTCCGGGTTGCAGTTGCTGATGGTATGATGGATGTTGGTTGTAGATATACTTGTTGCTGTGGTTGTATGTGTAAGGAACAATGGCGATTTAGTGTTCCTAATTGTACCTCATAGAAAACATCATTTATAATTTTCTCTGCGTGAATAAATTGTTTTGAGGAAGTTCCCGTAAGTGTAAACTTATCATCAACATTTGACGGCGTTGTAAAACGTTTCTGAATTACATCCAAAATTTCGTGACATTTATCGTTGCGCCTTTTTGCTCCTCTAGATGATGCTTGTGGGCTAGGGGTACTTGGTTCAGATATAATTTATTGTGGTGTGGCTGGTTGAGATGAATTATCAACGGTGGATTGAAGTTCTTGTGTCTCAGAAATCTAAAACAAGAAATGAATATAGCATGCCACATCCGCGCCCATAAAAAGTAAATGAATAGCTATGCACACTGATTCTCATTTTTTTTTTAGTTTTCTAAAACTGCAGCCGAATGGAAGAATATTGCGTTAAGTTTTCAAGAGAAATGGAATTTTCCACATTGTTTAGGCGTTGTAGACGGAAAGTATGTACAAATTACAGCTCCCCTGGAAGTGGATCATATTATTTTAATTGTAAAGAAAACCTTTAGTATTGTTTTAATGGGAATAACGAATTCTAACTATGAGTTTATATACTGTGATGTTGGCACTAACGGTCGAATATCTGACGGAGGGGTCATTGAAAACACCAAATTTATGAAGAATTTGGTAGCAAATAAACAAAATTTACCGGCATCAGAAGTAGTTGTATCAAGTGAACCTCCATTAAATTATGTATTTGTGGGAGACGAAGCCTTTGTAATGAGACACGACTTTTTAAAGCCAAATAATCAAAGAGAGCTTAACTATCAGAAAAGAATATTTAACTATCGTTTGTCTAGAGCTAGACGCATAATAGAAAATACTTTTGGAATTTTGGCTAACCGTTTTAGAGTATTCCATACATGTATTAATTTAAAAGTTGATAATATTGACAAAGTTGTTTTGGAATGTTGTGCGCTTCACAATGTTCTAAGGAGATATTCAGCAAATTTATAAACATCTAGTGATGTATTTGACTTTGAAGATATATCAACTAGTGTCATTAGCCCGGGACTGCGAACACAGTCTGAAGATTTATTAGATCTTGCAGGCAGTCACAATCGCCATCACAGTACCCAAGCACAAGATGTGAGGAAAGACTTTGAGAACTATTTTAATAATTCTGGTATTGTGCCATGGCAACATAAAATGATTTATAATGACAATCATACCAAAAATTAATACACAAAAATAGTAAAACTACATCAAGGCAACTAAAGTACTTTGTAATGGCAACAATAAAATATTAATGATTTTTATAAAATAAAATATAAAGCTATAAGAAATTACCTATAAACACTTATTTTACCTGCGATTCGTTTTCTTCGTCCATATTTGATACCGTGCTTCTAGGAGTTTCCTGGTCCTGTAGAAAACTCATCAATTCATAGTACCATAAATGTGGAACGTATATATCAGCATTTTCTATATGTGGTTCTCATGGAATTTATTTTCTTCACCACGATTTCTCTATTTGCACTTTTGTCCACAGTCTGAATTTTCTCAACAAGAATATCATAAGCCTGTGATTTAGCATTTCTATCGCTGTATTCTTTGGATTTGATTTTCCAAAGACAAGGAAAAGATTTATGCAGCTCAATAAATTCTGTAATGATTTCTTTTTCTTTTTCTGACATTTTTATTTATTTATTTATTTATTTTGACATAGGTAATCCAACAGGCAATTCAATGCCCAATAACAGGATTACACAAAAGAAAAAAAATACAAATTCGTGGTAAGTAACTTAATTAAACCTAAAGAAACTGAGTACAATTAACACTAATGTAGTAAAGAATTAACATATGATTTTAAACTTGATAATGATGAATTAAAAAGATCTAGATGAATAAAGTAATCATTATAATTCTGCTGTAACATACGTATTGGAGAATTACTTGCATAATTAGTCCGACACGATGAAATATAAAAAAGATTAACATATCTAGAAAAATGTGAATGGTGATTAAAAGAAATTTGACTGACGATATAAGGAGAATCAACAATATTAGTAAGTAATTTGTACAAAAATACAAAAAATTATTCTTCTAGAGACTAATTTTTTTAAACGGTAGATCTGACATCATATGGTTCATAATATAAATTTCTGTTAAATCTATAATTGAGCACATCAATAAATCTTTTCTGAACATTTTCAAGTCGATCTATGTATTTATAATACAACGGGCTCCATAAAAGACTACCATATTCCAATTTACTTCTAACTAATGCATTATATAAAATAATAATTGAAGAAGGGTTAGTGAAATGCTTTGTATTGCGTAATATAAAACCTAGAGTTCTCATAGCTTTTTGTGCTATTGAGTCAATATGTGGCTCAAAAGATAATTGACTATCTAAAATTATACCTAGGTTCTTAACTTCACGAACGACTCTCAAAGTATGACCGTCAATACTGTAATTGTAAGTAATATTAAGTTCTTTTCTGAAAAATGTTATACTATGGCATTTGTTAATATTAAGGAAAAGTTTATGAGATTTGCAATATTCGTTTAATCTGGACAGATCTTCCTCGAGTTTAATGCAGTCATCCACAGATTGAACAGTCATTGACAACTTAAGGTCATCGGCAAATAATTATAATTTGAATAATTGAAGCAGGAACCAATGTTATTTATAAAAAGACAAAAAAGAAGAGGTCCCATGTGAGAACCTTGTGGTATTCCAGAGGTAATACTATGGTACTCAGAAAAATAATTGTTCAATCTGACACATTGGCTTCTGTTAGTGATATAAGACTTCAGCCAACGAAGCAGTTACATGAATACCGAAATTTCAAGTTTAATTAATAATGTCGGATGATGTACTTTGTCAAACGCTTTTGAAAAGTCGGTATACACAGCGTCCACCTGCATTTTATTGTCCATAGCTTCAAGAGTCGTTTGTAAAAAAGGCATTAAATTAGTAATAATAGATCTGCCCCGAAAAAAGCCATGTTGATTATCATTTATTAAATGCTTAATTTAAAAAAAAGTTCCTTAGTAACTATTGATTAAAAAATGTTACCAAATACACAAAGTAAAGAAATGGGACGATAGTTGCTGACTTCATCCTTAGAACCACTTTTAAAAACTGGAATTACTACTGCTCTTTTCCAAAAGTTAGGAAAACAACCAGAAGCTAAGGATTTGTTGAATATAATGAACAACGGCAAAATTAGAGACTGTTTACAAGATTTTACAAATATAGAAGGAATATCATCCGGACCAGCACTTTTATTAATGTCAAGTCGGTCAAATTCCTGCTCGATTTCTTCAACAGATATATGTTTAATGTTTACACTAAAATTAAAATTTTGACTGCAAGTTAAGGTAGATATATTACTTACGTTAGAAGAGGTGTCATTTGGCTCAAATACTGAAGAAAAGTAATGACAATAGGCATCACAGATATCCTGATCATTAGACAGCTCTTGACCGTTATAAGTGATAACACTTGGAAAACGTTTATTACTAGATTTATTAGAAATGAATGACCAAAAGTGCTTTATATTATTCTTAATATTACCCTCAATACCTGACACATAATTTTTATAATCAATTCTGGCAGAATTTTTAACATCTCTCCTGAGAATGATTCGTACGCGGCTGCATCATTATATTTCCTCCATTGTGTATGCATTTTTATCTTTGGATTTAATAAGGTTTTTTGTACGTTTAGAGAACCATGGAGGAAAATTTCCCTTTACATATTTGCGCCTAATATGATTATCAAACATAATTTTCAATGAATTGTATAGAGAAAGGACTGCTTCTTCTACTCACAGCTCTTCCAAGGTATTTACCCAGTCCACATTGGACAAATTTTGGTTAATAATATTATAATCTGCTGATTTGAAGTCATATTTAGAAAAATCATTTTTAATTTTGAATTTAATGTTATTACTTAAATTTAAATAAATATTCAGTGCTTTATGATAACGATCCTCATTTACAAAAGGACTACTACAGTCTCTAATCTGAACATTGCACGAAAGTGAAGAAAATACCAAGTCAAGCAACCTACCGTATATGTTGACATGGCATGGCATGGAATTTATTTTCTTCACCACAGTTTCTCTATTTGCACTTTTGTCCACAGTCTGAATTTTCTCAACAAGAATATCATAAGCCTGTGATTTAGCATTTCTGTCGCTGTATTCTTTGGATTTGATTTTCCAAAGACAAGGAAAGGATTTATACAGCTCAATAAATTCTGTAATGAACTCTTTTTCTTTTTTGACATTGTTGAATAACCAATGTACAACACAGATAAAATAATTATGTAGACTAATTATGTAGATAACAGCACTAGTCACAAAACATCGAAAGTACAAAAGCCACGTGCAGGGTGCAGGTCAGGACAAGAATACGCCACTACTGAGTATGCGACGAGTTGGAATGTCGTTTACACGTTCATGCATTTGTGCCAACCACATGCAAATTATCTGGCCGACCAGATTTTACTCAAGTCAAACTATTTTGCTTGTACGAGTGAACGATTTTGGTTGTCATGCAACAATTTACTTGTGCCAATTGGCTTGCACAAATCAATTTGAGCAAATTGCATGAGCGTGAAAACGGACCTTAACGGATAAAGCAGTAATTACAGATGCGTGATGACGTTCAAACTCATCGTAGATCCTATTAATATCATTATATCTAATTTTAAATGAAAAAAGAGAACTGCTATCATCTTCAGCTCTTTGTGCTAAATCGTATAATTCATTAATTTGATCTACAGAAGGTTCACTTAAAGCACGCGTTTGTTTAACTTTATTAGCCATATTGAAATGGAATATTTATTTATAATAAATAAACAAAAATGCAATAGTTGCAACAGAATGGATATACAACTTCTGTTTTGACGAGTTGAAATGTATAATACAAGAAACCGAAATGCACACTAGCCACACTGTATAACTGAAATAAAAAATAGTAAAGAAATGTGGCAGGCAGCAAAAAACTGTAAGATAAAATTTGTATCAATAGAAATTAACTTATAGAAATTATATTAGGTTGAAATATAAATATTATTACTTAATAATGAAATTAATATATAATTTGTTACAACAACAATAAAGAAATGTTTAAATCCGGACTAGAAGGATCAACATGTGACGCTATGGTCAGACAAACGTAATGTTGAATCTAGGGTACAAATTTATCGCTTACAAAGTTGAGCAACAGTTGAGATATCGCATTATGCAACTACCTTGTTCAATAAACCGCTGCCAACAGTTGTGTTCGCTAAACACGACCACTGAAATCATTGGCTGTGTTCAACGTCGCAAACATTTTTTAGCATTTGCGGATGCTTTTGTGCCAAACCGTTATTAAACGGACACGATTAACTTTTTTTAAGTAGGGCTGGCCAAATTCATATTCATTGAAGTTAACTTAATTTTCATTTAAATCATCGTTATCAAACATTGGTAGTAAAGTATCTTCCATAATAATAATAAAACTAAAATCCAATTCGCACGACACAATATTGTCTCGCCTTTAGGCTATGTAAATTTGGTTTTCACATACATGATTTGGTTATGATTAATAAAAATAAACAAACAAAACAAACATCAAAATTTGTCATGCAACAATTCATTCTAGCACATCTTAGAGCCAAGTGCAGCGCTAACTAATTTTGTATGTGACGTTGAACTGTAAATGGCTGACCATTTATTCTGATGATGGATTTTATATATTCAGTAACAGCGTTTTATTTTTGAAAAAAGCTCATAAGGAACATACACTTGCTGATAGCTCCGCAGGTAAACTCATTACATCACAATAGACATGTGTCGCATGCTTATGTCGGCGAACTAGTGGAAAAATTTTGTAAAACTGAATCTGTGACAAACAAAAAATGAGTTATACAAAATTCAGTAAGTAAATCAGTTGGCTGTTTTGGTCCACATTGTAATAGGATCTACTCTGAGTACAATAAAATTGTCAATGTTTAGTATTTCACTTACAACCGAAAACTATTAAAGCAAATTTTATCCATAACAAATTTTATTAGTCCAAGAGCTTAATGAAGATTGTAACAATCGACGTTTCCAATTTTGTAAACCGGCTGGAGATCGCATTGTTGATCCATTTTGTCACCGGGAAATGTAACCGGAGGATCTACTGCAAAATAATCCTGCTTTAACATTTCATGAATGCACTGGAAAAAGAGGATCTTCTGAACGGCACGTACGGTCACCAGATTTGTCTTAGCAAGACTTTTTTCTGCGGGTGCATTTAAAGACAAAAACTTATACCACACGGTTTAAAAATTATTTTACAATCACATAATGTGGAGAAACCCCGTCTTATTGAAAAAATAAGTTTTTGGATGGTAACGGTCGCCTTGCTGAAGTATGTCAGTTAAAGCGGTATTAATGACATTTTCCAACAGATCCAAATATATTTCCCCGGTTAAATTTTCAAGTAAAAAAAATGAGCCAAGAATTCGAGGCAACGTAACGAATTATTACTTCACAAATGCTTCATGATGTTAGGAAACATTTTAAGCAACATATCTTCTATTATACGAAGGTTAGTGGTGAGCATTTTCAACAGACAATTAGTGGTAAGTGAATTTGATGATAAGAATTTTTCATCTCTGATTTCATGAGAACTGATTATCCAAAATTAAAAAAACTAGATGACGTTAACTGGATGTCAATGTATTATGTCAATGTGTTAAGTATCACACACCTTCCAGTTAAGACTCTTAAGAGTGAAACTCATTCCCGCTTAAAGACAGTGGCGTAGCGTGCACTAATCTAGACGTGGGCGAAGTCGCATCAGCGAGGCCATTTTCTTCCGCCATTGGATGCTGAATAAACTGAATATTGTGACACATAATAGCTACATGCAAGGTCACAGTATGCATCAATTTTGGTTCAAATATTTTCATACAATCCGGAGAAATTAAACAAATTTAAATTTTACAACAAAATTTTAAATGCTGTATCTTGAAAACAAAAGGCGATCGGACATTAGTGTATATAACTTCTTTGTGTTACCTCAACGTAGACGAGGATTTATAATTCGATATTCGTTTAAAAATTGTCTGCTACTGCTTTCTTTAAGACTCTATTGATGAGACTTAAAGATATAAATTTGGGAAATAGTTGCATCCATTAAATATTTTTCTTTAAAATAAAAGTTGATGGGTCCTAGCGTTTTTTCAGTTTCTGCATCAAAGAAAATTTGGGTGACCAATCTCGGTGGCGCACACCGTATATTAGTATTTATTTATTAATGTAAATTCTCTCTATTGAGACAAGTGTTCGGTGTAAGATTTTTTGTTCAGCAAAAATAAACCACATTTTGACCGATCCATATTTGAGTAAATATTTGAGAAATAGTAGATAGTAGAGAATTGAAAAATAGTTACTTATTTAACTTTATACTACTCACTTAAATAAATATTAAATTTAATTTTCCTTTGAAGTACCTAATATTTTTAATATTTTGATGTACTTTTGAAACTATACGATATTATTATAATATTAATAAAATCATTTTATTACAGTATTATAAAAGTATTTACTATAGGCAGCAGCCGAAATTGTGGACAGTGACTAATAGATAATATAAAAACATATAAGATATTACACATTATTTACCTCACTATTACTGTGCCGCTTTCTACGCACAATGATAATATACTCACATTTACGACACCACGATAAAGACTCAGTCAAACTGAATCCCGATGTATTCTCTATCTCTGTTTATTGCATTGTGGAAAACAATATTTTGGTGTGTGTAAACCGTGAGCGTTAGCACATGGCTTTGCCGAGGTTACAACACCATTAGAATATGCGTACGTTGGGGGATTTGCTGCTATTCGCGGGGTGTTATTTATAGTATAGTTATATTAAATTAGAAAAAAAAAATTGTTGCTACCGTGAAGTTAACAAATAATAGTTAAAAATGGATCAAAGTGCCAGTTCTAGTAAAAGGTCTGTTAGTAATCGACATAACCTATATGTAACGGACAATTGTCAAAAATGGAAATTTAATAGAAAATTAGTTATTGGAAAATAAGTCTAATTAGTAAATATATTTTAAAAATAAAATCATTTCAAAACTCCAAAGCAATCCAGTTCCAACCTAGTTTAAAATCATTGCATAAACCATATTTTATTTTAATTTCGTAGCTATATTCTATACTGTGGATACAAATGTAAAGTCGGCAGATTACGACATTCCCAGGTACGTTGACCACGATGACGTTTTTACTGGAAAGCGCGGATTGGCGGTGGTCCCTCAGGCCACTGCTGATATGACAAAATTCATGAACCAAGGGTTGTAACTTGAATGTGGAGGTGACGGAAGTCAGTCGGTGGCAGTGTAGTTTGTGAGGAAGTTCTCTTCTTTTTTTTGGAATAGCAGTATCTCCCCTGCAGACCATGGAAGTTGGAAATAGGTAAGAGCTATATAAACGGATATTTGTACAACCTCCAGCTGGTGGCAATATTTTCTCGCCCTTATGTTTCTTGTTACTGAATAAACCATTTTGTTACTGTTTTTTTGGTGTGATAATCTACATCTGTAGCTACCCCCTTGTGCGTAGAGATGCTACGTAACATATGGTGGAGGCGCCGTAGGTCAATTTTTTTCTGGTTGCCGATGTTTTAGAATTTCTTTTTTTTTAGTTGAAATAAAATACATTAAATAACTTCCTTAATATCAAGAATTGAGTAGAAAATTATGATAAATTTTTATATTTTTTTTGTTATAATTTTATAATAGATATTTAAAAATAATTATACCATAATACGACATATTTTCTTAAATGTTTTTGTCGCTAGATAACTAGAAAATCTAAAGACAGTGATTTTCATTTTTCAAGAGAATATTTGTAATTTCGTTCTAATTATAAAGCAATCAGTTTTTTTTTTTTTTCAGTATAAATTATCAGGTATTCAGTGTATCATTTTATCTACATTCTTTCCTATTATGAGTGTAATAAGCTCAAAATCAATATTTTTACCACATATGTTATATTTTACATAATTGCGTACATGTAATGCATATGCTGCGTATTTTATATGAAATATTAGTATATTTTTATTTTAAAATCAATATCTATGGTTTAAAAACCAATTCCAGATAATTCCTCCAAACTAATATATTTTTGCGTATTTTATACGAAAAGTCCATAAATTGTCCATCCCTTCTTCGGCTCTTTAGTATAGCATACTAATAAATTTGTGTACAGTCTTAGTAGTAATTCCTGCTGTTTTAAGGGCGCCGTATTCCTGAAAAAGTGTTTTCTACAAATATAAATAATTTTAGACATTTAAGAACTGAATAATATAGAGTTTAGCAAATAACAAGGATGTTATTTCATGCCACCTGCAAATATTCAAAGGTACCGAAGTAAAATCAATATTTAACATCAGAAAGCGATCTATCCAATGAATTTTTAGGTACTGAAATCTTTCAAAATACGTATTTTTAAATTCAACTATAGATGTAAACATTGTTATAACATAAACTTACATAGTTCTGCATATAAGATTGTTCACTTTTGTTTATAAGTATGTGAAAATAATTGTTAAAATGTGGGGTTAGAATGGCGAAATTATGTGTGTCATATAAATGCATTTTAAAAGTTATTACATTATTTGAGGAAAGTTTAAATAGTAAAAGTGGATAAACAAAACATCAATAATTCTATTTTTGATATTACTTTTGCTCTACGAGTTTTATTTTTCGAGATTTCAGTACCTAAAAAACACCACAAATTTGATCATTTTACGGCGAGAGATACGGGCACCTTAATTGGTCAGGATTTTTTTTTGGTTCCTGTATGTGAGCCATATCCAATCTTCTCCTAATCAACGCCACCTCGCCGAATATTTTTAATCATTTATTATTAAGGCAACATTTGGCAGATATTTTATTTTTTATTGTCCATTGTCATATAGGTATATTCTTGGATTATTTCAATTGCTACATGAATTACCACAAACTTTCCAATTATTATATGATACAACTAAGTTGTAAAATTCCACCATATATATATATATTTATTTTTGAAAGTGGCCTAGATATTCTTCCTCGCAATCTATAAACTGGCTTTAATTATAATTAAATTTTCTACCTCCTAAAATTGAGGTACAATTACGATAAATATATGTAGATGGATACACTGATTTTTGTCATTTTGATACACATATATTAATTTTTTTTATTTTTTTTACCATTTTGAACGTTAAAAACACTAAATTTTGATTTAAACAGAGGTGTACATTTGTCTTATTTTTTAGAAAAAGATATCGATTATATAGATATTATTAATGTTCTGCGAAGTACGCCGGTGTACAAAACTTGTCGGCCTTTAAGAAATATCGATTTTGATAAAATGTACAATGACGAACTATGGACACAATTGGATGATGTATATTATTGCATAGATATTGAAGATAAGATTAATATACTCAACAGCTGTTTATTGCAGATTTTTAACAAATATGCACCCGAGAGAATTATGAGATTTACTAAACCGTTCGCTCCCTGGCATAATAACGAAATAAAAGCTCGCATGTTGCTTCGTGACAAAGCTAAATTAAAGTTTAAAAGGTCAAAATCTTTGGCAGATTGGAATACATATAAAAGTTTGAGAAATCAAGTGACATCGGCTATTAGAAATGAAAAGAAAATATATTTCAAATGGTTGTCAAATACTAAAAATTCATCTCTTATTTGGAAAAATTTGAAACATTTAAATATTCAAAAGAGTCAACCTAAAATCCCCCCTAATTTATGCAAACCTGATGAAATTAATACTTATTTTTTAAATAGTATACCCGATTCAGCTGTGAGTGATGACTTGAAAAATTATTATACCAATAACTTAAAAAATGGTATTCATTCTGATGGTTTTTGTTTTAGGCTAGTTGATATTGACTTAATTGATGCTGCCATTGGAAAGTTAAAAACTAACTCATTTGGGTCTGATGGTATAAATTTGAGAATGATCGAGACTTCTTATCCGAAGATAAAATACCATCTCTTAAACATTATGAACAGTTGCTTGTTGGAGGGCTATTTTCCTGATCAGTGGAAAAGCGCCGTCGTCATACCAATTCCTAAAAAGTCTGTAATAGAGGATTTTGGGGATCTCAGACCTATTAGTTTACTTCCCACATTCTCTAAAATTTTAGAATCCTTAATGAATGCACAGATTTGCGAATATTTACGCTCTTATGATATCTTGCCTAAGTATCAGTCAGGTTTTCGTCCTCAGTACAGCTGTACAACTGCGTTATTACAGGTCACTGACGATATTTTTAGAGCTACGGATGAGGGAAAATTAACATATTTAATACTTTTAGACTTCAGCAAAGCGTTTGATTCAATAAATCATAATTTGTTAACGACTTTATTAAAATATATGGGGTTCTGTTCAGATGCTGTAAATATGTTACATAGTTATTTGTCTAACCGTTCTCAGTAGGTGAAGATTGATTGTGCATTATCTCGCCCTGCCGCCTTGAATAAGGGAGTGCCACAGGGTTCGATACTTGGGCCACTGTTGTTCTGTTTATACACATCTAACCTTTTTAGTTACATTTCCCATTGTAAAATGATGATGTATGCCGACGATACACAGTTATATTACTCATTTTATCCTCGTGATATTAATGTCGCGGCGGCTAGTATTTGTTCTGATTTAGAATCGATTTTAGAAGCTTCCAAAAGTCATGGACTCAACTTAAATGCTAATAAAACTAATGTTCTTTTGTTTGGTAACAGGAATCAGCGGTCTAAGGTAATCGACACCGTCATAAAAATGAATGATACTGACCTGAAAGTTGTTCAAGAGGCTAGAAATTTAGGCTTAATTATTGATACATCACTCAGATTTCATTCTCATGTATCTAAATGTATTCAGTCTGCATATGCATGCATGCGTATGCTGTATCCACATAGAAACTCCTTAACTAGGTCAGTAAAAACTATGCTTTCTGAATCTCTTATTTTATCTAAGTTTACTTATGGTTCATTGATTTATAGTCCCTGTTTAGATGTAAATTATAAATATAAGATTCAAAAAATTCAAAATTACTGTATACGTTTTATCTTCGGCTTAAGAAGGTTCGACCATGTATTCCATAAATTGCGTGAATTAAACTGGTTAAATATGGAGAACAGATTCCGCTTGCAGGCAGCTACCTTGTTTCACTCTATTAAGATAAGTCAGAATCCCGAATATTTATTTGAGAAAGTTATTACACATGATAGTATTCATGATATCGAAACTAGATACAAGTCGCGTGTAGTAATCCCACACCACACTACTGCACTGTTTGAAAGATCTTTCACTTACATGTACTCTAAAATATATAATTCTATACCTGTATTCCTTAAGTCACTTACAGTTGGTAAATTTAAAGTTCGATATAAAGCCATCCTTCAAGAGACGCAGAATAATAATATCTAGTTGCATGTTAAATTAGTATTTTGTTTAGTCATATTTTGCACCTATTGTCATTTCTTTTACTAGTAATTTTATAATTATGTTGTAGAGTTTGCGGAGTTAAATGGAAGATCAGAGTGCAGCTCCCTAGCTGCAATCTGAATTTCGCTCCGAGAATTTTTTCCATTTTGTTATTGTATTTCCTATGTGACATTTTTCATGTACTTATATTTAATGGAACAAATAAAAGACGTTATTATTATTATTATTATTATTATTATTATTATTATTATTATTATTATTATTATTATTATTATTATTATTATTATTATTATTATTATTATTATTATTATTATTATTATTATTATTAACTTAAGGAAAAGGAAGTATTTTTCATTTAATTATTATTAATAGGTAATAACTGGAAGTGCAACATAATTGATTTTTTTCTACGTAATAAAATACAGGTACGTGGTAAGCGTACATTGATTTTTGGGGAAAGTAACACGTATAATAGGGTAAGATAGGTAAATTTTTGTAATTTTTATGAGTGAACAAAAAAGAACGGTCCAAACTAGGGCGACTGCAACATTATTAGAAAAAGAAGATACGGTAGATTTTAGGCCTCAACATAGTAGTACGGAATTATTTAGTGACCAGGATCAAGAAGTTAACCCGTTTGCTCGCTCCTTTTCAACTCCAAGATCTCCAGAACGTGACGTAAGAAAACTAAGGCAAGAAGTGGAATCAACTAGTGGTACGCAGAAAAAAGAAGTAAAGAAACCTGGACAACAGGAACTAGAAGAAGCAAAAGAAACTAGAAGAAATACACCGGTTACTGTAGAAAGAAAAGTGGATACTGGGAGATTCGCGTCCCGACGGTCGTCAACTACAAGTGAAAAAAGTGAGGAAGACGTCCCTGTGTTGCAACAAAAAACAACCAAACTAAAAGAAGATAAAAAAGGTAAACCAATTCCTGTAGAAAGAAAAATTGATACTGGAAGTTCTGCATCGTGACGGGCATCAGTTACAAGTGAAAACAGTGAAGAAAGAACCTGGGCTGAAACCAGAAATAGTCCAAGTAAAAGAAGATAGAAGAAAATCTCCAAACCCTATATTTCGACAATCGTCAATTTCAAGTGAAAATACCAACGCGTTACAAGAAGTAAGAAAAATGGACGTCACAATTTCTACAAGTTTGGCAAATCCCAAAACGCCTGTAGTTCCGAAATTTTTATGTCCACCAACGTTTGATCTCTCGACAAGCAATGCCGTAGCGTTCATAAAATCGTACGAACGTACTGCAGCGGCTAATAGCTGGGATGATACATTAAAAATTACGTACCTAGGTTCGTTCCTGGAAGGAGCGGCCGACTTATGGTTCAAAGTATATAAAAATGCACCAGTAAATCAATCAAAAACATGGTAAAATGTAAAAGAAGATTTTTCGAAAGAATTTAGCGGAACTGATGTGAAAAGAACGTTAGAAAGAAAATTATACGAAACAAAGCAGCGTCCTAACCAAACTATACAACAATATTTCTACGAATTACAGACTCTCTTTGCAGACTACGACCCGAATTTAAATGTAGAAGAATTTAGAAAATTTTTTGAAAACGGTATGAGCAAAGAGCTCTACAAAAGCTACCGGCTTATTTTGGATATGAATGTAACATGGGAAAAATTCAAGGAAATAATTAGAAGATTAGAAGATAATGGTGGATGGTTCGTCCGCATCGCAAAACCTTACTATGAGAGAAGAAAAACATTGTGGTACCTGTTCACATGCGTACGGACAAGAAAATCGAAATCAGAATAGAAATAATTATTTCAGTAGGCATCACGGAAATTTTCACCATAATAGTTATCAAAATTTTAAACCACAGTATTTACAACAAGGATTTTATAACACAACCCCGCTCAATTATAGGAATGGAAACAATAATAGTAACCCTATTAACTATGCAAAATAAAATTTTTTATCTAATAATAAATTTCAATGACAGCAGTCATATCCGCCAAATAATTACCGAAATGGAAATACACAAAATCATTATCAACAACAATCTATACCAGTAGGCAACCGTCAAAATTTTGGATCAAATAAATTTCTAATAAATCAATCATTTCCAAGAAATGATTTTCGTGGACAGCAATCGTCTTTTCAAAGAAAACCCTGCCCAGTATAACTCCATGTCGACAAATAATAAAAAATTTAATTTAGGCCAGCCTAATACAAGGACTACGAACGGGAGACCTATATGTTTCCAATGTAATGGAATAGGTCACTTTGCAACGTCCTGTCCGAGTAAGGTAAATAATCAACACCCAAATGGGGGCGGACGGCGAAACTAAGGCCCAACGTCGTCCTCCGAGAATACAAGTACCGTGGTAATGGTACCTTGCTCAATAAATGGCTATTGTGTTAAAGCTATTATAGATACAGGTGCTGAGAAAAATGTACTCGCAACTGGAATTGTTGAGTACATAAAGCATGATTGGGCAAATGCAAAAAATTTAATTGTGGCTGGCGGTGGAAAAATTCCAGTTCGAGGTAGTGCTAGTTTTAATCTGGGAATAGGAGAGATATCTTTGCACTGTGATGCAAATGTTATCGAAAACCTCCCTTACCCATTGTTGCTTGGAATGGAATTTTAAAAAAAATATAACGCCATCATTGATATTGGGCAAGGTACTATATCGTTGCTTGTAAATAACGAAATTATTAATCTTAATATGGCGAATAGCCAAAATAAACGCAGAAATATTGAAGGTAATATACAGGCAAATCAACTTATGCAAAATAGGAATAGCTCTTGGCAGAAAAATAATAATAATCAGAAATGTATACAGGGTGGCCATCAAAATTATATAAATCGTTATCATTTGCAAAATAATAACCGAAGAAATAATACATTTCTACGGGGTGTATACAAAAGTAAAATGAATAATGGCTATTGGCAGAATAATAGTGATAGAAAAATGTCATATAATGATACAATACAGGGAGCGCCCAAAAAGTATCGGAATAATAATATGGTAGGAGGAAGAAAGGATCCCACTAAGCATGAAACATTACAGCATATCTGTGCAACGTTGCATATAGCTGAATTTGAGTTGAATTACGATACATAACTAATGAAAGTTGTGGAATGCTTTGAACAAGGTTTCATAATATAATATTATTTAAAAATGTTGAGGGTAAATTAATTCTACAACATTTCTGCAACGGATTTGCATATCTTTTTCATATGGTATTATTTAGTTTTTTTTAATCTATAGTTACTCTCAGAAATATTATGCTTCAGCTAAACGAGCGGGCCAGTTTATAAATATTCTTTAAAATTGTGGAATATGCGTTTTTTATCAAAATCACGAAACGATTCAGTTAATTATATGTATATTAATAGCCGACAGATGGCGCCACTTATGCTCTCCCTGATACTGTGTAATCGAATTTTGGTAGGATATCTACAAGATTTGAACTTTGGCAATTGGCACGGTTGGCACCACGGGCAAGGGAATAATAGTTCCCTAATTTATGCTTGGTCATAAAATCCCGAAGAAAATATACACCCTGTAGTGTATACTGTATATTTAAAAAAAAATCAATAGGTACTCCATTCTTACCAACATTCCAAATGCAGTGTCTGGAATGTTATAAAAGAACATTGCACTGCGACTTGTGTGCAATATTAATAGAAATTAAAATGCAATTTGCTAGTAATGTGTTCCCTTAGGAACCTTACACTGCAATGTTTCTAGCCTGCAGAATAAAGGTCCCTGGGACATTGCATACAGTTAATTATAAGTCTGAGAGCAACATTACAGCTAGTACAGAAATGTTTCTATAACATTGAAGAAATTTAATTATGTTTAGTGGGGAGCAAGTATCAGTATAGAAAAGGAAGCAATTATAAATGAAAATGGAAAACACTTTGTGGCAAATAGAAAATACGATACCTACTTGTAAGAAAAATTTTAATAATCGAAATATACAGGGGGACCTCAAAAATTACAACGACTGTTTGAAGAATAACAGTGGTAATAATAAAAAGATGGAGGAGAATTTTAAAGGAAAATTTAGAAATTGTATACAAGGTGGCGATAATAAAGCAACTGTACGCGGTGAAATAATACAGGAAGTGTATAAAAAGTTAATAAGGTTAAAAATAAAAAGGTTTTGGAAAACCAAGGCATGGATAATATAGAACAAAAACCAAATGGAAATGAAAATACTACAGGCTATTCAAGAGAAAACAACAACAAAATTAGGAGAAATATTGATAATCACGAAATAATGCATGTGTTCAGTTTGTCCCTCGGTTTGTTCTTAAAACGGCCCTGTGTGGTTTTTTAGTTGAAGTAACTTCGCGCCGGTCTGACTGGACTAGAGGCCCTCGAAGGGCAGTGTTCGACCAGACTTGCCCACAGCACGACGCTTCTGCGAGAGCATTCATTTTGTTTGTTAGTTTTGTGTAATCATTGGTATTTGTACTTGTATTTGTATTAATAAATATTTTTAAAACACTGGATTGTAACTCAATTAATTGAGCCGTGAAGAGAAAAATAGGGTTATCGAACCAGCATAACAAAAAAAAGTAAATCAGATAACCTACATAAAGTTGGTGCTTCGAGCCGCATATTTGAAAATTGTGGAAATTAGTGTACCCTAGTTAAAAGAAAAGGTCCTTCGAGATTGCAATTGTTGGTTGGTGCAGCACATGCAGTTTAAGTAACGAAAATCCAGAGTACTCCAGGCCGAAGCCAGAGTTCGAGCGGCGCGGCGTGGCAAGATCAGCAGACAGTAAACCTGTGAGGAGTGAGAGAGGGATAGCTCGGCTAGCGCGACGTCAGACAAACACGTGCAAGGTCGTACCCATTTTTTATTCCTATTCATTTTTTATTTAGTATGCTAGGGTATGGAATATTTAGTTGATACACTTTAGTGTAATATAAATTTTGAATTACGAATTTAGAAATGCACATTTCGCTACACTAAAAAGGTGTAAATTTGATTGGTTTGGTAAAAAATATTGGATTGGTTTGGTTGTACGACTGCTAGTTTTTATTTATAAAATACTGTCGAATAATAATAACAAAAAATAGATTGGTTATTTGTGGAATTGGTTCCTCGATTTATTAGTAAAATTTATTGGTAGAGTTTATTTAAAATTTCCTCGATATTCAACCATGGCCGAGGAAATGACACAAAGTATTAAAAAATTAACGATAAAGCGTGGTCATATTAAGGCCCAGCTTACAAAGTTTCAAACCTTTTTAGCAAATATTGTGTTGCCAGAGAGGGTACATGAATTGAGAGTACGTAAACAAAGTATAGAAAAATTATTAGAAGAATTTCGCGACATACAGTTAGAATTAGAAATGCTTGACCCGGAAACAGACTATTTGGCTGAAACAGATTCATTTGAGAAAAATTATTTCGAAGCCATGGGTTTAGCAAATTTTAAATTAGAGCAAGAAATAGGACATGAGCCAGATTCTTCTAATAATGCGAATATAAGAAATTCATTAAATTTAGATACTTCTAATGACAATAATTTAGGTATTAAGTTGCCAGATATTAAGTTACCAGAATTTAACGGAAGTTATGATAGATGGATTTCCTTTCAGGAGTCATTTAAATCATTAATCCATAACAATGCGAAGTTAAATAGTGTGCAAAAATTCTTTTACTTAAAATCGGTGTTGAAAGATGAAGCCTTAAAGGTTATAAATAATTTGGAAGTAACTGAAGCTAATTATGATGTAGCTTGGGGATTACTCAACGACAGATATGAAAACAAAAAACTAATAGCTCATTCCCACTTGAAATCGATTTTCGAGTTACCTACAATAATTAAAGAAAATTATAATTCATTACGGTTATTTCTAGACACATTTTTGTTAAATTTTAGGGCACTAAAATCTTTAAACACTCATACAGAGCATTGGGATGCCATCTTGATATATTTATTAAATTCTAAATTAGATATGAAAACTAAGCGAGAATGGGAAAATTATACCAAGGACAATTTAGAACCTACAATAGATGAATTTGAAAAATTTTTAAGCAATAAATGTCAGCTTTTACAAACTATTGAAAACAAAACCGCTGGTAACAGAGATCCTAAAAAGGAATATAAGACAACGTCATATATCAATACATATAAATCTACGGATAGTAGCAATAATAAAAATTATAAGTGTATTTTTTGTAATGGTACACATTTGGTATATTATTGTGATAAATTTCTAAATGTTCCTGTAAATTCCAGGTATGAACGTGTCAAAAAATTGCATGTATGTTTAAATTGTTTAAAACCTGGGCATATTGCAGCTAATTGTAATGCTAATCCGTGTAAAAAGTGTAGTAAAAATCACAATGTATTGCTGCATTTTGAGAGTCAACCTCAAGAAACAAATCAAGCTAATAAAACTACCGTTTGCCAGTTTGAAAATAAATATGCTAACGAGGCGGCGGAAACTGAGCAAGAACAGCCACCTAATGTAGCATCTACAACTTTGACCGTATATACTCCGAAAGAATGTTATGTTTTGTTAGCAACCGCGGCGGTTTTTGTAGCTAATAATAATGGAGAATGGATTAGATGTAGGGCTTTACTAGATAATGCTAGTCAATCAAATTTTATGAGTAAGAAATTGTTCAAACAATTAAAACTAAAATTCGAAAAAATTAATATGCCAGTAACTAGTTTAAATAATGTTTCAAATTCGATTACGCAAAAAACAACTTGTACATTCAATTCATTATATGATAATTTTAGCCGTACGTGTAATTTCTTAGTGGTAGAAAAAATATCTGACAATTTACCTCAAATTGTATTGTCTGCGAGCACTTTAAAAATTCCACCTGGCATAAATTTGGCAGACCCGGAATTTAATCGTCCAGGAGATATCGACTTGTTAATCGGTGCTCAATTATTTTGGGATTTGCTACAGGTTGGACAGATTAAATTAAGTAGCAATGGGCCCGTTTTACAAAAAACTTGTCTGGGATGGTTGATCTCCGGTCCGGTACCTCAAAAAATGAACTCGAACGTTGTTTGTAACCTCAATATTTCTAACGAATTACTAAGTAAACAATTAGAATCGTTTTGGTTGGTCGAAGAAAAGCCATTAAATGACATAAAGAGTTCCTTCATCGACCATGACGAATGTGAAAAACATTTTATAAATAACTATGTAAGAGATAATACTGGCCGTTTTGTTGCAAAATTACCATTTAGTAAAGGTCCAGAATTACTCGGAGATTCGAAACAACAAGCTATTAATAGGTTTATAAATTTAGAAAAGAAATTTGACAAAAATGAGGAATTGTATACTGAATACAAGAAATTTCTAGATGAATATCAACAGTTAGGGCATATGAAGCTAGTTGATGTATCGTCTGAGACATTAGGTTACTATTTACCACATCATTGTGTTATAAAAGATGATAGCTTGACGACGAAATACAGAGTGGTGTTTGATGCGAGCGCCAAAAGCAGCACAAACATTTCGCTCAATGACATTTTGATGATAGGCCCTTATATACAGGATGACCTGTTCTCAATATTGATACGCTTTAGATTACATAACATTGTACTTGTCGCTGATATATCAAAAATGTACCGGCAGATACTAGTAGATTCGAATGACCGTAAATTCCAAAGAATAGTTTGGCGCGACAATAGAGATCAAGATATAAAGGTTTATGAATTGCAAACGATTACATACGGAACGGCCCCGGCGTCTTTTATAGCTACACGGTGTCTTAAACAAGTAGCAATAGATAATGCTAATAATTATTCGTCGGCGTCGGAAATAATATAGCACGACTTCTACATGGACGATTTACTGACTGGCGCACCTGATCCACAGAGTGCTAGTATTCTAAAGTCACAGTTAGAAACCATTTTGAGTAGTGCTGGATTTGTATTAAGAAAATGGATATCGAACGATTCGACTGTCTTAAAAAATAATGATTTATGCGATCATGCGCACTATTTAATTACCGATAAAGATCAGGTAAAGACCTTAGGTGTAATATGGGACTCGGTGGGTGATCGATTTAAATTCGTATTTAAAGAATCAAATAATATGAACGTATCTCATATATCTAAGCGTATGATTCTGTCAACAATCGCAAGGATATTGGATCCTATTGGCTTATTAACGCCTGTTATATTGAAGGCTAAATGTTTTATGCAAAAATTGTGGCAAGTAAATATAGATTGGGACCAGTCAATTCCTTTAAATTTACAAACCGAATGGTTAAATTTCTATAAACAATTACCTCATTTGGATAATCTATCAGTCTCACGACAAATTATAATGAAAGATGCTATAGAATTTCAATTGCATGGGTTTAGCGATGCCTCTGAGTTAGGTTATGGTTCTTGCGTATATCTCCGAGCTACAGATAATGTAGGAAATATTAGTTCGAATTTAATATGTTCTAAGTCTAGGGTAGCGCCTATAAAAAGTATAAGCATACCACGTTTAGAATTGAACGGTGCAGTAATTCTTGCAAAATTAATGCAACAGGTGGTCAAATCTTTAAAATTAAATATTTCGCAAATAAGATATTGGTGCGACTCAACTATTGTGCTGCAATGGTTATCAAAGCCGTCTGGAACTTGGAAAATATTTGTGTGTAACCGTGTTTCGGCCATTCAACAAATCTCCGATATAGATTGTTGGAATTATGTACCAAGCAGTGAAAATCCTGCAGATATAATTTCCAGGGGTTGTTTTCCTTTGCAATTAGAAAATAACACATTATGGTGGAATGGACCAGGGTGGTTAAATCAAGATTCTAAATTTTGGCCAGTTCAATCCTGGTCAAAGGTTGGTGAAAATGTCCCGGATTTAAAAACAAAAAAGGTTACGAATTTTAATACTGTTATGAACGAAAATATTTTTGATCGGTTTTCTTCATTCAAAAAATTAGTACGTGTTGTAAGTTGGATATTTAGATTTAAAAAAAATGCAAGATTAGCTCATGAAAATAGAACATTTTCACCGTTAACAAGTTCTGAAGTTCAGGAATCTATTATGAAATTGTCCAAACTTGCGCAAATTGAGTTTGCCACAGAATTATTTAATCTTACAAATAATAAAAAATTGTCAAGTAAGAGCAAATTGTTGCCACTAAGTCCTTTTGTAGATGAACATAATGTAATTCGAGTAGGAGGTAGGTTAAAGCATTCTGGCCTCTCCTACGAGCAAATGCATCCTATAATATTACCCAAAAGCCATCAATTTAGTAAACTTATAATTTGTTATGAACATCATAAGAATTTGCATGCTAGTGCTCAATCGGTTTTATCACAAATTAGACAACAATTTTGGATAATAAATGGCAAACAAGCCGTTCGCACTGAATTACGCAAATGTACCACCTGCTTTAGAGCTAAACCGTATGACAATAATTATTATATGGGAGACCTACCAAAGTCTCGAGTAAATCCTAACAGAATATTTTCAGTGGTAGGAATCGACTTTGCAGGACCGTACCTCGTCAAGGACGGCCGATTAAAAAATAGAAAATTAGTGAAAACGTACTTCTGCGTTTTTGTTTGTATGTCCTCTAAGGCAATCCATTTAGAAGTGGTGGGAGATTTATCGACAGATGGGTTTTTGAACTGTTTGAAGCGATTTGTCTCTCGGCGAGGTCTTTGTTCTGATATTTTCTCTGACAACGCTACTAATTTTTTAGGGGCTGATAATCAAATTAAACGCCTTTCACAAATAACTAATGATGATAGTTTTCAGGGTTATTTAATTGAAAATAAAATTAAATGGCATTATATTCCACCACGCTCGCCCCATTTTGGCGGCATTTGGGAAGCTGCAGTTCGTTCAACCAAACATTTTTTGAAAAGAGTAGCTTGCAATATACATTTTACGTATGAAGAGTTCCATACTCTCTTATGCCAAATTGAATCCATATTGAATTCCCGTCCATTATTACCCCTTTCCAATGATCCTGACGATTTGGATGCCTTGACACCGGGACATTTCATTATTGGTACATCGTTGCTTGCTTTACCTCAAAGTCATGTTCGAGAGAAACCAGTTTCTTTACTGAGACGATATGAGCTGCTCCAGCATTTAGTACAGCAATTTTGGTATAAATGGTCTAGAGACTATTTAAATTCTCTGCAGCAAAGGCCAAAGTGGCAACAAAGGGAACCCTCCACAATTAAAATCGGTTCTTTAGTTATATTAAAAGAAGACAACACCGTACCTCAGCAGTGGCCAATGGGACGAGTCATTCATCTGCATCCAGGCAGTGATAGTGTCGTGCGAGTAGTGACCGTTAAAACTGCAAAGGGTGAATTTAAGCGGGCCATTAATCGTGTTTGTGTCTTACCCGTTGATTCTGACTGATATTCCTAGTAATAAGATAAAGAAACATTCACTGAATGAAATTTTAATGTCAAACTTAAATTTATGTTAAAACTGTTTTCTGTTAATGTCATCACTGTTTCATATTTTAGCTTAAGGGTTTATGCCACTTAATACAATGATAATTTCAAGGAGGGCGGCATGTTCAGTTTGTCCCTCGGTTTGCCCTTAAGACGGCCCTGTGTGGTTTTTTAGTTGAAGTAACTTCGCGCCGGTCTGACTGGACTAGAGGCCCTCGAAGGGCAGTGTTCGACCAGACTTGCTCACAGCACGACGCTTCTGCGAGAGCATTCATTTTGTTTATTAGTTTTGTGTAATCATTGGTATTTGTACTTTATTAATAAATATTTTAAAACACTGGATTGTAACTCAATTGAGCCGTGAAGAGAAAAATAGGGTTATCGAACCAGCATAACAAAAAAAAAGTAAATCAGATAACCTACAGCATGGCAAGGATAAAATGACTCAAAATAAATACTGTTCAAAAAGAATAACAGTAATAATGAAGAAATTCAAATTAGGAAATCACTTCAAAGAGGAAATTTGGAAAAAAGTACAGATTTTAAAGAAAAAATAAATACACAGATTTTCTCTAGAACTGGTAGGATAGCAGAGCCAGAGAGAAAAATTGAAAAAAGAATAAATACTAACAGGAAAAATATACAAAAAGATAATGGCGAGGATGAATGTAAACAGTTATTTCAAGATTTTATGAAAACAAAGAGGGACTTTGAAGATGACATAATGAGGGCCAAAATAGAAGAAAAGAATAAAGATTTATTTAATAACACGAACAGTTATTGTTTAGCACACTGTGTATCAGCTGACCTTACAATGGGCAAAGGTATAACAAAAATATTTAAAGAAAAATTTGGGAGAGTAAATGAACTCATAAATCAAAAACAAAAGCCAGGAAGACTGGCATTGTTAAAAGAAGGTAATAGATGGATTATTTACCTAGTGACAAAAGAATATTTTTGGGAGAAGTCGTCACTAGAGACATTTTGGACAACACTGTATAATTTAAGAAATTTTATATTGGACAATAATATAAGAAAATTGGCAAGCCCCAGATTGGGATGTGCGTTAGATCAACTAGATTGGACTTGTAAAAAATATGATTTTTTATTTATTTAAAGATATTGAAATAGATATAATTATTTGTCACTGGTCAATTGACACTACGACGGAAAATAATTGGGATACAGCGATAATACATAAAGAGGATGAATACTTTTTGGGAAACATGGAAATAGAAGAAAAGCTTAATAAAGTAGTACTGCAGAGAGACTATGTATTAGAACCTGATGGTGTATATAATTTAGAAGTGGAATCGTTATAGGTACATTAAAGATAAAACTGGTAATAAAAATAGGATATATGAAGCTAATGAAGTATTTTTTACATCAAGAGGGTTAACACGGATTGATTTTTTAGAAAGTACTCAACAAAATAGAAAATTTTACATACAGGTAGAAAATTTGAGTAGTAGGAAAGCAAAAGTTTTTAAGGGGTCAACAGTGGGTTATGTTGTGCCCCAGAGAAACAGTTCAGAAGCTATGGTCTTATACCTGGAGGAACAGGAAAACATAGTAACCTTGGCAGATCATGATTTGGACCATCTTACAGATGAGTCACAAAGAAATGAACTATCCAAATTACTGGAGAGATATAACGATGTTTTTTCCAAATCGACAAGGGGAATGCGTTTAACAGATTTAACGAAACATAAAATAGATGTTGGCGATGCTGCTCCTATAAAATGCCGACCCTACAGGGTGTCTCAAAAAAAGCGGCAAATTATAGACGAGCACATACAAGATATGTTAGTTAATAACGTTATAAGCCCTAGCCACTCCCCTTGGGCAAGTCCAGTAGTACTAGTGAAGAAAAAAGACGAATCCACAAGGTTCTGCGCGGATTACCGAAAATTAAACAATGTAACAAAGAAGTCGACGTACCCCATTCCGAATATAGACGATATCCTTCCTTACCTCGGCGGGGCTAAATATTTTACCACGCTGGATATGTTCAGTGGCTACTGGCAGGTAGAAATTGAAGAAAAATCTAAGGAGTATACTGCTTTTATAACACAAGGACAAGGACTATTTCAGTTTAATGTCCTTTTGGATTATGCAATGCCCCCGCAACGTTTCAGCATCTAGCTGACCAAGTTTTTGAAGGGATGAAATGCAAAGATGATGATTTTCAAAAACATGGGACGAACACTTGAAAAAATTAGAAAGAGTTTTCGAAAGGCTGAGAATGGCTAATTTAACCTTAAAACCTAGTAAATGTATTTACGTGAAAGAAGAAGTGAAACTATTGGGGCACATAGTAAGCAAGGACGGTATTGCGCCAGATAAAGATAAATTAATGGCTATTAGAGAATTTCCGCAACCAAAAACAATAAAACACATTCAAAGTTTCGTAGGACTGTGCAATTATTACAGAAAATTTGTAAAAGATTTTTCCCTTATAGCTAGGCCATTACATTTAACAATAAAAGACGGAAATAATTTTGTTTGGGGTCATGACCAACAAAAAGCTTTTGAAACACTTAAGGAAAAATTATTAACTAGCCCCGTTTTGCAACATTTTAACCCAAATAAACCCTGGATGGATGTACTATAGGTATCGGTGCAATACTTCTTCAGGAGGGGGAAGACGGGCAACAACATCCCATAGCCTACGTTAGTAGGAGCCTCTGGAAAGCTGAGAGTAATTATATGATCAGCGAGATTGAAGCACTAGCTGCAATTTGGGCACTAGGCTATTTAAGGCACCTAATTTACGGAAGACCCGTTAAAATTGTTACCGATCATCATGCCCTTTGTTGGATAAGGTCCTTAAAGGACCCGACAGGTAGACTGGCGAGATGGTCGCTAAAACTCTCGGAGTTTGACTACTCCATTGTGCATAAGAGTGGTAAGGCATATGCAGATGCAGATGCATTATCACGAAATCCAGCATTAGAGGCCAAGAACGATCGACAAGATATTGAGCACATACCGACATATCTAATGTTGCCTGGCGCCTCCACCATATGTTACGTAGCATCTCTACGCACAAGGGGGTAGCTACAGATATAGATTAATCACACCAAAAAAACAGTAACAAAATGGTCTATTCAGTAGCAAGAAACATAACGGCGAGAAAATATTGCCACCAGCTGGAGGTTGTACAAATATCCGTTTATATAGGTCTTACCTATTTCCAACTTCCATGGTCTGCAGGGGAGATACTGCTATTCCAAAAAAAAGGGGGGAACTTTCTCACAAACTATACTGCCACCGACTGACTTCCGTTACATTCAAGTTCCAACCCTTGGTTCATGATTTTTGTCATATCAGCAGTGGCCTGAGGGACCACCGCCAATCCGCGCTTTCCAGTAAAAACGTCATCGTGGTCAACGTACCTGGGAATGTCGTAACCTGCCGACTTTACGTTTTTATCCACAGTATAGAATATAGTTACGAAATTAAAATAAAATATGGTTTATGCAATGATTTTAAACTAGGTTGGAACTGGATTGCTTTGGAGTTTTGAAATGATTTTATTTTTAAAATACATTTACTAATTAGACTTAATTTCCAATGACTAATTTTCTATTAAATTTCCATTCTTGACACAATTGATAGTAGTAAAAAACGTATACGAAGGAATTCGAGCGCGAAACTCTAACATAAGTGTTAGTAAAGCTGTTATATGTTTAGTTCGTTAACACAAGTGTCAGTTTCTAGTGTATATCGTGCTATAAGAAAGAGTGTGGAAGTAAATCCAAAGAAGAAAAAAATAGAAACACGAGGAAGGAAAAAAACAGAAGTCGATGATGACGTAAAATGCGCCATTCGCAGGAAAATTCATGGATTTTTCTCCAGAAATGAAATACCGACGACAAAAAAAATTCAAGCTACGATAGTTGAAGATGAGGAAATGCCTCAATTATCTGACAAAGTTCTTAGAAGAACAATGCATAACATGAATTTTCGGTTTTTAAAACGAAATGAGAATAGTATGCTCGTTGAAAAAGATGAAATTGTAGTATGGCGAAGAGATATTATTAAATGGTTAAAATCAAAGAATATTAAATATACGGACATCATGCTCAAACCACAATTATTAAAAATTGTCCAAAGAGAAAAAGGTCGATATATTAAGTATGTAGTAGATGAGATGGCCGAAGTGCGAGGAATTAATATACTCCGTTTACCGCCATACCATTGTGAATTAAATCCAATAGAGTTAGTTTGGGCACAAATAAAAACCGAAGTAGCACGAAATAATACCACCTTTAAATTAAGTGATGTGAAGTTATTATTACAAGAGGCCATTAATCATGTCACTGCTGAAACATGGCGTAAGTGTATTGGGCATGTGCAGAAGGAGGAGCAACGTATGTGGGATCTAGATACAACAGTAGATGTTTTGATAGACCCACTCATTATCCATTTAGGGGAAGATGATTCAAGTGACAGTGATAGCAACATCTCTACTGATAGTGATAATTAAATACAATGAAGTGAAAACTTTGCTACATAGTGGCAGTAAGGCAAAAGTGTTACAGTGAAGATTAAATTGTTATAGTGAAGTGAATATGTGGCAGTGATGTGAAAGTGTGATAATGAAATAAAAGTGTTATGTTATAGTGAAGTGGATGTGACACCGAAGTGAACGTGTGGTTATTTTAATAAATAGTGAACATACAGTGATAGTGAAGTTTGTTATGATTCTGACGTAATGTGTACTAATTTAGTGAAATGTATAAATAGTCAACACCTTGTGGCGGCATGAGCCGGGTGGTGGTGGATCATCGATACCCAAGAGGGCATCGTTTTATAGGATATATTTACAATGCTGGTAAGAATCTTTTCAGTTTGTCTTGATAAAGTTTCTAAATTAACTTAGGTACACCGATATACAAGATAAAAACTTTAAATTTTGAAATATTTTTATTATTTTATATCCGTTATATCACTGTTTCTACTCTAAAAATAATGGATATTATGTAATGCAATTATATTTGTATATTTTTTTATATTTGATCGCATTCAAATTTAGTACGCCTATGAAATGTTGCTCCCCGCACGCTTCGCTCGTCGCGCTTGTCTACAAGCTAGCGATTAGTCACTGTCTACAATTTTGGCAGTCAACTATAATATAAATCAATTTTCCTATAGTCCGCAGAGTAGTTAATTTCACATATTATTAATACCTAATAAAAAATATATAAAATACTATTTTATAGTGGAATATATGTTATTTATGGAAAAAATATATAATTTTCATTATAAAAATATTTTAATAATATTATAACAAACAATCAAGAAATAGTAGTAGCAGTACTATTTTGAAAACATAATTTTCTTAAATAGTGTTAAAATATTCTGAAAAACAAACAGAAATGTTTTAAAAATATATTTTTGGCTGTCTATGATTGATAGATATTATTTTTCGCATAGAACATTTCTTAACGCATTTTGGGCTCAATTACCTATTTTGAAACTTCCGCTAAGTTTTATCTCATTAGTAGAGAAAATACAGGGTGATTTTAAATAAAGTAGCAAAAATGAGACCACAGATTCCTTAGGTGAAAGTAAATCGATTTAACCTAGCATACCTATATCCCAAGACGCATAATAACAAAGATACAGGGTGTCAAAATTAAAATTTTATTTTCGATATTTGTCGATAACTTCTTAAAAAATCAAAATATTTACATTCAAGAAGAAGAAATTCAAATTTGTTTCTAATTTTGGATGGATACACTAAGCAGCAAAAAAGTTCTGTCATTTAAAAGAAACATGGTGTGCCACAAGTGGCGCCCTCTACTAGTGACGTCAAAATTAGAAACAAATTTGAATTTCTCGCCCGCAAAAACCCTCGACTTACAAATTGTATGCAAATATTTGGATTTTTTGAGAAGTTATCTACAAATATCGAAAACAAAATTTTAACTTTGGCACCCTGTATCTTTTTTATTATGCGACTTGGGATATAGGTATGTTAGGTTAAATCGATTTACCTTCACCTAAGGAATCTGTAGTCTCATTTTTGCTACTTTATTTAAAATCACCCTGTATATTAAATAAATATGGCCCATCACCTAATTATTGTGTTATTTATATTTACAATCGAACAACAATAGTTTTTTTGCTCAAAACTAATCACCTAATATTTAAATATTTATATTATGCTTATCTATTTGCTTCAAGATGCCTCAATTCAAATATTGATTTTGTGTAAGGTCATCTCTATATACTCGCGTCAAGAATTTAGACGTCTTACGTATGGTTGACATTAGGCAATTGTCTTTATTGTCAACGTAATTTTCGATATTTGGTCGCCTTAAAACCAACAATTTTTTGCAATTTCATGCAATATATAATGCAAACATTTAGTGTAGTATATAATTTTATAACTCTCAGTTGCAGTTTCTTAAATATTTTGATAAAAATATAATGATTTATTCATTTGTTCGTATGACGTAAGTCGTCTGATTTTTTTACGCGAGTATAGTTAATTTTACAATTATCTAATAAATTTGTGTCAAAAACTGTTTCATTATTTATTTTCATCAAAATGTCGGATACTAATATTCAGAACTATCCATAACTCACCCTGTATATTCAAATATACACGAAATAACAAAGTAAACCAAACAAATATAAGATAAGATCGTATATAGTATGTACTTACGTTGGCGGATTTACGATGTTGAATAATTCCACAGTCGATGTCGGAACTCTTCGCACTATCATTTTTCTTCCATCTGTTGAACCCATTCCTACTGATGCCCATGATCTTATAGAAATAGCATCAGAAGAATATTTTGCCGTGTCACTATCATTAGTTGTTAACTTTGTTTGACTAAATTCGTTTAATAAATAATAATTTTTTAATGACCTAATGCTATTTTCCCGTCGGAAATAGGAATTGACATGTACCATAGAAATACTGTTGCTATTATTTGATAAACCTGTCTTTTCGATTTTTGATAATTTTTTTAATGAATTCTGAAAAGGAAATTCACTTTCATCTCCTTCCACTTTACCTTTAGTGTCGAAGTTAATATTTATATCATTTTCATTCGAAATATTTTTCGACATTACTTGAATTTCTTCCATATTATCGAAAAACTAAATAAATATGGTCTAATTATTATTTACTGTCAAATGAAACTAAACTTGTCCACTTTATGAACAATAGTCACACTTTTGTGATTAACAATTATTTTGCTTGTGTCGGAGAACTGATACGCCTCGCAGCTGTCACGAGACTAACTCGACATGTACCTAATGTGTAATTACCTATAATTTCATTCTGAGATATATTGTACCTCAGAGTAGGGACTTGAATTTATTTGTATCTCCACTTTAGTCCTAATAAATATTAGAATTTTAAAAAACTTAACTAAAACTACAAACTGAACAATATTTATTTATTTATTTATTTATTTATTTATTTATTTATTTATTTATTTATTTTTAATTGTTCTTTGTATAAATCACACACCTATTAATATTGCAAAGTAGCTGCCAGTATTTATCATTACATTAACATTAATATGCGTTACATCTAAAACACTGAAGATTAATAAATTGGTACCTAATTGACCAAGTTTTTTCTAATTGAAAATAGCTGTAGGTATCTAATTTTTTATTATTAGCTTTATACAGATTCCAACCATCTACACTTAAATTATTCTAACTGAAACAAACATCAACTATTAAAATATAATTGTATGGCCTTGAAGTTGAGGTAGACACAAAAATCACATATAAGGTTTATTGAAAATTTTTTTGGAAATTAAATTTATAAGCTTTTAATTTTTAATAAACATTCTTGACTTTTTTATCTTGATAATTTGTTTTTAAATTTATCAAATTTGAAAAAATCACACAAAATCATTTTTGAAATAATATATTAAAAAAAAAGAAAAACTGATGAAAACATATTTATTGTTCCAGTTCTGCCACCTACAATAATCTTTAATACAACTAATCATATCTTGGAATTTTATCAAATATGCAACCAGAAATATATCTGACGAAAGAAAGAAAATTTGAAGTATACCGGGAAATACATTACATTAAAAAACAAGATTAAAGTACATAACTGATTGTTTTAACTCGTATATAGCATATAATGCAAACACCTAAGATATAATATTTTATTCAATTTGGATAATTTTGGACTGAGATAATTTGAGTACCTATTTTTTAGAAAATCGTACTATTTTCTTGGCTGCTGTGTTATACGTGCTAAGTAGTGTTAAGTACTCAACAATTAACATTTTAATGTTTTCAAAAACTTCATAATATCCTAGAAAAAAAACTTGTGAATTTTATTCATGATAGGAAGGCTGTAAAACCAAAATCCCAAAAATATTTATTTGCTAAATAAAATAAAAATAGTAAATTGTAATAAAAAGCACATGTATGTCGAATAGTGATTCAGTAAATGAAATATAAATAAATTTAAAAATTTAAAGTTACTAAAAAAGACCAAAGTCTTTCTTTTGCAATAAGTAGGTACTGCTGTCAGCATTTGCTTTCAATAAAGACATATAAATTTAATTTTACATTATAATATTGGTATAGGTAGACCAACGTATCAATTCAATGCGGCACGATGGTGTTCCTAAAATATTTACAGTAATAATAAGTAGGTACGTTCGGTTCCTGATTTGTGTTTAAGATTTGTAAGTAATTGATTTAATATAGTAGAAATACCTATACGTTTTTATTAAACGAAATTTGCTGTCGTTTCTCTATATTTATGTTATTACTTAAGAAGTTATAATAATTATTTAACAAAATATATGTTTTTAAAAAGGAAAACTGTATATTTTGACACATTTCTTGGATTCATAAATTACATAAAATGAACTAAAAATATAATATATCTACACTTTAGTGTAATCACTAGGATTAGCCCAGAAGTGGGAGGCTTGTGCGGGAGAGGGAATGGTATATTATTATTAAGCAGGCCGCATTTGCGTCCAGGAATAACATACGTTGGTAGGCCCGAACCACCATTCAGTGCAGGATTGAGGAAAACCTGTAAAAACCTCATTAATTAGAGAGGTGGTCAAATGCCGACCGGTATCAATCTCTCACATTGACCCAAGCCAACTTTTTTCCACCCTAGGAAGGGTGCCACTCCTGCCCACGAGTATATCTGATCAAAGAACAATTCAAGTATGTCTTTTATCTCTATATTTTTATATTAGTAAGAGAAATACACTTAAAAAATTTTTACGTAACAAAAATATTAGACAACTAAGTCTTGATATATCAAATCAATGTTTATCGCAAAAAATTGTTGAAAATTCACAAAGTTCAGATTTTAATAATTCCGTCAAAATTTAAGTAGGTAGTAACTATTTTTATTATATACAGGGTGTCCGGAAATGATGAGCAAAAAATGAGGATGATTCTAGACCGAAAATAAATGCTACCTCTTTCTATAACATTTTTTCCAAAACTGATTATTAACGGAGTTACAGGGTGTTAAAGTTAAAATTTTATTTTCGATATTTGTAAATAACTTAAGAAATCCAAATATTTATTTAAATTTGTAAATCTGGTTTTTTTTTGCGGACGAGAAATTCAAATATGTATCTAACTTTGACGTCACTAATAGAGGGCACCACTTGCTGCACACCATGTTTCTTGTAAATGGCAGAACTTTTTTGCATCTTAATGTATCCATCTGACTATCGAAACAATCGATTCTCCTACCTGTTTTATTTGAAAAAGGTATACCTTACTGAAGTCGGTAGGCGCTACCGTTTTTAAAATAATCCTATTTGAAATGCTCAGTGCATCGATTAAAAACGGTTTTGGTTTCAGGTAAAGTGCCTTTTGTGCTGAAAATACAGCAAAATGTTACTTGAAAAAGTTGTTCAGAATCGTAAATTAACTGACAAGGTCAGTGTTTTCATCTATATCTAGAATTCATTGTGTAATTATATTTTATAATATTATACTTGTAGTATAAACCTCTTTTTGATCATTTATTTTATTTTTCCACCTTGTATGGATTATTAATATAACATATAATGTAATATCAGCATTCCTGTAATATCATCTTTTTTTATATCACAGGAATGCGCTGACTGGGAATATTAATACTATTTAAACTAAGGACGTTTCACTTACAGGGCAGTGTAGTATTTGCTCGCAATCTGTAACTTGATGCTAATAAATTGTCACCGAATTATCCATCTTATTGTTTTACTGATATACTTACAACATTACTGGCGCAGTCGGTAGGATTCGTAGTGCCTTTTTGGATCAAATTTGGAGCATCAAATTTCCTGGTCCAAGAGGTCTCTGTTTCAACAGTTCAACTGCGAAACGAATCGTGAACAAGGACACCCACTTAGCATCGTTGAAGAAATTTATTGGAACGGAACTACTAGTGGTTGGTTAACTAGGCTCAACACTGTAAGTACCAGATTTGCAAATTCTTCACTCCCTTATTCCTTAAGTATACTGACAAGTTTTGATTATCCAAGACAGTGTATAATTTTGGAAATTTTCACATTTCAAGTTGCAACGTTTAATTATTAAACCGGCCTTTGAAAGTGAGAATTAGGTTAGAAATTTCAATTTAATCTTGCAAATGCTATTTATTTAGCAGGGCGATTAGAGCGAAATTTAGTATAAGTTTTTCATACTATCTTGACTCTCCTGTATAGGGCGTGAGCAAGACAGATAGTCCGAAAAAGACTTTTTTTATTTTTTTTTATTTTTATATCAACAAGAAGGAAACAAAACAAAATGACACAGCCAACATCGGCAAGTCCTCTTAACTTAGATACTTTAGATAAATTGACTAAGCTTATCCCTGTTTTTACTGGCAGAGATATAGAACTTCCAGATTTCCTTCAGAATTCTGAAAATTTGATTCATTTCCTTAGCACTAATGACCCTCGACAGCAAACCATTATACTAGCGTCAATTAAAACCAAGATACAAGGTAATGCACGCGAATCATTATTAGGTAGACCCGATATCAAAACGTGGGACGAAATCAAAGTTTTCTTTAAACAAAATTTCTCAGATAATAAATCTCTAGAAACTCTAGAACTAGAACTGAAATATACGACTTTAATTCCTGGAGAGGATATTCAATCCTTTGGTCAAAAACTGATAGCCCTTAAGGCTAGAATTATAAACAAAATACAGCAAACTTTTCTTTCGGCTACTGAACAAACTGGCCGTATTTCATTCTTTTCAACTCAAGCTTTTAACATTTTCAAATTAAATCTACCATACCACTATGCACAACAACTTATTCGCGCTAGACAAGAAGTTCACACCATAGAACAGGCTGTTAGTTTCATAGAAGATGAAATTAAATACGACAATTACAAGCGACTTACTTTTCAAAACAGACAAGCTAGGAAACCTCAACAACAAAATCAGCAAATGAGACCACAGCGTCCTAAACCGCAACCACAACAATCAGAATCAGAATAATCAACCGAGACCCCCGTCTCAACCCGCTAATTTCTACCAATCACCTAATAACCCATCAAGATTTCCATCGCAACCTATAAATTTATATCAATCACCTAATAACCAGCAAAGATATTTACCGCAACCTTCAACAAATCGAAATGTTTTTGGAAAACCTCAAAATGTTTTTAAACCCTCTCAACAACAAATTCAACCCAAACCTACACCTATGTCAGGTATTAGTTACACTCACCCTCAAACATCTGGTGTTAGTTATAGTCCCCAGCGCACACAATTTCAAAGGAAAACCTTCCCTGACAATAAAGCTTCCCTACCTGCAGTACAAGAACTATTTAATACTGAACTCTATGAGCAAAACAACCCTGAACAAAATAGTTTTGAATATAATCCGTCTGAATATGAATTAGGATTCGACCAAGCCTATTCTCTTGAACAAGAAAGTCCAAACAATTATTCTTATGATTCTTACCAGGAATTTTCGGAAGATAAATCCCAAGAAATAAATTTTCAAGAAACTCATACTCCCCAGGACCCGATATAGTTTTGAACAATGTTGAAAATAATAAACTTTCCTTCATTCAAATTCAAAACCCTCCTATTCGACTTCTCTTAGATACTGGATGTGGAAAAATATCATTAACCCTCTGTAATTTCACAGTTCTACCCAAAATGCACTCATCCTGAAACAAACATCATCACAACCTGCACTGGTTCTCAAAAATCTTATTTCTCGGCGCATATTCCAATTTTTAACGAATTTAATTCAAATTATACGATGGAAGCAATAATATTTGACTTCAGTAAAGATTTTGACGGACTGATAGGTTTTGAAACTCTTCAACACTTGGGACTAATTATTGATCCCAAAAACTTAACACTGTCAAATACAAATTGTATCATTCCCTTGCAGATACAAAGACACAATGAACCCATAAATATTGAAGCTAACTCTGTCAGAATTTTAAAATTCCCTGTTAATATCTTATCTGGAGAAATTTTTATAGAAACTCAACGATCTCCAAGTTTTTATATTCCTGCATGCGTAACACGTGCTGAAAACGGATTAGCACAAATTGAAATATATAATACCACTTCAGAAACCCAGTCCATTGCCCTGACCAAAGTTTACCTGCAACACTACTTGACGAATACTTTACTCAAACACTACAGATTAAAACTAAAGAAGGAACTATGTTAAACCATATCAATCAAAATTCAAAAGATATTACAACCTTGCTTAGAACCGAACATTTGAATTCCGAGGAAAAATTCCATCTTTTGAACTTTGTAAAAATATGAAACTTGTTTTCACTTCCCTAATGATACGTTAACCTTTACAAACCAGGTTAAACATGAAATCAAGACCCATAACGAAATACCCATTCATACTAAAACTTATCGATATCCTCGTGTGCATCAGCAGGAAGTAAAACGACAAATTGACGAAATGCTGCAAAATAATATCATCCGTCCCTCTAAATCTCCCTATAGTTCACCAATCTGGATTGTACCAAAGAAAATTGACGCCACAGGTAAACAAAAATGGCGCCTAGTGGTAGATTACCGGAAAATTAATGACAATACAAAAACTGACAGGTACCCTTTACCCAATATTTCTGACATCCTTGACAAACTTGGACGATGTCAATATTTTACAACCCTAGACTTAGCAAGCGGATTCCACCAGATAGAAATGCACGAAAACTCTATAGACAAAACGGCATTCATTACTGAAAATGGACATTATGAGTATGTCCGGATGCCCTTCGGGTTAAAGAACGCTCCTGCGACGTTTCAACGTGTTATGGATAACGTACTTAAAGATTTGCAACATAAAATCTGTTTTGTCTACATGGACGATATTATCATTTTTAGTACTTCCTTCAGGAACATATACAAAATTTGGAACTTGTATTTAAAACTCTAGCAGAAGCTAATCTGAAAATACAGATAGATAAATCGGAATTTCTATGTAAACAGGTAGAATTTTTAGGACATATTATCACACCGGAAGGTATTAGGCCGAACCCTAAGAAAATAGAATCCATAAAGAATTTTCCCTTGCCGAAAACGACAAAAGAGATAAAAAATCATTTTTGGGACTTTTAGGTTTTTATCGTAAATTTATTCCCAATTTTGCTAAACTAACAAAACCTCTAACACAAAGGCTTCCAAAAGGATTCCAAAATCGACTTTTCTCAAGATTATTTAGATTGTTTCGAAACTTGCAAAAATTTACTTTGTAACGAACCTGTATTAGCCTATCCCGATTTTCACAAAACTTTTACCCTCACTTGTGACGCGTCCAATTTCGCAATCGGAAGTATTCTAAGCCAGGACGGTCATCCAATCTCATATTACTCTAGAACTCTCAATCCCGCCGAATGTAATTATTCGACGATCGAAAGGAACTTTTATCAATTGTCAACTCCGTAAAATATTTTAGACCATATCTCTTCGGTACAAAATTCATAATTGAAACAGATCACCAACCCCTACAGTGGTTATTTAATTTAAAAGACCCTAACTCCAGACTTGTCCGTTGGAGACTCAAATTAGAAGAGTATGACTATGTCATTAAATATAAAAGGGGAAAATCAACCAAGCCGATCCTCTTTCTCGTATAAAAATTAATCCTATTGAAACAAGTTCAATACAAAATGATACAAGTTCGATGATAGCTCAAGTAGACGAATCAGACTTGGACTTAGACAAACTTTTCGAAATTCCTCTTGAAGATATTCTTAATGACTGTAATCGTGAAACATATGAATCCTTGTTAAAAGATTTTGAACAATTGCCTGAAAGCCATCCTGAAAGTGATGCACAAACTATCCATACGTCTCGTTCTAATCCTATCCTAGAAATCAAATATACAGATAATGTCTTAAACCTCTTTAATCATCAATTTATAATTTCAGAAAATGAATCAAACAAATTAAATACTCATTATTCCGAAAAAACTTTTCCCGGTAAAACAAAACATGTTATAAAATTAGTTAATAGACAATCAGACGATGAAATTTTTAAATTCCTCAGAACATTCATAAAAGCTAACTCCACTAAGCACGCCCTTTTCTTTGACTCTATTGAACTCGAACAAAAATTATTAGAACACTACAAAATAATCTCCTTCTGGATATAAATTTGTTATCTGTAAAAACAAGTTGAAGATGTCCTTACGGAACAAGAGCAAGAACAAAAATTAAATATAACCATGAGGCAAAACATACCATCGTGGAGTAACGGCAACTCATCAAGCTCTTTTACGAAAATATTACTGGCCTCATATGTTTGAGCATATCCGGGAATATATTTCTAAATGTCAAACATGTATTACCATGAAAACCGATCGTCATCCACCAAACCCGAAATTTCAACATACATACACTCCTTCTTCTCCGTTTGAACTCCTAAATATAGATACACTTTCGATTAATAATCAGAAAATTATTACTATCATTGATGTTTTTTCTAAATATGCACATGCTTATCCTGTTGACGCAATAACTGGAGTTAACGTTCAACGTAGTCAAAATTTATCGAAAGTCATGGTTACCCGTATAAAATCTTGGTAGATTCTGGCGTAGAGTTTAATAACATTATGATTAAAGATTTTTGTAACCTACACAAAATATCTCTCCAATTCACTTCCATTCAGGGACATACTACAAACGGAAATATTGAAAGGTTTCATTCCACCTTGCTTGACTTAGTAAGATGCATAAAAACTGAGCAACCAAATGCACCAATTGATTACCTAATATCTTTGGCAGTAATTTCTTATAACCATACGATACATACGACAACCAAGGAGTCCCCTATAAATATTACTCGCGGCGACAGTAGGCCCGACGCTTTTGATATAAATGAACAGATTATTACATCTGACTATATTGAAAAACATAGAAACATCACGAAAACCATGTATAACCAAATTAAACAAAATATCGAAACAAAAAAAAGACAAAACTATAACTAAATTAAATGAATCTCGTAGAGAACCCGATACTTTTGAAGCTGACGAAAATGTCTATATTAAAAATTCAAATCGAAATAAATTGTCTCCCCGATATACAAAAGAATTAACATCTAAAGATTTAGGACCCACTGTAGAGATATTCAAACGATCCGACATCAAGGTGACAAATATCACAAAGCTTTTATAAAACGCAAACCTAAACCAAGAAAACGGAAAATTGATAATCCTCTTCCGTTTCAGGACATGGCCTCCCAACTGACGATCCTGATTCTCCTGACGATAACATTCCCTTAGCCAACTTTTTAAAAATCGAAACTATGAAAAACCCCTTCTAATGAGTCAATTAAGTAAGGAAATTCGTGTTTTCTCCCATTGCCACGACTTCATCCAGGTCATTGACTTAACTAAAATCAAAACCAAACTACCCAACTATTATCTGAGCTGGGTCTTTCTCATTGGTATTTATCAAAAATTAAACAATCTTTATTTTATATACAAACTAAACTTGAAAATTTTGAAAACCCAAAGACCAGACAGAAACGAGGACTAATTAACATCGTTGGTTCATTACATAAGTATTTATTTGGAACATTAGATAACGACGATTTAGAAATTATTAATTCAAAATTTAACACCCTTCTACAAAATGAACACGAAATAAAAACACAGTTAGACCTACAAAGTTCTATATTGATTAATTTAAATATAAAACTTAATGATTCATTTCTTATAATGATAAGAATTTCAACATCCTTTCACGTGTTATCGATAAACTAAAAAACGATGTTGAGTGTGTCAAAATTCAATTAAATTTACAAGAGATCTTCACAGAAGTGGAAGACTTACTTTCAAATTTGGAAACGGCGACAAATCTCGCTCAACATAACATTATACATAATTTCTTTTTACCATTAAAAATATTAAACCTATACTAAATCAGTTATATGCCATTTATGATCGCAAGGAAATAATCGAATTAGCTAACCTACACTCTTACTATAATCTATTTTTAATCTCAGTAACTATTCTTGAATATAAAATTATAGTGAAATTGTCAATACCACTTTTCTTTCCCGAGCATTATAACACTTACCATCTGTTATCTATCCCTATTAATGACAAAACTATTATTCCTTTCCAACCTTACCTACATGCAAATCTGGATACTCAACAGCACCTATGGACAACTCAACCATGTCCATATATCGAAGAATACAATCTATGTAAAGGAACTTTTGAACTTCAACATGATCAATGTTTCCTTTCTTTAATTCAAAACAAACCACATCAATGCCTTTCGACAAACGTTAAGCTACAAACTACACTATTAGAACAACTTAAGGACAATCAGATACTGATTATCCCATATCATGAAGAACTAGTTCACGAACAATGTCGTAAAACAAACCTACTCTGTAAATCAACCATCTCTAGTGACCATAGACTCATGTGATGTAATTATCAGAGACATTCGTTTCTCTCAAAGCGACTATGTCCAACAAACCCAAGTCCATTTACCAACGATTAATTTGGAACCCTCCAGTGGCCCCACCATTCATCTTCATGAAATGGACCTTCAAGACTTTCAGCAGCTACAACGTCTAACGAAGAGTTTAAAACCTGTGCATCTTAGTGAATTTGAAAATATGAAATCAAGAAATGTTATCCTGTATATTTTTCTATTTGTTATAACTGTATTTTGCACCTTATTATTATACTACAGATGCCTTCATAAGAAAATACATATCTGTTACAGAAAGAATCCCTCAGCTCCTTCTGCAGCTGCAGGAATTCCACTTAGGGAGGGAATTGTAGTATAAACCTCTTTTTGATCATTTATTTTATTTTTCCACCTTGTATGGATTATTAATATAACATATAATGTAATATCAGCATTCCTGTAATATCATCTTGAATTACGATACATAACTAATGAAAGTTGTGGAATGCTTTTAACAATGTTTCATAGTAAGTAATGTTGTAAGTATATCAGTAAAACAATAAGATGGATAATTCGGTGACAATTTATTAGCATCAAGTTACAGATTGCGAGCAAAACCTACACTGCCCTGTAAGTGAAACGTCCTTAGTTTAAATAGTATTAATATTCACAGTCAGCGCATTCCTGTGATATAAAAAAAGATGATATTACAGGAATGCTGATATTACATTATATGTTATATTAATAATCCATACAAGGTGGAAAAATAAAATAAATGATCAAAAAGAGGTTTATACTACAATTCCCTCCCTAAGTGGAATTCCTGCAGCTGCAGAAGGAGCTGAGGGATTCTTTCTGTAACAGATATGTATTTTCTTATGAAGGCATCTGTAGTATAATAATAAGGTGCAAAATACAGTTATAACAAATAGAAAAATATACAGGATAACATTTCTTGATTTCATATTTTCAAATTCACTAAGATGCACAGGTTTTAAACTCTTCGTTAGACGTTGTAGCTGCTGAAAGTCTTGAAGGTCCATTTCATGAAGATGAATGGTGGGGCCACTGGAGGGTTCCAAATTAATCGTTGGTAAATGGACTTGGGTTTGTTGGACATAGTCGCTTTGAGGAGAGAAACGAATGTCTCTGATAATTACATCACATGAGTCTATGGTCACTAGAGATGGTTGATTTACAGAGTAGGTTTGTTTTACACGACATTGTTCGTGAACTAGTTCTTCATGATATGGGATAATCAGTATCTGATTGTCCTTAAGTTGTTCTAATAGTGTAGTTTGTAGCTTAACGTTTGTCGAAAGGCATTGATGTGGTTTGTTTTGAATTAAAGAAAGGAAACATTGATCATGTTGAAGTTCAAAAGTTCCTTTACATAGATTGTATTCTTCGATATATGGACATGGTTGAGTTGTCCATAGGTGCTGTTGAGTATCCAGATTTGCATGTAGGTAAGGTTGGAAAGGAATAATAGTTTTGTCATTAATAGGATAGATAACAGATGGTAAGTGTTATAATGCTCGGGAAAGAAAAGTGGTATTGACAATTTCACTATAATTTTATATTCAAGAATAGTTACTGAGATTAAAAATAGATTATAGTAAGAGTGTAGGTTAGCTAATTCGATTATTTCCTTGCGATCATAAATGGCATATAACTGATTTAGTATAGGTTTAATATTTTTTAATGGTAAAAAGAAATTGTGTATAATGTTATGTTGAGCGAGATTTGTCGCCGTTTCCAAATTTGAAAGTAAGTCTTCCACTTCTGTGAAGATCTCTTGTAAATTTAATTGAATTTTGACACACTCAACATCGTTTTTTAGTTTATCGATTACACGTGAAAGGATGTTGAAATTCTTATCAATTCTAAGAAATGAATCATTAAGTTTTTTATTTAAATTAATCAATATAGAACTTTGTAGGTCTAACTGTGTTTTTATTTCGTGTTCATTTTGTAGAAGGGTGTTAAATTTTGAATTAATAATTTCTAAATCGTCGTTATCTAATGTTCCAAATAAATACTTATGTAATGAACCAACGATGTTAATTAGTCCTCGTTTCTGTCTGGTCTTTGGGTTTTCAAAATTTTCAAGTTTAGTTTGTATATAAAATAAAGATTGTTTAATTTTTGATAAATTACAATGAGAAGCACCCAATTCAGATAATAGTTGGGTAGTTTGGTTTTTGATTTTAGTTAAGTCAATGACCTGGATGAAGTCGTGGCAATGGGAGAAAACACGAATTTCCTTACTTAATTGACTCATTAGAAGGGGGTTTTTCATAGTTTCGATTTTTAAAAAGTTGGCTAAGGGGAATGTTATCGTCAGGAGAATCAGGATCGTCAGTTGGGAGGCCATGTCCTGAAACGGAAAGAGGATTATCAATTTTCCGTTTTCTTGGTTTAGGTTTGCGTTTTATAAAAGCTTTGTGATATTTGTCACCTTGATGTCCGGATCGTTTGAATATCTCTACAGTGGGTCCTAAATCTTTAGATGTTAATTCTTTTGTATATCGGGGAGACAATTTATTTCGATTTGAATTTTTAATATAGACATTTTCGTCAGCTTGCGAGATTCATTTAATTTTGTTATAGTTTTGTCCTTTTTTGTTTCGATATTTTGTTTAATTTGGTTATACATGGTTTTCATGATGTTTCTATGTTTTTCAATATAGTCAGATGTAATAATCTGTTCATTTATATCAAAAGCGTCGGGCCTACTGTCGCCGCGAGTAATATTTATAGGGGACTCCTTGGTTGTCGTATGTATCGTATGGTTATAAGAAATTACTGCCAAAGATATTAGGTAATCAATTGGTGCATTTGGTTGCTCAGTTTTTATGCATCTTACTAAGTCAAGCAAGGTGGAATGAAACCTTTCAATATTTCCGTTTGTAGTATGTCCCTGAATGGAAGTGAATTGAGAGATATTTTGTGTAGGTTACAAAAATCTTTAATCATAATGTTATTAAACTCTACGCCAGAATCTACCAAGATTTTATACGGGTAACCATGACTTTCGATAAATTTTAAAAGACTACGTTGAACGTTAACTCCAGTTATTGCGTCAACAGGATAAGCATGTGCATATTTAGAAAAACATCAATGATAGTAATAATTTTCTGATTATTAATCGAAAGTGTATCTATATTTAGGAGTTCAAACGGAGAAGAAGGAGTGTATGTATGTTGAAATTTCGGGTTTGGTGGATGACGATCGGTTTTCATGGTAATACATGTTTGACATTTAGAAATATATTCCCGGATATGCTCAAACATATGAGGCCAGTAATATTTTCGTAAAAGAGCTTGATGAGTTGCCGTTACTCCACGATGGTATGTTTTTGCCTCATGGTTATATTTAATTTTTTGTTCTTGCTCTTGTTCCGTAAGGACATCTTCAACTTGTTTTTTACAGATAACAAATTTATATCCAGAAGGGAGATTATTTTGTAGTGTTCTAATAATTTTTTGTTCGAGTTCAATAGAGTCAAAGAAAAGGGCGTGCTTAGTGGAGTTAGCTTTTATGAATGTTCTGAGGAATTTAAAAATTTCATCGTCTGATTGTCTATTAACTAATTTTATAACATGTTTTGTTTTACCGGGAAAAGTTTTTTCGGAATAATGAGTATTTAATTTGTTTGATTCATTTTCTGAAATTATAAATTGATGATTAAAGAGGTTTAAGACATTATCTGTATATTTGATTTCTAGGATAGGATTAGAACGAGACGTATGGATAGTTTGTGCATCACTTTCAGGATGGCTTTCAGGCAATTGTTCAAAATCTTTTAACAAGGATTCATATGTTTCACGATTACAGTCATTAAGAATATCTTCAAGAGGAATTTCGAAAAGTTTGTCTAAGTCCAAGTCTGATTCGTCTACTTGAGCTATCATCGAACTTGTATCATTTTGTATTGAACTTGTTTCAATAGGATTAATTTTTATACGAGAAAGAGGATCGGCTTGGTTGATTTTCCCCTTTTTATATTTAATGACATAGTCATACTCTTCTAATTTGAGTCTCCAACGGACAAGTCTGGAGTTAGGGTCTTTTAAATTAAATAACCACTGTAGGGGTTGGTGATCTGTTTCAATTATGAATTTTGTACCGAAGAGATATGGTCTAAAATATTTTACGGAGTTGACAATTGATAAAAGTTCTTTTTCGATCGTCGAATAATTACATTCGGCGGGATTGAGAGTTCTAGAGTAATATGAGATTGGATGACCGTCCTGGCTTAGAATACTTCCGATTGCGAAATTGGACGCGTCACAAGTGAGGGTAAAAGTTTTGTGAAAATCGGGATAGGCTAATACAGGTTCGTTACAAAGTAAATTTTTGCAAGTTTCGAAACAATCTAAATAATCTTGAGAAAAGTCGATTTTGGAATCCTTTTGGAAGCCTTTGTGTTAGAGGTTTTGTTAGTTTAGCAAAATTGGGAATAAATTTACGATAAAAACCTAAAAGTCCCAAAAATGATTTTATCTCTTTTGTCGTTTTCGGCAAGGGAAAATTCTTTATGGATTCTATTTTCTTAGGGTTCGGCCTAATACCTTCCGGTGTGATAATATGTCCTAAAAATTCTACCTGTTTACATAGAAATTCCGATTTATCTAGCTGTATTTTCAGATTAGCTTCTGCTAGAGTTTTAAATACAAGTTCCAAATTTTGTATATGTTCCTGAAGGAAGTACTAAAAATGATAATATCGTCCATGTAGACAAAACAGATTTTATGTTGCAAATCTTTAAGTACGTTATCCATAACACGTTGAAACGTCGCAGGAGCGTTCTTTAACCCGAAGGGCATCCGGACATACTCATAATGTCCATTTTCAGTAATGAATGCCGTTTTTTCTATAGAGTTTTCGTGCATTTCTATCTGGTGGAATCCGCTTGCTAAGTCTAGGGTTGTAAAATATTGACATCGTCCAAGTTTGTCAAGGATGTCAGAAATATTGGGTAAAGGGTACCTGTCATTTTTGTATTGTCATTAATTTTCCGGTAATCTACCACTAGGCGCCATTTTTGTTTACCTGTGGCGTCAATTTTCTTTGGTACAATCCAGATTGGTGAACTATAGGGAGATTTAGAGGGACGGATGATATTATTTTGCAGCATTTCGTCAATTTGTCGTTTTACTTCCTGCTGATGCACACGAGGATATCGATAAGTTTTAGTATGAATGGGTATTTCGTTATGGGTCTTGATTTCATGTTTAACCTGGTTTGTAAAGGTTAACGTATCATTAGGGAAGTGAAAACAAGTTTCATATTTTTACAAAGTTCAAAAGATGGAATTTTTCCTCGGAATTCAAATGTTCGGTTCTAAGCAAGGTTGTAATATCTTTTGAATTTTGATTGATATGGTTTAACATAGTTCCTTCTTTAGTTTTAATCTGTAGTGTTTGAGTAAAGTATTCGTCAAGTAGTGTTGCAGGTAAACTTTGGTCAGGGGCAATGGACTGGGTTTCTGAAGTGGTATTATATATTTCAATTTGTGCTAATCCGTTTTCAGCACGTGTTACGCATGCAGGAATATAAAAACTTGGAGATCGTTGAGTTTCTATAAAAATTTCTCCAGATAAGATATTAACAGGGAATTTTAAAATTCTGACAGAGTTAGCTTCAATATTTATGGGTTCATTGTGTCTTTGTATCTGCAAGGGAATGATACAATTTGTATTTGACAGTGTTAAGTTTTTGGGATCAATAATTAGTCCCAAGTGTTGAAGAGTTTCAAAACCTATCAGTCCGTCAAAATCTTTACTGAAGTCAAATATTATTGCTTCCATCGTATAATTTGAATTAAATTCGTTAAAAATTGGAATATGCGCCGAGAAATAAGATTTTTGAGAACCAGTGCAGGTTGTGATGATGTTTGTTTCAGGATGAGTGCATTTTGGGTAGAACTGTGAAATTACAGAGGGTTAATGATATTTTTCCACATCCAGTATCTAAGAGAAGTCGAATAGGAGGGTTTTGAATTTGAATGAAGGGAAGTTTATTATTTTCAACATTGTTCAAAACTATATCGGGTCCTGGGGAGTATGAGTTTCTTGAAAATTTATTTCTTGGGATTTATCTTCCGAAAATTCCTGGTAAGAATCATAAGAATAATTGTTTGGACTTTCTTGTTCAAGAGAATAGGCTTGGTCGAATCCTAATTCATATTCAGACGGATTATATTCAAAACTATTTTGTTCAGGGTTGTTTTGCTCATAGAGTTCAGTATTAAATAGTTCTTGTACTGCAGGTAGGGAAGCTTTATTGTCAGGGAAGGTTTTCCGTTGAAATTGTGTGCGTTGGGGACTATAACTAACACCAGATGTTTGCGGATGGGTGTAGCTAATACCTGACAGGCGTAGGTGTGGGTTGAATTTGCTGTTGAGAGGGAAAACATTTTGAGGTTTTCCAAAAACATTTCGATTTATTGAAGGTTGCGGTAAATATCTTTGCTGGTTATTAGGTGATTGATATAAATTTATAGGTTGCGATGGAAATCTTGATGGGTTATTAGGTGATTGGTAGAAATTAGCGGGTTGAGACGGGGGTCTCGGTTGATTATTCTGATTCTGATTGTTGTGGTTGCGGTTTAGGACGCTGTGGTCTCATTTGCTGATTTTGTTGTTGAGGTTTCCTAGCTTGTCTGTTTTGAAAAGTAAGTCGCTTGTAATTGTCGTATTTAATTTCATCTTCTATGAAACTAACAGCCTGTTCTATGGTGTGAACTTCTTGTCTAGCGCGAATAAGTTGTTGTGCATAGTGGTATGGTAGATTTAATTTGAAAATGTTAAAAGCTTGAGTTGAAAAGAATGAAATACGGCCAGTTTGTTCAGTAGCCGAAAGAAAAGTTTGCTGTATTTTGTTTATAATTCTAGCCTTAAGGGCTATCAGTTTTTGACCAAAGGATTGAATATCCTCTCCAGGAATTAAAGTCGTATATTTCAGTTCTAGTTCTAGAGTTTCTAGAGATTTATTATCTGAGAAATTTTGTTTAAAGAAAACTTTGATTTCGTCCCACGTTTTAATATCGGGTCTACCTAATAATGATTCGCGTGCATTACCTTGTATCTTGGTTTTAATTGACGCTAGTATAATGGTTTGCTGTCGAGGGTCATTAGTGCTAAGGAAATGAATCAAATTTTCAGAATTCTGAAGGAAATCTGGAAGTTCTATATCTCTGCCAGTAAAAACAGGGATAAGCTTAAATAATTTATCTAAAGTATCTAAGTTAAGAGGACTTGATGTTGGCTGTGTCATTTTGTTTTGTTTCCTTTGTTGATATAAAAATAAAAAATAAAAAGTCTTTTTCGGACTATCTGTCTTGCTCACGCCCTATACAGGAGAGTCAAGATAGTATGAAAACTTATACTAAATTTCGCTCTAATCGCCCTGCTAAATAAATAGCATTTGCAAGATTAAATTGAAATTTCTAACCTAATTCTCACTTTCAAAGGCCGGTTTAATAATTAAACGTTGCAACTTGAAATGTGAAAAATTTCCAAAATTATACACTGTCTTGGATAATCAAAACTTGTCAGTATACTTAAGGAATAAGGGAGTGAAGAATTTGCAAATCTGGTACTTACAGTGTTGAGCCTAGTTAACCAACCACTAGTAGTTCCGTTCCAATAAATTTCTTCAACGATGCTAAGTGGGTGTCCTTGTTCACGATTCGTTTCGCAGTTGAACTGTTGAAACAGAGACCTCTTGGACCAGGAAATTTGATGCTCCAAATTTGATCCAAAAAGGCACTACGAATCCTACCGACTGCGCCAGTAATGTTGTAAGTATATCAGTAAAACAATAAGATGGATAATTCGGTGACAATTTATTAGCATCAAGTTACAGATTGCGAGCAAATACTACACTGCCCTGTAAGTGAAACGTCCTTAGTTTAAATAGTATTAATATTCACAGTCAGCGCATTCCTGTGATATAAAAAAAGATGATATTACAGGAATGCTGATATTACATTATATGTTATATTAATAATCCATACAAGGTGGAAAAATAAAATAAATGATCAAAAAGAGGTTTATACTACAAGTATAATATTATTTAAAAATGTTGAGGGTAAATTAATTCTACAACATTTATGCAACGTTATAATTGTCCAGTTGATATATCATTACTTTTGCTCAAATTACAACAATGTCTATACTTTCATTATTGATATAAGGTTCACAGAGGCATATTTTCACAATATTATCGTCTCATAGTTGAAACAATTTGTAAACAGTTTTATAGTGTTACATTAGTAATGAAATATAGTACCCACTAACCTCTAATGCAAATTCAATTAAAATATTTTATACAATTTTTTGTTATAATAAATATCTGAGAATTTCGTATACCTACATCATTATTGTTTTCGAATATTATATAGAATATTGAATATAATTTATCTATTATCATCCAAAAAAAGATACAAAATACAATTAAGATTAAATTATATTTATTGATAATTTACTTAATGTGTTAATATTTATGTTATTATTTTGACCATAACAAGAAGCATTATTATTATTTTGTATATGTTAACTTAAATATCGCCAATCGGAACGCAGTATTTTTGAAATACTTAAATCCAAAGGACCCCATACATTTCAGATATTTTCCACCGATTTATCGGTGCGGATCGACCCGTACGGATAAAATTGACAATATACGGTGCACTCCGTCCAGTTTTATCAGCGCAGATGAAATCTATCAATGCTAGATTTTATCGGTACGGATTTGCATATCTTTTTCATATGGTATTATTTAGTTTTTTTGAATCTATAGTTACTATCAGAAATATTATGCTTCAGCTAAACGAGCGGGCCAGTTTATAAATATTCTTTAAAATTGTGGAATATGCGTTTTTTTATCAAAATCACGAAACGATTCAGTTAATTATATGTATATTAATAGCCGACAGATGGCGCCACTTATATCTCCCTGAATCGAATTTTGGTAGGATATCTACAAGATTTGAGCTTTGGCAATTGGCACGATTGGCAGTATTGGCACCACGGGCAAGGAAATAATAGTTCCCTAATGTATGCTTGGTCATAAAATCCTGAAGAAAATATACACCCTGTAGTGTATACTGTATATTTAAATTTAAAAAAAATCAATAGGTACTCCATTCTTACCAACATTCCAAATGCAGTGTCTGGAATGTTATAAAAGAACATTGCACTGCGACTTGTGTGCAATAATGTAACAACACTAACAACATTGCACATACGTTGATGTCATGTTACATTTAGCGATGTTGATAACGTTTTGCAATATTAATAGAAATTAAAATGCAATTTGCTAGTAATGTGTTCCCTTAGGAACCTTACACTGCAATGTTTCTAGCCTGCAGAATAAAGGTCCCTGGGACATTGCATACAGTTAATTATAAGTCTGAGAGCAACATTACAGCTAGTACAGAAATGTTTCTATAACATTGAAGAAATTTAATTATGTTTAGTGGGGTCAATCTCATCTTGGGGTACTGTTGTGTTTTTGATCAAAAAGGGTGATGGAGACTTGATATCGTTTTTAATACCTGCTGCCGCAGTCGCAGTAGTATATCTTCTTCTGCGTCTTGACGAAAGGTTTTTATCGGTTTATACATGTTTACCGCTTATTTGTTTATCACTGAAAGAATAAATATTCTTCCACAAAACTTCTCACCAAAGACAAACACAAACATAAAACTGCATAAAACTATAAAATAAAAACAGGTTTTGAATCTTTTGGATGGCTTTGATTGAATAAAGCAATGACGCCATGCACAAAATATAAACTACTAGAACTAATAGACTGTGCTAGAACGCCAGGACAGGAAATAACAAAGTTAAGGTTATGTTACGTTATGCGTCGTGAGTGTAGAGAAATTCGAAACATTAAAGTTACTTATATGTAACATGAATAAGGAACGTTTAGTTAAAGTTACAAAAATACATACATGTTATATATAATCTATGTTATTATTCATATGACCTCAAATTTCCACATTTTATTAATATCTCATAAACATCACACAAGTATGTAGCAAAAAAGTCGCTATGGTACATTCTACATCTAGGCACTATGTAACTGAGCGGTTTATGGCACCTTACAAATGAATGTATTTTTGTCACCTAAAAGGAACATCACAAAAGTGCCCAGTTACGTTACATGCTTGCTGGGTGGTCTAGTGTTGGGAAAAACCGAGTTATTTCCATAACCGAATACTGAGTGTTTAAGTGTTATCAAAAACCGATTGATAACTCGAGTGATGGTTACTTGAATTCTCAGCAGCCATAACTATTTTTGTAGTTTATATGTAAATGTTTTATTTTAAATACATAAATATATACTTTTCGTATGGGTAAATTTATATATTTAAAATAAACAATACAAATCTTCGATATGTTGAATTTACATAAAAAAAATTATTTTACGACTGTTCCGTCAACACAAAATTTTATTTTGATCTATGGCTACGACAGTTTTTCGTTGTTTGTTATAGTGGCGGCAAGAAGTCAGATGACTTACGTCATATAAACAAATGAATAATTCATTATATTTTCATGAAAATATTTAAAAAACTGCAACAACAATAGATTTGTAATGACATCTGCAGGCAAAATGTAATAGATTGGTAATAGATTTTTGTTACTGCAGATTTCTGCAAATACATTAAATTTTAATATGGAAAACACCTAACCATTTCTATATTTCGTGACATAACAGATTATTAAAGATTTAATTAATCATATTATGTTATAATATCACAGATTAGCTAATTAAATGAATTATAACCATAGAAAGCCAAAATCACAGAACACAGAATACCAAATTCATCATTTCAGCCACCACAGCACAACCAAGGCCGCAGTACACAGAACAAACCTCATAAACCATAAAAAAACACATGCGAGTCACAGCCAGAGAAATGGAGTAGGGAGAACGATTGTCAACATGCGCAAACTTCCTAATGAAGCGCGCTGACATTGTCTAACCCAACTGTCAAATTTTCTACAGGGAGTGATCAATATTTTATACTTACCGGGGCTGTTTACAATTATCTCGACATTGTTTAACGCACCAAATCGTATAAAAAATTGTTAAAAAATAAAACTATTTTTGTAACTATTCTGCAATTGATGTTTAAGAAAAAAAAACTTATATTTTAAAAATTGGATTATTTTGGAAATAATTTTTTTTACGGATTGTAATATTAATATCAATTATAAGAAAAATCTCCTTTAGCTTGAAAGTAAAAATAATTTTTTAACAATTTGTAAAAAAATTTTTATCGCTCTGTGTTACTTTTAATAGTGTTAACTTAAAAGTATTTAGATACGCTTTTATAAATATTACAAAAAAATTTTTAGTAGTTACCACTTTTCAGTTACGCCTGAAAGCGGTATGCTAATAAAAAGAATATTAAACAAATTACCTCATGACTAATTTTAAGTTATGAAAAAATGACGTAAATCTCTGTCTTGTCAATCAGTTTTTTTATAACACAATTTTGACAAATGGTGGACATCATCTCAAAGCAAAGCACAGGAGGTAGGATGAGTGGTTAAGCTCACTTCATTCTATGACAACTGTAATTGTTTTATTTTGCAAAGCAAAATAATAAAGATTACTAGAGCTACATTAAAATTTACGTACGTCTTGTGTTTATTTTTTATTTCTTTTATTTATTAACTTACCTTGGATAGGCTAGCTATGTACAAAATTAGGGAAAAGGGGAAGATTATAAAAAGAATAAATACACCTACTTTATTTATTTTCTGTCGACAATGACTTAACTATGAATGACCGATGCCCGTATGCACCGTTTGCCCTCTAAAGCGGCTTAACTTAAACTCTCTTAAATAGTAAAGCCGGCTTAATTATATTTTCGTATGCACCGCCTAAAATATAAGCCGGTTTACTTAAGTCGAATATACTTTTGGCAACACAGGAAATTTATCGATCAGCATCAGCTGTTTTAAGTCAAAGCAATATTTGTAACCCAACTTATTCACGATTTGTATTTTTTATTATACCATAATATGCAAAATAAATATATGCTACGTGACGAAACGAAAGAATATTTTAGACGATGGTCTTTTGTAATGGTTATATGGCTAAAACAGGTAGGTAAGTGAAAAGCTGGGAATAAATTTGAGTAGACCACTAAATTTTTGGTATCCTAGAATATTGCTAATTTGTTTTGAACCTTGTGACTAGTGTTTTCGTGAACTAAATTTATATAAAGTTTCGTTATAGTTGTATACTTACAATGGAAGACAAGAAGAGATCTCACAATTTCACCAATGCTGAAAAATCATTCTTGTTTCGTCTAATTACAGACAAATATGGTGGTGTTTTGGAGGATAAAACAGACAGGGCGTCACTCCAAAAGCGGGACTATGCTTGGAAATGCATTGAAAGTGAGTTCAATGCTGTCAACCCATCAAATATATTTCGATGTGCAGATACATTAAAAAAATTGTACTCCAACAAAAGAAAGATATGAGAAAGAAGATTGCTGAAGAAAGAAAGGAGTTATTGACTGGAGGTGGGCCACCAGCAAAAATTTTAAACCCGATGATGAGGCAGATGCCGTTTACTATCAATCGTAACGGAAAAACATTGCATGGCCTTATCAATCCATTTGATAGTGATGTTTGTACGCTCTGTACCACATGAATATATTAAGGAACCTGCAGAGCTGGAATATGAATTAAAGAGCCAAAATTTGGAGGTATGCATTTTTAAATTTATCCAATTATGTTAATATACACGTAGTGGTGATAAATTCAGTTCAAATGTGGTTTAATGGCGAAAGAAATCCTTATTGATAAAGACATCGGTCATTTAGCTTGTTTTGTGATAATTATAGATATACACAGCTATTTTTATATATTTCATTATTATTCCAGGTTGATGTAAATGAAGCCTCCACCTCAAGGATACCCCATTTAGTTGGAAGTCACACACACCAGCAGATTTGCAAACTAAAAAGAATCCGGTACTAGAAGTATCTGAAGTAAGCATTTTTTTTATTTATATTTATAGAATGTAGTCATAGTGGTTAAAAAATTTTTTCTATGTTCATGCAAAAAACAATACTTTATTGAACTATATTTAGTGGAAAAAGTGGTTCTTTGTTGCTCTAGAGAGATTTTATTGCACTCAAATGAGTGCAATAAAATGTTTATTGCACTCATCTGTCATTCTACTGCAGCGTTTGTCATCATGACAAACATAAACCTTCAAATGGACGCTACATTTTTCTAGACTTAGTGTGATCTAAATAACATTTTTTGGTTTTTGCATGAACGTAGAAAAATATTGTATGCAACTCGTACAAAAGTGCTTATTGCACTCGACGTGTTATGCGTGCAATAAACGCTACTTTTTGCACTTGTTGCATAAATAACTATTTTTGGTCAATTTCTGAGTGAAAAATGGCAGTTATAATGCTAATGACCACGCCATCTCTATAAAGCCATTGTAAGTTTTATTTTGTACTCAGTTATTTGTACATAATTTTTATCTTGTTTCAGAGCACCCCTTCCCGGACTAGTCGTCAAGACCAACAACTGGTGTGAAAACTCTTACCTCATCACAAGTTGCTGAAAAATATAATATTCTTTTGGATCGTCGACTTGTTTTAGTGGAGCAACAAATTGAACAGGGAAGAGCAGAACATTTACTAAATGTAAAAAAAAGAAAACTTGAAATTGAATTGTTGGAAGAAGAGTTAAAAGCCAAAAGAAGTAATTAAAAACAATATTTTAAAATAAAAGTTAATAAATATTATTGTACGTTTTTATTTTTCTCATTTTTATAAATTTGCAAAAAATTTGCTATAAAATTACTTCTATTGTCTTGATTGACCCCATATTGATTCACCCTACTTTCTGGTCCTGGTTGAATATCTCCTTGACCAATCAAATAATTTAGCTCATCAAAATTAATGTGTTCTGGTGGAGGTGGCTCTCCTACATTTTGCCTTTGAGCAATGTTATGCAACACAGCAGTGGCAATAATCGTTGTCAGAGCTGTTTCTAGTTTACAGCGCAATCCATATGCTAAAACAGGAAACCTTCGTTTCCACACACCAAATGTTCTCTCCAGAATTTCTGGTCCTAATATGTGCCTCGTTGTAACGAATTTCTTCAGGGCTTACAGGGTTCAGAAGAGGCGTAAGTAAATAAGGCTTTAATGCATATCCACTATCACCTAAAAGAATTATAAGTTGTAGGACGACATAGTTATTAAAAATAATGAAAAATTTACCTAGAAGAAAACTGTTTTCAAATTCACGAGCTTCAAATCGTGCTCAAATTGTACTATTATTAAAAATAGTCATGTCATGGGTAGATCCAGGCCAACGGGCTACAACGTCCATGATGTTTAAGTTGGCATCACTAACAACTTGAGCATTAATGGAAAAATATCCTTTTCGGTTTCTGAAAATCTCACCATCATCTTGCCCTATAAAAAAAAATAAGCTTAATAAAATAACAATCCTAGCAAATACCAACTGTACCTGGATTTTGTATTTTGATATGTGTTCCATCTATACACCCAATTACACGTGGAAATCTAGATATGTTGTAAAATCTACTTTGAATATGAATTTGTTCTTGATGATTTGGCATTTTAATATACTGGGGTCTCAATCTGGCGAGTTCTTGTGAGACTTTAGTAATTATTCGTGAAACTGCCGATTGGTGGATTCCCATAAAATCTCCTATTGCAGTTTGATGGCCACATGTAGCATAAAACCGCAGTGTCGTCAAAAGTTGATTTATAGGAGAAATATTGTTATTCCTAAAAAATTTTAATACATGTTAAAATATGTTAATAAATAATGAACAAGTTTAGGAACGGCATAAAGATTTTATTAAAAATTACAGTCTATGTATCTATCTACTTATGTGAACTGATGAACAAAAAGTATGTATAAGTGGTATACTTACAAATCATTGTTAAACTCAAGATTATGTTCAATTTGTTCTAGCACATGTAAAACAGTTTCTTTTGTAGTCGAAATCTTCTAAAATGATAAGTCATCCATATTTTCAAAATGATTTTGTCGATTATAAAATCTACGTGGAAAACCATAATCTATAATATCCAAGATATCCAAATCATCTTCAACAAACATCTCATCTTCAATCTCCATACTGCAAATTTAATTATGATCTTTATAAAGAATAAAAATAACAATAATCTGTCGTAGCAAAACAAATTTTGTTTTGAGGTTAAGTAGCCAATCTCAAGCTTAAGCCGCCAAAATTGTGGGCTTAACATTAGAAAGGCTTAAGCCGGCAAAAGTGAACGGTGCATACAAAAACGTGAAGTTAAGCTGTCTTAACTCTAAAGCCGACTTAAAGTTATACGGTGCATACGGGCATGAGTGGAATATAAATGAGAACCAGAGTGCCGTACTCAGCGTTGAATTCACGGGGGAAAAGAGCACAGCAGAGAAAACTCCGATCATAATTCAAACAAATATCTGTAATTCTGTTGTAATGATAAATTAAACTATTTACAAAATATAGGTACTTAAATCCACAGTAACACACAAAAGATATTACAATACCGCAGCCCTGGAAAAGCCTTAACATTCAGCTATCATGCTAATGGAAGGTCACAGGACTGTATGCGTCAGCACCTAAACAAAAAGAAAAACAACAACAGCAGTGTGGCCATAACTGGTAATTTTTAGCTTTTTAACGATAGTTGATCTGCTGGTTCCGAATTGAAAAGAAGCCCAGCTAGCCCATGTCAATAAAGATTGTAATAAAAATAAAAACTTTGACATTAATTACAACTCACCAGTTAAGTTTTTTCCTTAAAGTTGCTTGTTATAAAACCTTTAAACATTCTCCGAACCTGGGCAATGGGCGGTATCTACTTCTACAACTTGGATATAGATCTAAAATATCTCAATATCAGTTTACCACTAGTTAATTCTTTTTTGTATTTTAATTATATTTTCATCCGTCGATGATGTTGATTCTTGTATCATTGATGGAGAAGGTTCTATAGTACTTGTTGAAGGTTCTAATATATTGGATGACGAGGTGTCAAATGAGTCAATTTGAACTTTTGCTAATTTCAGTGAAGGTATCGCATTAGGCTTCTATAATCTTTTACAAGAAAGTTTTACAAAGTCTTCCTTTTTAAAATGCTCTGAACAGACAATTTTATTTTTCGACCAGACAAATTTTCATTAGATTTATCCAATGCTTGTAGCCACTTTCTGCAAATCACCTTTAGGAAACCTGTAAAGAAAAGTATTAACCATAGTTTCAAGTTATATTAGTCTCAATTAACAACTTACGTATGAAAATTGATACCTTCACGTAAAAATTTTCTATTATTGAAACAGTCTCTCACAGCACATTTAGCCATGGTAAAATGTTTAAATTTACACTAACAGTCAATATTGAAACACAAAGAGATCAGAATAATTAAATTCAAATATTCACAAATCGAAAAAATATATTTATACACAACAAATCCCAGAGTAAACAAAACTCTTTGACAGTTGGGTTAGACCATATGGCTGCCCGCTTAGCGTCGGACGAGAAACCGATGCGCAGTCGTCGAAGCGAATATCCCTACTCCATTTCTCTGGTTACAGCCCAGGCCACAGACCACAGTGAAAAGAATAGGGTGGTTTGCAGAGAGCTCATAGAAAAGGTTTATTTGTCAATCACGTCTTAAGTGTAACTGCAGTCTGTATTATTAAAATAAAAAAACCAAAAACATGTAATAGAATTTACCTATTTTCTTTAGTTTGTAATAGATACAGCACAATTTCTGGTTTGTCGTAATAGCGTAATGACAGTCTATGAATTGTAATAGATCTGTTACGATTGTAATAGCAATCCCAACCCTGCCCTGAACGCAGCTCATGTTTAGGGATTTTGGTTGAAAATTTTGTTTTGGTAATCTAATTTTCAGATTGTCATTTGTCAAAAAGTAGGTTAACAAGAACAAAATTGGTACGATTGGTACTTTGTATGTTCGAAAGTCAAGTTGCATATTTTCTGTAATTTGTTTTTCATTTTAGATAAGTTTGAAAGTAAATAAATAATATCTATGAACAGTGTTTAATTCTTGTCGGAAGGTATTTAATGGTGTTTGAGAGATTTCATAGAGGATCATGCAGCTAAAAAATATATTAGTAGAAACATGATAGCGAGTTTGCAAATGTTTTTATTCTTATTTAAATCAAAATATAGGCGGAAAATTTATGTGTTAGAATTAGTGGTAGGAATAATTTTTAGTATTTCGTACATTGTTTCTGCAAAGTGTAATGACACTTCATGTGGTGACAATGGTGTGTGTAAAAATGAGACTTGTGTATGTTATGATGGCTGGCAGGGGTCTCATTGTCAGTTTTGTGGTGGAAAGGTGAGGTAAGTGATTTATTTGTATTTTCTAAATCTAAAGGAAATCAATAGACAAAATAATATTTAGTTACTTATTAATTAGTTGTGAAAAGTAAAGATGTTCACGGAATAATGTAGCTACCTACTTATGTACCTACACTAATCAATCACTAATACTTATTTCATTTGTGTTAACTGTATCTATTACTTTTATCTCAGTTTTAGGATTCATTAAAGTTTTATTTGTTTTGCTTTAATTTTTTTTCTCTTTAATGCTCTATCAATGCACTGTAACTCGTAATATCACCAGTACCTATTTAATGCCTTTGTAATTTCCAGTAGTGCATGCTAATTCCTCTAAAACGTTACTAGATGATAATTTTATTAAACTTTCTTTTTCTTTCACATTTAAATTTCCTTCTTCAATATTTCAAGAAAATGGATTTGCTATCCAAATATTTCAATTTCTGGCAGGTATTCTCTATTGGATATTAATTTTTAAAAGACTCTTTTGACGATTATAAGTGTTCTTGAACTTGAACAGGACCTATTAGTATTAAACTGGTTAGGTAACTGAAACACAATTTCTTTTTGAGTAATCAACACAAAACTGAAAAACAACTGAACTGTTTATTTTTTATCTTTACAATGGCCGTGTTCCAGACAGGCATCGTGCACATAAAGGATACGTGTCCCGTATTCCAATTAGATCGTACATGTGTACCAGAACTACACTAAGTGTCCCTGAACTGTACCCAAATAAACTACCGGACACTTTAGGTACATGATGTAATAACCTAAGAATTATTGTTCACTGGTATGTTTTACTGTGTTATTTGTTGTGTATTATATGTATATTTATGTTTTTATTGTTTTGTGGTTTATTGACAAGTATTGATGGACTAATTTAACCCAATCCAATCTTTCATGCACATAACATAACCTTGTTAGCATTGATATTTGGCAATTGACAAGTATCTGGTCCTACCTGATTTCATTTCCCATTCCAGTTAAAGTAGTACGGCGATACTTTGAGTACACGTATAGCACACTTTATCGGGTGCCACTCTGGAATACGGCCAATATCATACATAAATGTCATTACAAAATGAGATCTCTAGATTAATTTAACAATATTTTAAAGTGTGTTGCACCATCGTCTGCTAAATCGCGTCTTTGTAATACTTGTGTCAAATCATCTGAATTTCAATCTAGAATTCTGTAATGTGCTGTAGTGCGGCGACATCAATGTTAGTATTTGGAAATATACATATCAGACCATAAATGTCATTTGACATTTTATATTGACACAGTAATAGCTTATCTTTTAATAGAACCGAGGGGGGTTTCACGTATTAAAAATTTGTACACCACTGCCAGTTTTAGGCAGTGCTCTTTAAAAATTATCATTATTACACCAATGCCCTAGGTAGGTACTGCCTAAATGCCCAGCGACACTACCTCAATGCCGACAGTGTCGATCATCATTCTGTTAATGTTGGTCACCACATATATATATTGTGTGCTAATAATAATTATATGCATATTTTTTTACAAAACTTTTTAACAAAAAAATAATGTACAAAATTATTAATTAGATATGCATTGGCTAATATGCTATACCGCCAATAAAAAAAACTATTAACTGATTAAAACTATGTATGCATAACAGCTACTTACTTAATTATTAATTTTAATGACTTGAGTTTGATGATTCTCACTTTGTTTCCACATACAGTACTTTCGAAAAGTAACGAAAAAAATGCATTATTTTTTAAATTGAGAAGTTTTCGAAAAAATCCCCTGGCACGTCGATTTTGTTTTTAAAAAAGGCACTTTTTGACATACGACCCATATTTGTGATGTCATCGTTGTTCGAGATATGATGTCATCGTCAATTTTTTTAAATAGCAACCCCCAATTTTGACCATGCCATTTGAAAGAGCGTGTCATTCTACATACATACATCATGAACAAATTATGGTGTTACATAACAAAAATTTCAAGAAAATAATGTTTGAAGATTTTAAAATTTAATTTTCACAATTTTATGATGAGATCAATGTTTTCTTTAAATCGATTTTGCTCGAAAACGGCGCATCCTGTCGAGATCGAACAAGAGTACCTTTTTTATGTAGAAAACTATGAAATTTTATAATTTGATCTCAAAAATAGAAAATACCCAAAAATAAAAAAAGTGGGGCAATATTTACCTTGGGCCCCTTCAGCATGTGACGTCTCTGAGCAAATATTTTAAGTTGTAAGAACAAAAAATTTTGTAGCATGCGAAATGTATGCTACCCACCAAATTTCGTGATTTTATTTTGAATAGTTCGAAAGATATTCTGGAAAAACCATCTTTAAGATTCCCCTTTTGGGCGGTTCTAGCCCCCTTATGAAGCATTTTTTGGATCATGTTTATAGGAACTTTTTGACTTATTTTCACATGTATAATACATGGCAGAAATATTGCGCGCTAATTTCGGGGCACCCTGTATAATCATGGCTTCAAATATGACTTCTAATAACCTAAATCAAGCAAAGTAACATTTACTCTTTCGTTCCATGCTCTAGAAGACTTTCAAACAAACAGGTTTTCTTAACTTTAAAACTTTTTTCTTTTCTCTACTGAACAATTAAAACCATCTGGAATTTTCGTGCATACTTGATTTTTTAAAAAAACATTAAGGACAGCTGTTTTTACATCTAAATGGATAATATTTCATTCTAGTTTTAGAGACAATGCCATGAGTAGCTTCAGAGTCAAATGAAGAACTACCGGAGAGAAAATCTCATCGTAGTCTACACCAGACCTCTGTGAGAAGCCTTTAGCTCACTTCATTATCACTAGACACCTTTTTCTTGAACATGCACTTACTGCCAATGACTTGCGTTCCATCCGGTGGACAATGCAACTCCCATGCTTCCTTATCTTCAAAAGATTGCAGTTTGTTTTAAATTATATGCTTCCATTTCTTTGAATCGGGTCCCGATAATGCTTCCTCTATGATTAATGGCTCGTCATTAGAACGTCTTTGTCAGAACAGGTGAACAGGAACAGGTCACATAATCTTCTAACTTTCTTGGTTTTGCTGCTCTTCCTAACGGATTAATTTCTTTCATTATTCTCAGGTCCAACATATTCCTCATCATTTGTCTCATTTTCTAGACTCGTACTGCATCATTTCCTTAACAAATAATAGACACCAAAAAAAAGTAGGAGTAATAATGGCTGCAATAAACTAGTATACAGGGTGTTTCTTTAAGACAGGAGTGTGTTACTGGCACATGTCTTAAGCCCGCTTTACATTAACAATTTCTTTGTCAATTAATTGATCAAGTGACTTCGTCAAGTCAATTGACAAATGTAATACTAAAATTTGGACGTCAAATAAATTGATGAAGAACTTCGTCAAGTTATTGCCGACTTAAAATTTTTCGTCAATTTTTACTTCAATTCAGGAATACCAACCTAAAATAAATGTAAATATTTAACCAGTAACCGAGCAGCAGCAACAAATAAATGCAATGGAAGCTTTTTTTGCCGTAAAATATAATTATTAAAATTCCTTTTTATTTTTAACAGTTTTTGTTTCGTATACAAATGGGAATGATATAATGCCAAAAGTTAAAATTACTTTTAGGTTGGTACGGGTGACATCTGACAGCAAAATTGTTAAGAAACTTGCCAAGCCCTGAACGTAATGTAAAACCAAAGTGCGACCTTGAAGAAATTGATGAATTAATTCATCAATTTCTTCGTCAATAAATTGTTAGTGTAAAGCCCGCTTTAAGACTAGAAATTGAAACCCCGTGGCTTCTAACAAAGTACTACAGTATTCAGATAGATGTCGCTACATAAAATACGTTTATAGTAAAACAGTACTATTATTTCACACACTATAGGCGTGTGGTGTGCTTTATATGAAACAATACGACTGTGAGTACCTACTGATAAAATCTTAGTTTCAAAGCTATATTACATTATATAAAATATTGAAAGAAGATAATTCTGACAGCAATCGTATATTGCCATCTATGTAATGCAAATTATTTTCTTGGCTGTTGCTAATCTATAGTAACCTAACAAATTGTATACGTTTATTATAAAAAAGTGTATATCAGTCCCGAAGTCCTTATCAGATTGAAAGAATAAAAACCCTAAAGTTAACCGTACACTCTGGGTGAAACAATGCTAGCAGAAACAACAAATATAATTACAAATAATCAAATTTTAGATGAAATATTAAAATCTAGAAGAGATTTAAAAAACAGCATTGAGGCTAGTGAGACTAGGCTGTTACTAAAAATTGAATCGGCAAGCAATAGGATAAATGAATTGGAAAAAGAAAATTATGAACTGAGAGAAAATATTGAACAGTTGGAAACAGAAAGTAAGTGTAAGAATTTCATCATATTTGGGTTGAAGAGGCCAAAGGGTATAATACACCCTAATTTTATTTGCCAAGAACTGAATTCATTACTGAATATCAATTTAAGCAAATCAGATATAAGTGATACTTATGCTATTTAAAAAACTGACACTTGTCCAATAAAAGTAGAGTTGTGCTCTTATATCAAGAAAGTTCTTATTTTCAAAAACTGTAAAAGACTCAAAGGTACTAATATCTCTATCGCCAACGATCTTAGTATCAAACAGAGGGAAACAAACAAAGTCTTACGGAAACATCTGACATTAGCTAGACTGGAAGAGAAGAATAAAAATTGTTTCATTAGGAATCGGTCAGTGGTCGCGCGGTTTAAGGCGTTAGTACTTGAATCGAGGTGACTAGACGGAGTTGGTTCGAGCCCAGCTGCCGGTAGACCGTATATAAGCTATATTCGTGGAGAGATTGGCACCCTCTCTGCGGGTATGGTAGGGTGGAAGAATGTTGGCTTGGGTCAATGTGAGAGATTGATACCGGTTGACATTTGACTACCCCCCTAATTAATGAGGTTTTCCAGGTTTCCCTCATTCCTGCACTGAATGGTGGTTAGGGCCTACCAACGTAAGTCGTTCCTGGGCGCAAATGCGGCCTGCTTAATAATAATATGCCGCCCCCTCTCCCGCACAAGTCTCCGACTTCTGGGCTAATTCCTGTGATTAGAATGAGGGGTAGAGATATTATTATTATTATTATCACATACTATTCGTAAACAATATTTCTTATACAGCAGAGCCGCTGGAAGAATACCACAGCCAACAGAGTGTCACCGAATCAAAATCTGACAGTGCTCCATCCACTCCACACGAGGAATCTACGACGCTAGGAAGAAAGGAGGCTGAAAATCAATTGTACTCTTTCAACCCAGGAAAAAGCTATAATTAAAACGAAATCAAAGCGGGTTTTAAAATATTCTGAGATTCCCAATGAAAAATCAGTTAAAGAAGCTCCAGTCCAGACAACGAAGAATTTAAGAAACCGCTCTGGATTTATCAAAAACTGAAATTATATTACATGTAGAATTATGTTAGTACCTAATTACTTATTAAATAATTTATAATGGCTGCTTTTGATACGGTACCTATATTTAAGAATTTGTATACAGGGTGTCTCGCTTAAAAGTGGAACAAGCCTGTAACATGCGTACCGTTCGACCGATTTCAATAAACTTTTTTTTAGTGGATCCATCTTCAAAATGTCTCTCTTAGACACACCTGGCCTCTAAAATTAAAAACCGTGGCTGACTACGACACAATTTATGTGACTTAAAATCGGAAAATCATATTAGGAATTATTTGATTTGAATAATTCTTACGAATTCTTGATCAGTACCCCAGAAAACGTTACCAACCAAATTTTCGTTGCCACATTATACAGGGTGCTCAGGATAACTTGGGTGTCTCGCTTAAAAGTGGAACAAGCCTGTAACATGCCTACCGTTGGAACTTTTTTTTTGTTGGATCACCTTCAAATAGTCTATCTTCGACATACCTGGTGTTCTCTAACATTCGAAACCGTGGCCGACTACGATAAAATTTATGTGGCTTAAAATCGGAAAATCATATTAGGGATTATTTGATTGAAATAATTCCTACGAATTCTTGATCAGGACCACAGAAAATCCTACCAGCCAAATTTTTGTAGCCACATTATACAGAGTGCTCAGGATAACTTGGGTGTCTCGCTTAAAAGTGGAACAAGCCTGTAACATGCCTACCGTTCAACCGATTTCAATAAACTTTTTTTTGTTGGATTCATCTTCAAAAATCTACCTTGGACATACCTGGTGTTCTCTAAAATTCGAAACCGTGGCCGACTACGATACAATTTATGTGGCTTAAAATCAAAAAATCATCTTAAGGACTTTTTTATTCAAACAATCCCCAGGAATTCTTGATCAGGACCCCATCAAACCCTACCAACCAAATTTTCATAGCCACATTATACAGGGTGCTCAGGATAACTTGGGTGTCCCGCTTAAAAGTGGAACAAGCCTGTAACATACCTACTGTTCGACTGATTTCAATAAACTTTTTTTGTTGGATACACCTTCAAAAAGTCTATCTTCGACATACCTGGTGTTCTCTAAAATTCGAAACCGTGGCCGACTACGATAAAATTTATGTGGTTTAAAATCGGAAAATCATAATCATAGGATCAGGACCCCAGAAATCCTCACCAACCAAATTTTCGTTGCCACATTATACAGGGTGCTCAGGATAACTTGGGTGTCCCGCTTAAAAGTGGAACAAGCCTGTAACATGCCTACCGTTCGACCGATTTCAATAAACTTTTTTTCGTTGGATATACAGGGTTAATTATGACTAAGTACAAAAATTTTATTATCTGAAACTTTAACAACTTAAATTTCTTGTATTTCCAAAATAATGCAGTTAGAAAAAACTATTAAAATTTCGATAGTCCTACGGCTCTCCAATTTTTGCCTTATTTATGAATTATACTGCAGACATAAGATAAATTAGTTTTTACTAGCTGCAGTTTATTAATACTGGTTGAAAGCTAAGTACCTATCTTATTTCCACCATTTCTTTTGTTATAGTTTTATGTATAATTTATTTATGAGTTTATAGAAAATCAAAAATGGTATTTATTGTCTTTTATTTCAGGTCTATTCAATATAATACTGTAACCTATTAAAATGGTTTACTAATAAACTAAAATAGAAAAGTCAAAATTAAATATGACTATCTACATTCATATCTATACAGTGTTTACCTTCTGAATATAATAAATAATATTGTACTTAGGAATTGAGTCTCATGCCCCATACAAAAACTTAAACTTTGATAAATAGGAAATAGATCAATTATCCAAATCATTTTGAAAAAATAAACGAATTATATTCAAAAGCGGCAATTTCTTAATTTCAAAATGTAGTTTTTATTTCAATACCAAGAACAACTACCTATCCTGTATACTGTGGCAACGAAATTTTGGTTGGTAGGGTTTTCTGGGGTCCTGATCAAGAATTCGTGGGAATTTTTTGAATAAAAGAATCCCTAATATGATTTTCCAATTTTAAGCCACATAAATTTTATCGTAGTCGGCCACGGTTTCGAATTTTAGAGAACACCAGGTATGTCCAAGGTAGACTTTTTGAAGATGTATCCAACAAAAAAAAGTTTATTAAGATCGGTCGAACGGTAGGCATGTTACAGGCTTGTTCCACTTTTAAGCGAGACACCCTAGCTATCCTGAGCACCCTGTATACTATGGCAACGAAAATTTGGTTGGTAAGGTTTTCTGGGGTGCTGATCAAGAATTCGTAAAAATTTTTTGAATAAAAAAATCCCTATTATGATTTTCCGTTTTTAGGCCACATAAATTGTATCGTAGTCGGCCACGGTTTCGAATTTTAGAGAACACCAAGTATGTCGAAGATAGACTTTTTGAAGGTGTATCCAACAAAAAAAAGTTTATTGAAATCGGTCGCACGGTAGACATATTACAGGCTTGTTCCACTTTTAAGTGAGACACCCTATATGTGCATGTGTATATTGTAAAGATTGAGATGGATCAATACATACGAGATTTTGAGGTAAATACTGTTGATACTTAGGTATACACTGCATACAGCTCAGGAGTGTAAAAGAGTGCTTGATGTCAATGAAAATCTAAATAATTTTAAAATTATACATTCGTAGTATAAATAAAAATCTAGATGAATTTAAAGTGGTTCTTGAGGAATTAGATACTAACTTTGATTGTATAGTACTCACAGAGACGTGGAATGCGCACTGTGTTGATGTATTTCATATTGATGGATACCACACAATGGCGGATCTGTAAATCAAAATGACAATGTTGTGGTATACATCAAATCTAATTTAAATTATACATATAATATTACTTCAACTAATGAAATACAGGCAATACAAATAAATATAAAATTTAATAACAAAATTAATATAGCAATCACCGCCTTATATTGTCCTCCATCTACTGATTCACTTGAATTTGTCACACACCTGCAGAATTATATGGAGGTCAACAATAAAAGTGATCATACTTATAAAATATTTATTGGTGATATCAATATTGATACATTTGAAAATAGTGAGATTAAGACCGAATATGTAAATGTCTTAAGCGAGTTTGGATATGTCTGAACAATAAATGATTATACTCGAATACAAAGTAATCAAAGGTCTTGTCTGGATTATTATTTGTAAAATTAAAGATAAATATATTTGATACATTAATTTCCTTAATATTAGAATCAACTATTACAGACCACTTTATAACTATGAACCAAATAATTTTGGATTCTGCAGCTGAGCTAGTCATTGCAAATAGCTCAAAGTGTTGCATTAGCCAAATCAATGAAAATAAGTTATGTCAAAAATTAAACAGTATCTCTTGGATACCTGTATATTCTGCTACTGATGCTGATTCTGCAACAAACCATTTTATTTACATTATTTCATGTGTGTTGAGTTCGTTCACCGATGGATGAGAGATCAGCTGTTCTATTCAAAGAAAAAAATTGAAAGGAACCAAAATACTGATAACTGAAAAGTTATGCCCCAGCACTATGTCCTTATTTAAAAAAGTTAAAGAAAATCTGGGAAAATCAACATGGACTCAAGGAGTTGTTTATATTTATTTAAACCAGAATAGGGGCACTCTACATTCAGAAGAAGAATGGTTAAATCTTCAACTTCAAATGCAAAATGCACCGAAGAATGTACCTGAAACTAACCCAGGCAGGGTTTCGTAAATCTATATCTCCATTTATTTTTCCTGTTTATTTGTACTAATGAATACATTTTTTTTTCTTTGTCTATATATTTTTTTTATAAGTAATTCATTACTATTTATTTATATTATAACCTTGATCGTCGTTAATATAAAGAAAAGGAAAATTATGAAATATTACATGTCTTTTCATATTGCCAAATTTGGTTTTTTTTTCTTTCCTTTATTCTTTTATTAGTTTATGTTACAGGGGTAGTAGCAAGTAACCTAGTTATTTCTCTTATTTAATTTGTATTTAAATAGATTTCTTGTTTTTAATAGTTGTAATACATACATATATATATTTATTATTTTGTTATTAATATTATATTTAAATACATCTAGGTACTTTTTGTTATCATATTTATCAATATGGTTGTTGGGAATATTAAATTGTGTCATGTAAATGTAAGATCGTTATTAGCAAATTTTATTGCTTTTGTAGATTATTTTTCCTCAACTGATTATGATTTCATAGCAATAAGCGAAACATGGCTTACTTCACACATTCCAAATAATGCAGTACATTTGACTGGATACACACTGATACGACGGGATAGAGATGGTGACGCAAGGGGTGGTGGAGTAGGTATTTATGTAAAAAATTCGTTTTCATTTGCAGTTTTAGAAGTTAATGAAGCTCTTGAAAATATCTGGGTGAGTGTTACATTAAATAAAAATAAAATCTTTATTGGTTGCATATATAGAAATCCTAAATGTAACTGCAGCGATTTTTTTAATATTTACGAAAACATGTTAATTAATTTAGTACCGGCCGCTGATAAAATAATTTGTATGGGCGATTTCAATATTAATCTGTTAGATTTTGATTCTGCTAATGTAACAAACTTTTATAATGTCGTATATAGTTTAGGCTTAAAACAAATAATTGATACTCCAACAAGAATTACGGCTAACAGTGAGTCTTTAATTGATTTTATATTGCTTTCGGAGGAATTAAATTATAGCTATTACGGAAGTATTACTGTGGCTGAAATTTCCGATCACGAATTAACTTTTGTTACTATCAACGGGCTGGGGTGTTCTAGCGTCCGTGCGAGTCCTGTTACGTACTGAGATATAAGAAATGTTGATGCAGAGTTGATTTACGATCATGTAAAATCGATATCTTGGGACAATATTTTCGATTTAGATAATATTGATGATAAATTGAGTTTTTTAAATGAAAATATTATTATTTTAATGGATTTACATGCTCCTCTAAAAACTAGAATTTTAAAAAAAAACTAATAAACCCTGGATTACAAATGATATTAAAGAGTTAATCAAAATTAAAGATAAGGCATTGAATAAATTTAAAAAAACTAAAACATTGCATGATTGGCAAAATTTTAAACAGTGGAAAAATTTTACGACTTCTGCTATTAGACGTGAAAAAAAAGCTTTCTTACGTTTTTCAGAATCAAATGCCACAATGACTTGGAAAAAATTAAATTATTTAAATATTTGTAATAAAAAGCAAACCGTAGAAATTCCTATCTGAAATCTGAATTGTCGGATGTGAATTTAATAAATAATTATTTTGTAAGGTCCGCTTTAGTTAATAATATTATAAAAGGCATCGACTATTATGACACAGTTAAGACAGATATATCCTCAAAACTTAAATTCAAAAATGTTAATGAATATGAAGTATACAAATACTTAAGATCAAGTCTAAAGCAATTGGTTCTGACGGGATACATATTGATTTTATTATTTTATGCTGCCCTTTTCTTTTAAAATATATTTGTCATATAATAAATTATTGCTTAGAGTATTCAGTTTATCCTCATGCGTGGAAAATGTCCAATGTTATACCTCTTCCAAAAACAAACACACCTACCCAACTAGCAAAATAAATTTTATAAAGATTGTATAAATTGCTATAATGTAAATATTATAGGAGCTTCAAATTCATATAACGTAGTTAAATGCCTTTATACGATACTTATAGGATCATAAAGGGCGCACTTTTATAAAACACTTTGGTAATGTAACAGTTCTATAAAAAATGTATACAACACTTTTAAAACAATTTTATACAGCAACTATAAAAACGTTTTTGTAGTAGGTATGTATTTTGGTATTATTTAAAAAAACATTATATTTTTTAGTGAAGAATATTAGAACCAAATCATTTTAAGATTGGTGTATAACGCAGATTCATAATTATTTGTACTTATATTATCATGTCAACAATCAGTGTTTCAACAACGAAAATTTTATTGCGCTGCAAATTTTATTGATAAACTATATATATGTTTGCGACAAAAAAATTATGCGCTTTAATTTAGACCACATTTGCTTTAAAATTATAAAAAATAAATTTAAAAAATATTCAAATTATGCTTTCTCTAATTTATAATATCGTTGTGTAATTATATTTAATGATATTGTTATAAAATAGTCTTCCAAAAATAGCAAAATTATGTTTTAGATATAATTTTAATAAGGCTTTCAACTAATTTTCCATAATGGCGGCAGTCGCTGATCCAACAAATATTCATTTATAAATGGCGACTTATAATACAATGATTTTATTCCACATAAAACCTTAACAAAATATTTTAGTGTAAATTAGAACTTTATACGATAAAATGTTTTTATAGTCTTAAATATATTTTAAAATGTGTGTGCGCAAGTAGATAATGTTTGCATCAAAAGAAGTTGCCAAGTTTTATAAAAAAAATTAGAAATTTTGAAATATTATGTACTACCATTACCTATATTAATATTGTTAGTTATTAGCTAAGTATTATTAGTTAATTATAATAATAGGTCTTTAATTATTTAAAACTAATCTAATTATTGCATTATCAAAAAATTACATCAAAGTTACTTTCTCGTAGTGGTTTTTCGTATTTTTTTTTGCAGCCATGAAGCGGTTTTAATGTGAGTTCTCGAACATGGACACCATCATTATTTATATAATAAAACCTATAAGTAAAATTGAACGTTGGCACGTTTGACTGGAAACGTTACTTTCAAGAATTTGTTTGTATTCTTTCTTGATTAGTGCTTGGTAATACACTATACCTTAGGAGTTCAAAAATTAAGGTTAGGTTTGGAATTTTATTACGCGGTATATACAATAATTTTGTTTTCTCAAGTCACAATTTTGTTCTATAACATATTTATAAAACAGGGAATATTTTTATAGATTAAACACAACTATAAAACTATTTTATAAATAAGCGCATTTTGAGGCTAAAAAATAATTTTATTAATTTCCTTATATATCCTTAATAAAGCATGCTTATACAACTATTTTATAATATTATAATTAAAAGTCATTTGCTTAAGTATACAACTCTTTCACAATATGTTTACAATCTTTATATATAATTTTTTTAAATGTTGTTTAACGTGTTATAATACTTTTATAAAAATTTTAAAGAACTGAAAATTATTTGTTCTATAAAACACGTTGTAAAAACTATTATAAAACAATTTTACACAATTACTTTCTTCAGGAACAAAATTATGGCAATTATTTGCTCTATAAAATCAAACTCTTCGTTAAACAACGCAATTCGATAGTTATAAAATAATTCGCTTCTTTTAAAGTTCCATTTTGCTAGTTGGGTAAAGAATTAAAAGATTTAAGACCCATTAGTATTCTTCCAGCTTTATCAAAAATTTTAGAGTACATTGTAAAAGAACAAGTTATAAATCATCTAACTAATAATAACATACTACCAAGTGAACAATCTGGGTTTCGAGAAGGACACAGTTGTTCAACTGCATTATTAAATATAACAGACCATATTTTTAGGGCTATGGATTCGGCATTATGTTCAGTTCTGGTATTACTTGATTACTCGAAAGCCTTTGACACTATCAGTCATGACATTTTGAAAAAAAATTTAGTCTTTGTTGGTTTTGATATATCTGCAGTACAATTTATTTCTAATTATTTAACAGGTAGGCAGCAAAGGGTAGTACTTAAAAACTATTTTTCGACTTATATTAATACTGATCGTGGAGTGCCTCGAGGAGGCTATGGATTCGGCATTATGTTCAGTTCTGGTATTACTTGATTACTCAAAAGCCTTTGACACTATCAGTCATGACATTTTGAAAAAAAAATTAGTCTTTGTTGGTTTTGATATATCTGCAGTACAATTTATTTCTAATTATTTAACAGGTAGGCAGCAAAGGGTAGTACTTAAAAACTATTTTTCGACTTATATTAATACTGATCGTGGAGTGCCTCAAGGATCCGTGCTGGGACCTACGTTGTTTTCATTATATACATCATCATTCCCTACATTTTTAAATCACTGTAACATTCAAATGTATGCGGATGATACTCAATTGTTTTACACGTTGCATTCCAGTGATATAAAAAACAGTTGTAATATAATAGTGAACACTCCGTCAAATTTCACTAGAGCATAGTCTGCGTTTAAATCCCACAAAGTGTGTTACTATGTTTTTTGCCAATCGTGTGAAATATACACAACTGTTACCCGAGGTGAAGATATGTATTGATAATGTACAGTTAGAAGTAAAAGATGAAGTTAAAGTCTTGGGCTTAACTATTGATAAGGAACTTAGGTTTAATAAACATATATCAAACTGCGTAAGAAGGTCAATTGTTAATTTAAAAATATTGTATAAATCTAGACACATCTTAAGTGAAAAATTGAAAATTATGCTTTCTCAGTCACTGATTTTATCGGTATTTAATTATGGGGATACTGTTTACGGTCCATGTTTAACACAAGCGGCATCTCAACGAATTCAAAAAATTCAAAATTACTGCCTTAGATTTATTTATGGTATTAAAAAAAGAAATTCAGTAAGACATAAATTTAAGGTTACAAAGTGGCTAAATATGAAAAACACTCGTCTACATCACAGTGCTACTCTTTTTATGAAAATCATTCTAAATAAATCTCCTCAGTACCTCTTTAATAAAATCAGATTTCGTACGGACGTTCACAATTTGAACACCAGATTTAAAGGTAATTTAACTCCTCCCTTACATAAGACTACGACATTTCAAAGATCATTTAGTTACAACATACCGAAAATTTACAACTCCCTTCCGTTACCTCTTAAATTACTGTCTGTCAGTTGTTTTAAGAAAAAGTATAAAGCAATTCTCTTTGATTCTCAACAGTAGGTACTTAATAATATCCTTATAATTGTTTCGCTTGTTCAATCATATTTTTGACTAATCTCATATTGTTACTGCTTTACTGTGTAGTTATATGTATGTATATAATTAATGTGTAATTCAATTTGTTATGGCGCATCTATTTTTTGTGGGTTAAGTGGAAGAACAGCGTGTTGCCTCTTGCGGCTACACAGCTGAACTTCGCCCTTTCATATTATATATGTATTTTTATTATTTTTTTTCAAGAATACATTCAAATCTACATTAATAGGAAAAAAATTATTATTATTATTATTATTATTATTTTTATTTCTTTTTTTTCCAGTAAACACCTTCCGAGGCTCCGACACATTCGTAGATGTTCTGGAGAGTCAAGCAATGACCACTCTCCACTCCGTGGAGTCAGTAATCATTGCGCCCGTAAATCGTGTGTTCTGAGCAGACGTAGCGAACCAAGGACGATTGCCTTCTGCATTCTGCCGGCTAAGATCTCTGCCGAATTTCGACAAGCCGATATGATCTTTAAGTCAGAAAGCAACGTATGTCTCATTCCACCCAGGACGCCTATAATTAGCACCACAATCTTAACAGAGTGGTCTGGATACAGCCTGCGGAGCTCGGAGAGAAGATCTCGATACTTCCTCCGTTTTTCCTCCTCTTTTAGGACGATGTTGTTCTCTGCGGGAGCCGAGAACTCAATCACAAACATCGTCCTAAGCGATGGACTACATCAGGCTTATTGGCTTGGATTTGCCTGAGGGTGGGGAATGAATAGTTCCAATAAATTCGGCACTTCTCATTCCCCACTACTGATTCTATATCCCCCGGAGCATAAGGCAGCACTGGCGTCTCGTCTATCTCATACGAGTGTCGTAAATGATAATACAACACCCGTAAGGCTGAATCGTGTCTTTGGATATACGCTGTGGCCGCATATACCGGACAGGCAGACAGGAGATGCATTAGCGTCTCCGGCGCTTGGCGGCAGGCCCTGCAGCTGGTATCAGGAACCTCGATACTCAAGACACGACTACGATAGACGAGTGTGTTAACTACATCATCTTGGCAAGCCATTATGAATCCCTCGGTCTTAGAGATCAGCCCCGCTGACCTCAAAAAAGCAAAGGTCAGCCTTTCAGATAAGCCAAGCCCCTCTAGATGACGGTAGAAGAGACCATGCATTGGCTTATCCTTATGTAGCTGCAGAAGATGACGCGTTTCTGCTGCTTTAATTTGGGCTTCTAACTGAGCAGGATCCGATTCGGTGACATAGTCTGGATTTTCCCGCTCAGTATCGAACACGAGACCTAGTTCATCGGCTGCTCTTCTCGCTGCCTTATACACAAACGCTCCTATTCCTGTTGTTTCATGGTCTTGGACCATGCAGAGAAGGGGATCCGAGCTCCTGATGACTCTGCAGGCTTCCTCCAAAACCACTCTGCCCTGGAGACACTCCAAACTCAAGAGTCCACGGCCTCCCCGATTTCTTGGGAAGTATAGCCGCGGAACGGACGATCTTGGATGCAAACTCCGGTGGATATGCATTATTATTATTATTATTATTATTATTATTATTATTATTATTATTATTATTATTATTATTATTATTATTATTATCATTATCATTATCATTATCACCATCACCATCACCATCACCATCACCATCACTATTATTATTATTATTATCATTATTATTATGTGCTACAACTGAATGTACTATTAAGAAAAAATACAACAAAAATTCCATGGATTACTACTGCATTAGTCAAATCATGTCATAAAAAATATAATATGTTTAAATCTCTAAAAAGAAATCCAGAAAATGCAGTTTTGAAATCTGAATATAAAAAATATAAAAATAATTTAACATCTTTAATAAAAACACGGTGCACTGAGCGGATCTGAGTCAGTAGATTATGGCGTGCCACAAGGTACAGTCTTGGGGCCCCTGCTCTTTTCTATTTATGTAAATGGATTATTTTCCTCACAAAGCAGTGGAGAAATTGTAGGATTTGCAGATGACACAGCCATCTTTTACAGCAGTAACTCATGGGAGAGTTTATGATTAATAGTTGAGAGAGATATGTGCATGATAAAGAGGTGGTTTGATTTTAAATTGTTAACAATTAATTTTGAAAAAACCAACTACGTACCATTCAGTTGTGATATAAGAAACACGCCGTCGTTCCATCAATTGCAATTAAATTCTTCTGGTCAACTTTTTACTATTTTTCCCATAAAAGAAATAAAATATTTAGACATAATTATAGATTATGTGTGCCTATCTAATCGATTCTCCTACCTGTTATATCTGACAAAGGTATATCTTGTAAAATTGATAAATTGATAAAATCTTTGTGCTTTGTTGAAAAATAGTTTCAAAATCAAACCTCGCCGATCTTCTTGAAATTTTGCACGTCCCCATAATTTACCGTTCTGAACAACTTTTTCAGGTAACATTTTGCTGTATTTTCAGTAGAAAAGGCACTTTACCTGAAACGATAACAGTTTTCAATTTGGTGCACTGAATGTTTCAAATAGGATAATTTCGAAAACTGTTACTCCTAACGACTTCAACAGGGTATACCTTTGTCAGATACAACAGGCAGGATAATCAATTGTTTCTATAGTCAGATGGATACACTAAGCTGCAAAAAAGTTCTGCCATTTAAAAGAAATGTGATGTGCCATAAGTGGCACCCTCTACTAGTGACGTCAAAATTAGTTAAAAATTCTTATTTTCCGTGCCAAAAAAAGTAATTGTGCCAATTTTTTTTAATATTCCGACAGGTTTCAAAGTAATTGATATATTTCAAAATAAAACGCCCTGTATTTTTGAAACCAGCAACATTCGGATAAGTCATATTTGGCTCAATCGACTTTTTTTGGTCACCAGTATATCCAGCTCTGAGATTTCCCAACCTTTCACATATATATGTATACTAATACATATTCGAAATAAGCTTTTTTCACATACATTATTTGAACTTTTCGAATTACAATTAGCCCAAGACCCATTAAAATAAGTACACAACATTAACCTTCACCTGGCCTCGTGGGGTACGTACATACCCCACGCTCTTTCTCGTCCATTTTCGATATCTAAATCTTCAAAATCGAAACTCATAACGACATCTATCGGTAGACAAGTTATGAATTTTTTTGTAAAAACGCATTTTTTTTTTTCACAGTCTGCAATCCCACTTCAGAGAGTGTAGACATATTTTCTTGCTAAGTGCTAAGAGTTTATATTTTTGTTTGGCTGTTGCCAATTAAATTTAAAAAATGAGTAACACATCAGATGGTGCAATGGACACAGATGGTGATTCCAGTTGGAAGACTCAAACAAAAAAAAGAGGTGACAAAAGGAAAAGATTTCCAGTTGAAAATCTAAGTCAAGAACAAATCAATGACATTGTTGGAATTGAAGACAGACATAAGAAAAATAAAACTGATAAAACCACATACAAAAGCTTCAACTTCTTCAGGAAATAAAAACAAAAGCAATCCTAAAAACAAAAACAACACTAATCAATCCAATGCATCTAAACATATACATGATACTAACACAATAAGAAACCCTAAAATACCAACCAACAACTCTGAGAAAATGAGAGAAATAACAAACCAAAATTATAAAGTCCTTTTCTACCTAAAAGCAAATGACAGTTTAACAAGAACTGAAATTTCAGATATTTGGGAAACACATTTACCCAAATCTAGTGATGTCATTCTCAAAACCAAAAAAGGATTTCTTCTAAAAAGCAATAACGAAAAAAATACTGTAACCCAAACTCTTCAAAAACTTGTAGATGGTAAAGTAATAATAAACTTTCAAGAAACAACCGTTAACTCTACGTCAAGTGATAACCCTGCTCTAAACTCTTCTTCTGCTTCATACTCGGCAGTGGTGGGTTCGGTAGAACTAGAAATTCAAGACACAGACATCAGTGACTTCCTAACTAAAACAAATATAAATCATCGGTACTGCCGCAGAATCATTTCTAGAGCTACAGGTTCTCCTACTCTTCTTATAAGAATCATTACAGGATGTATGAACTCATTTGAACGACTTTTAAATGAAGGTGTTTTCTACAAACATAGACACTATCCCGTGTACCCCAGTTTACCACCGGCTCCAATTCCAAAACCTTGTTCACGTTGCCTACAGTTTACACATACTAGAGAAGAATGTACAACACCAATAAAATGTACAAAGTGCAACAGTAATCACCACTTTTCAAAATGTGACTCTCCACTACCTCCTAAGTGCTCCTCATGTGGCGCTGAAGACCACTCAGCCTGGTCTTTAAGATGCCCTAATAGACCTACCAAACCGATCGACGGAATTCCTAACACACAAATTAAATCCCTAAATAAGAAAACTCATGAAATCGACAAGAAAATCACAAAAAACTCAAAAATTCATTCACACATTACTATCCACGATTTTATTATCAATACTTACGTCAATAAACTGAACAAAGAAAAACACACCAACAGAGAAGAACTTATAAGTAAACTGCGAAGATTTGTCACCCAATATAACATTGATACTGTAGCTACCTTCACTGGCAGCAGATTATATATCCTTATGTTCGATCTTGATCAGCCCTTAACAGTGTCCCCTACTGAACCTATACAAAGCAATATTAATCGTCAAATTCATGTCGACACTTAAGATTTTGTATGCTAATATCAATAGTTACTCCTTAAAAAGACATTTAATCAACAACACCATTATTAAAAATAAAATCAACTGTGCTCTTTTTGTTGAAACGAAAACAAAAAAAGATACAAGCACAAAATTTCATGATTGGGATGAATTGAGATTTGACGGCAATATCGTTAATACTAACACTAGGGGGCAGTTTGGTACAAGTGCACCCTAATCTAAAAATGATTAAAGCAAATGCTCCAAGTATAAACAACCCTCTAAATTCAGTAGTACATTTTAAAGTGCCATTCGCCAATGATCATATACATATATTTCTGGTATATTTTCATGCATCTTCTCGCATTGAAGAAACTGTATTTACAATGGCTGCATTGTATAAATATTCCATCATTATTGGAGATTTTAATGTTAATAAAAGGAAGAAAGCACAACTTAAACACTTCACAGAAAATTCTTCCTTCAAAATGGCAATGACTCCACCGACATTTTTAATGGAAAACAACAAAGACACAACTCCAGACCGAATACTTTACTCTGAGAGTCTCACTAATAATATTATCAAAATCGATACACATCCAGACACAGGTTCAGATCATTTGGCAGTAGAACTAACAATTGACCTCAAAAACACTATAGTTCACAATGTTAATTCGTTCATCAACATCCACAAATGTAACATAGATAAAGTAAACTCTGTCATGAAGAACTATATCGATGACGTCAAGTCTGCTCCAATTAGTAAGAGACTAATAACAGACTTTAATGAAAAATTGACAAGAGCAGTAATAGAAAATTCACCAACTGGCCAGAAAAATTATTACTCATATGAACTTCCTCCCTTTATCGTACGACTCATAAAACAAAAAAGAAAACTGTATAGAGATTATAAAATAAACCCTGATCCTAGTTATAAAACTGAACTAAACAAATATAGTAAAAATATACAGAAACTGATTCAACAATATAAGGAGGAGAAATGGTTGAATATATGTAACAACATAAATAAAGAACAAGGCAGAAACTACTGGCAACAAATCCGTAGGCTATCTCGATATAAACAATCGGATACTATTAAAACTTTAAAAGAAAACAACCAGCATTACACATCTGACCTAGATAAAATAAATCTTTTTGCCAAACATTTTGAAAAAGTATATTCTCTAGCTGAAAACACCCAGTATAATGAGGACACATATCAAGTCGTTAACAACTGGCACGAAACATACTTTAATGGCATCTCTCAATGTGAAAACCTTAGAATTGACAAAGAAGATTATTTCTCAATAATAAATAAGGGGAAAAATACAGCTCCTGGTAAAGATTATATTTCCAAACACATCGTTAGAAAATTAGACTACAACATCCATGCCTACATAATTAACATATATGAATTCTGTCTGAACCATTCCCATTTTCCATCTGAATGGAAACATGGCATGATGATCACTATTCCAAAACCGAACACTGACCACAGCAAAGTGAGTAATTATCGCCCAATTACATTATTACCAGTATTAGCTAAAAATTTTGAAAAAATCATTCTTAAACGTCTACAAGAAGCTATCGGACAATCAATTCCAAAGTACCAATTTGGCTTCAGAGCAAAAACATCTACCACTCACCCACTAATAATAACAACATCAAACATCCAAACCTCTAGAGTTACTGGACTTCACAGTGCGGCTGTTTTTCTGGATATCAGCAAAGCTTTTGACACGGTTTGGCATGCAGGACTACTATATAAACTTGAGTGTCTAAATTGCCCCAAATACCTAATTGACTTACTTAAAGACTACTTAAATAATAGGATACTTCAGATTAAAATTAAACAAAACTTGTCTCAAGAATTCTGTCCTCAACAGGGTGTCCCACAAGGCTCTCCGCTTTCACCATTTTTATATAACATCTACTGTCACGACATTATGTCTGAATTAGGCGACATACAACCTAATACCAGTTTATATATTCTCCAATATGCTGATGATACCGCATTAATAAGCCATAATTCCAGTTTAAAACTAACGATAGAGAAACTCCAGCATCTACTCAACTCAATACAAAATTGGTGTAATAAATGGCGCATTAACATCAATCCTTCTAAATCTCAGTATATTATTTTCAATCACAAGATTAATCCAAACTCTCCTACCATCCAACTAAACAATCTTATTATCCGCAGCAAGTCTTCAGTCAAATACCTCGGAGTTATATTAGATCAAAAACTCAACCTCAACGAGCACACAAATTCAATTAAAAAGAAGTGCATTGCCAGGGAAACACTTTCGCAGCCTAACATACAAAAGCAGGAATTTCCAAGAAAACAGCTTTTCATATCTACAAAACCATCTGCAGACCAATCCTAGAATATAGTCATCCTCTTTATCTAAACGTCCAAAAGAAGGCAATTCAAAATATCAAAGTGGCGGAAACTTCTACAATAAGATTTATCACAAAAATCCGTCACCCCAGAAACCCTCTCCACAACCCTCCAAATGAGTTACTGTACGAGACTACCAACATAGAACCCATCAGTAAAAGATTGCAGAAACTATCCATTAAGTTCTGTCAAACCACCCACAACATGGACATGCTACAGCCCTTTTGCAAAACAAGAAATATCACCGATCGTGCTCTTAGAAAATATCCTACATCTACCACTTGGGAAATCTTGCAAGAGCTACGTCATTTATAAATTTTTCTTTTATGTATATTCATATTACTTTTTTTTTTTTTAAATATTTAAATATGTACAACATTCTTATTTCAATTATTTTTATCTCATATACCTGTAAACTGTAAAGCTGGCTGAAGGACTTCGGTCGATAGCCATTTGGTTTAACCAATAAAATACGTTTATTATTATTATTACGCATTTTTTTTTTCAAGTTTTCCAGGTTTCCGGATTTTTTATGAACGCTGATCGTAATTTTTTCAACTCGGACTATTCTACAGTTTAAAGTGGTATCTAAAGATGATCTCTGATTTTTTTTAAGCCAAAATCAATATTTCAATTTTTACAAAGATATCGCTGGGGTTTGTACGTACCCCACGAGTCCAGGTATGTTACTCAGGATGAGCATGCCAGGTGATGGTTAAGTAACACCCTGTATATATAAAAAAAATTAATTTATAAAGTGTTACAAATAAACTACAAATTGTGTATATTTCATAAACTTATCAAGTAATATGAGTTTGCATTATTAGTTGTATAATTTTGTACGTTTTAATTGAAATAAAAAATAATTTTGTGGTATAAAAATTACGTTATACTAAATTAACCGCAATAACTGGTACCTACTTAGTTTGTGAAAAATCCCGTAAGGCATTTGTGATCAGTTCATTCACAAATTAGATTTCACGAGAGCGACATCTATTTCAAACTAAGTCAACTAAGGGTCAAAAAAATTGTAAATTATGAATGAATATTTTGTGATAATTTATTTCAATATAACTTTTTTAATTTGATTTGAAAATATGGCGCCGAGTGCTAGCAGTGATTTATCGGTGTGTAAAAGGTGCAAAGTAAGGCCTATTAATGGTCTGAAATGCATAAATTGTGACAACAATTTTCATTTGAGCTGTGCAAAGTTAATGAATGTACAAGTTTTGAATGGAAGTGAAGTGAAATGTTGCGACGATGCTGTTCTAAGTTCTGACATAGATTCAAATACAGCTTTATTGGACGCCATTAGTGAAATTGCAGATAATAAAAAGTTGACTTGCACATTGTCAATGTCATTTGTCTAAAAGATACGATCATCCAGGAATTATGTGACAAAATTCAATTATTAAATAGGCAAATTGAAGTAATGTATATGTCGAAAAATGTAGATAAACCTACAGCACAAAAACAGCAGCCACCTAAAGAAGTTAATAAAAAGCAGCTCCCATCAGAAAAAACTATGTCAAGTAAAAAATGGGTAAACACAGATCAGGTGAATATAAATCCAAATTTTTTCTTTAGTTTTTTTGGGTTTTTGCCACACTTCTGAAAAAATAATAGAGATTAATTAAATAAGCCCTTGCGCCAAACGGAACAGTCAAGGGTTATTTTTGAAACTATGCCTAACCAAAAAATCTCACACTGAAAAAACAGATAAGTAAAAAATAACAAAAATCACATCACTATCGCGCACTTCCGTATTATTGACGTTTCGAAAACCTCTCTGTTTTCGTTCTCAAAATCGTATTAAAAATGTTAAACGTATGTCAAGTTTGACAGTTTAAAATTTGTTTATCTGCTTCCATAGAGATGTTAAATGATTTTTATTTTATTGTTACTTACTTCTTCTTGATACAACTGTAGCCAACAAGGATCGATGTTCACTGAACAGTTTGACACACACTTATCTCCGTTCAACAAAATAATCCAAATGATAAACAAAATGAAAACGTCATTAAGGACAAAGACCTGTCAAATGCAGTTTTGCAAGCTGAAACTTATACTACAATAAACAAATATATTAATATAAATAACGACCCTAACAACAGTAATGGGAAAAATAGTGGTCCACAACCTCGCAATAATAGGCTTGTTTTTGCAGCAGTTGAAGACGGTTTGGAAACTGTGAGAAATATTCGACCAGTTAAGTTGAGAACGCGTTACCATCGAATTTGACGCAATAAATAGTTGGACGAACATTTCTGATAGTTTCAAACCGTTTGCAACTGCTGCTAAAACTAACCTAATGAAGAATGGATGAGAGTGGCTAAACGAAAAAGGCGACCATTGCATAATAAACAAACTACAGTCACTGGATGTAATAAAAATTCATCAGTAAGGACTAGTTGATCTACATGTATATAGGGTGGATCCAATTAATACATGCACAGATATGATTCAAATGTTGAAGCCGCACTTCCCGGAAGTAAAATGTGAATCCATATCCCCAAAACACCCTGATGTATATATATGCCTCATTTAAGGTGTCAATACTGGACGAAAACTTCAAATTGGCGATGAATCCAGAAGTATGGCCATACGGATCCTGTATAAGCCGTTTTTTATCAATTCCGAAGAGGTTAACTGCACCGAACAATTAATGTTTCAACCTAATATGATTTTCTTCAATGTTAATACCTTAAATTTAGATAAAACTAATATTTTACAACATGACAACTGTAATTATCCTAATCTGGATTTTGATTGCTTAGTCGAAATTGGTTCTAAAAAAGAAGCAATTAATTTCTTGCGCATTGACAATTATAATCTAATAAGCTATTATATAAGACCTAACAAGAAATGTGGAGGCATATGGTGTAAGAAACACTTATGTGTCAAAAAAGTTAATCTTTTTATATATTTTTAGGTATTAATAATATTGTGTGAAACTAACTACTCTGTGGACAAAAGCCAACCAGCGTTGAATTACACCCACAATATCTACCCATATATGCCTTATTATTAGCTTTTGTAACATTTTTTACTGAATTAGAAAGGTATTTTAAGCTAATATAAATCAAATCTCCTCCTTCCTATCAATTAAGTCATATGTATGTCCTCTGATACCAAACATCTAGGTATGCTAATGAACAATTCCACAGACAAAGCTCTATTCAATAATCATCTAAAGAAATTAATCTATCTAAATTTACTAACCTGCTTTAATGCAAACACTATAAATATCTAACTTCACTTTTGGCAGACAATTCAACCACAATAGAAGCAATCCTAAAAATGCAGAAATAGGTCAGATCTCATCTATTGTGGTTGAATTGTCGTGTTCCCACTGCCAAAAGTGAAGTTAGATATTTATAGAGTGTTTGCATTAAAGCAAAGGTTAGTAAATTTAGATAGATTAATTTCTTTAGATAATTATTGAATAGAGCTTTGTCTGTGGAATTGTTCATTATCTAACTATAAAAATTATTATATAAATTAAAATTATTTGAAATTAAATATCGACAATGACAAAATAGATATTTGACTCAACTTAAAGGAGGCCACCAGAAGAAGCAATCCTCAAAATACAGAAATAGGCCAGATCTCATCTATTGTGGTTGAATTTTCGAGTTCCCACTGTTTCCATTAAACCAGGTTAGTAAATTTAGATAGATTAATTTCTTTAGATAATTACTGAATAGAACTTTGTGGAATTGTTCATTAGCATACCTAGATGTTTGGTATCAGAGAACATACATATGACTTCATTGATAGGAATTGTAGATTTGATTTATATTAGCTTAAAATACTTTTCTAATTCAATAAAAAAAGTTAATCTTGATGTCATGTGCTCCGAAACACATTTTGAATATTGCATTATATCTTGTAAAATAGACAATTAAAAACATTTATTCTTAATTGTTACAGATCTCCCCTTGGAGACAAAGATATTTTCTTTAAAACAATTTCTGATGTTTCTTTAGTTTTATTGGGTACTGGACCAAGTTTCATTCTTTAACTCTTTGGATCGGTCAGTGGTCGCGCGGTTTAAGGCGTTAGTACTTGAATCGAGGTGACTAGACGGAGTTGGTTCGAGCCCAGCTGCCGGTAGACCGTATATAAGCTATATTCGTGGAGAGGATTGGCACCCTCTCTGTGGGTATGGTAGGGTGGAATAATGTTAGCTTGGGTCAATGTGAGAGATTGATGCCGGTTGATATTTGACCACCCCCCTAATTAATGAGGTTTTCCAAGTCGTTCCTGGGCGCAAATGCGGCCTGCTTAATAATAATATGCCGCACCCTCTCCCGCACAAGTCTCCGACTTCTGGGCTAATACCTGTGATTAGAATGAGGGGTAGAGATATTATTATTATTATTATTATTTTTGTGACATAGTGAAAAAACAAATTTTGTAATTAGTTGTAGGGGAGGGTTGCTACCCCTTGGACGGCTCGCAAAAAATTGGCGCTATGGCTTAATTTAGTCACGAATAGAAGTGTGTGCCGAATGCTAATATTCTAATTTTATAAATAATTGTGTGTAAACTCTTTCAGCCGGGTTCATGAAACGGGCGTAGCGCTAGTCCGACTAACGAATTTACGCCCGTGTAAAGCGCGTAAGTTGGCCTAACCAGCTTTGCGCTCATTCACGAAACATGCGTTGCTAGGTAGCGAAGCATGCGTTGCTAGGTAGGCTGTTTATTTACGTCCATATTTGCGCCATAAGTTAGACCCAGTATTGTACCTGTCTAAAAATCGCGTAACTTCGGCCTCTAATTCCTTGCGTTTCCCATTGTATATTTAGTATTTATATTAAAAAACTGTACTTTTCAGTACTACGGATTAGTTAACATATCATAAAGTAAGTATTATACATAGTAGTGAATAGGAGTATGCTTTTTATTTAAATTAGTGCAACAGATGCGTAAATTTTTCGCGTAACCTCCGCTAGTCTGACAAACGTTACGCCTTGTTGATGAATCCGTATGGTTTAAACAATGGCTGCTGGAATTTTTTGGCTGTCAGAAAATGGTTGCTAAGTTTACATCGGCAACCAGTGTGAAATTAACAACCTGGCTGGCAGCCAAAATATTTAGCAGCCATTTCATTTTCACGTAAAGTTAACAGCCAATTTAGCTGCCTTTTTTTCTCATCTTATTTTATAAGATACATTGTGGTTTTTCGAGATGAGCTAGTAAACACTTAAAACAACAACAATTTGCACACCGTTTCAGAGATACAGACTATTCTCATTCCGTAATTTTAAATATGTATATAGTGTACGTGAGTTCCAGAAACAGTTAGGCGATGGGACCAGAACCTGATCAATTGCAAACAAATTAAAAATAAATTCCATAAAATACAGTGAGCCCCATCGCTTAATTAATTTTTTTGGAACTTAATGAAAAAAAATTGTTTTTAATATAGGGGTAGATTTGTCTTTCAGACGGGGAGCAAGGGATTGCCGCTTTAAAAGTTTATTTTTACCGTTCTTGCAATTGACTTGAAAACTTATTAAAAAAATATATATACAATTTTTGATATAGGGGTAGTTTCTGCCTCTCAGACCAGAAACAAGAGAATGCCACTTCAGGAGTTTATTTTTACCATTCTTACAATTAAAATACAGTGGGTCCCAATGCTTAACTATTTTTGGAACATAGTGGAAAAAAATATTTAAAATTTTTCATACAGGGGTAATTTTTGCCTCTCAGACGAGTAGCAAGGGAATGCCGCTGTAGGAGTTTATTTTTGATATGCTTACAATTAAAATAGAGTGGATCTCATTGCTTAACTGTTTTCAGAAATTAATGCAAAAAATTGCTTAAAATTTCTCATATAAGGGTAGTTTCCGACTCTTAGACGAGGGGCAAGAAGTGAATGCCGCTTTAGGAGTTCAATTTTGCTATTCTTGCAATTATAATGCAGTGGGTCCGATCGCGTATTTATTTTCGGAACTTAATGAACAAAAATATTTTATTTTTTTACACCGGGTGTTCCCTCTAAGACTTTTAGTGCGAATATCTCAGAAACCATCATAGCCAGTGCGACGAAATTTGGTGTACAGACACTAGATGGTGCGTAGCATCTGATGATAACATTCTTATACAGGGTGTTCGATTTTTCAGGAAATCGATTTTATTTTGATTTTTTGGTTGTCAGACCGGCTAAAACCTATGTTTAAATTGAAATATACTTAATTATGAACACATTCTGATAAATAAACATTCAAATATTTTAAAATTGAACATAACAAAACGCCTCCAAAAAGTACCCAAATTTCATTGTTTTGTCATGTAAAATGTTCATAGCCTTGAGCCAGACTTACACAGAAGAAACTAACATCGCTAAACGTCAAAACTATGAATTGTCATTGAATTGTCAAATATTAATGGCATGAAGCACTTTATTGGACATAAGGAACACTAAATAATAATAATAATCATTTATTGCCCAACAGATACAAGATCCAGTTACAGGACAAATACATAATATAACAAGAATTTTTAACAAAATACAAAAGAAAAAACAATTTCCAGTGCATTTACATTAAGAATCACAAAACTATTAAATGTAGCAAAAAAATTAAAAAGACGGAATTAAGAAATGAGATTCTACAAATCTACAAATCCATAAAATATAAGAAAAATAATAGAAACACTTCATTTAAATCAAATACAAAAAGCAAGTATATATTAAAACAGATGTTGGTATTCAATAATAAAAACGCAATTGTTTAACATCTACAGAATGAATGTCACAAAACATACCAATTTTATTTAAATTACTACACATGACATACAATGGAGAGCGCAGCATTATATTAGTTCTAGCTAATGGTAACACAAAATCAGCAACCCGTCTTGCAGAATATTGTGGAACATGAAAATTTAATGCGTGCAATAGATCACAACAGTCAAGTTCATTATGTAAAATTTTGTAAATCAATGTACAACTAGAAATGACACGTCTAACTTCTAATAATGTAAGATCAAAGGTGTTCAATAATACATCATGACTAAATCCTCTTTCCGGATACGAACCATACTCTTTAAAATAAAGAAATTTCAAGAACTTTCTTTGTACACTCTCAATTGTTGCAATATGACACCTATAAAACGGGAACCATACTATCGAAGCATATTCAATTTTGGATCTAACGTAGGAGTAATAGAGAACCTTAAAACTTTGTGCATTACGAAAATTTCTACAATTTCTAATTAAGAACCCTAACATCTTTAACGCTGCTGATACGATTAAGGAAATATGTCCATTAAACGACCATTTGCTATCAAAAGTTATGCCCAAATCTCTATTACTATTACAACGAGATAACACTGACGAATTTAAACTGTATTCAAACTCAACAAATTGTTTCTTCAAAGAAATACTCATAATTTTACACTTACTAGTATTTAAGTATAATTTATTAATGGTACACCAAGTCTCAATTTTATTAAGCTGACCTTGAATAAATTCACAATCATTCACTGATTCCACGCTATGATATATTTTCAAGTCATCTGCAAATAAAGCAAATTTGCAGTCTATTATACTACTAATATCGTTTACAGGGTTCTCAGCGTCAGGGAAAACCTGAAAAACCTGGAAATGTCAAGGAATTTGAACTTTGTCAGGGAAACGTCAGGGAAAGTGCCAATAATTGTCAAAAATCAGGGAATTTTTATTGTCGTCAGGGAAAATTTCTGAATGGTACTCATGCCGTGTCTAAATTCTTTATTTAATGAACGCACCCAGTTGCCTATTTCTGTTTGTTTTAATCACACGTACCCGCAGATTGATATAAAGAAACAGCTATATCTGGAGTGTACAGCTGTTTTTTTATACATATTCATCGCTTGTTTCAAGACGTATTCAATGGTGACGTTACTTATGTAATGCACCAAGAAAATGTGTAGTTTCAAAACGTCACGTCATTAAATATTTGTTTCTCTTTAACATCACACTCACACTTTTTGATTATTGTTTATACAATTTATTTATAACAAAGCTACACTAGATTTGGATTAAAATAGAACGATTATTAGAGGCAGAAATTATTAATATATTTTTTGTTCATGTTTTTGTATATATATTTAGAAAATGTGTGAGATCTGCAACAAAAACATGGAATTGATTTTAGCAACTGCAAACCAAAAACATATAATTATCTACATGTTTGTGTGAGTGACAGGTTTAATGAAATTTGGAGGAAAAGTAATTGGATTATGCTTTTGTAATGTAATTTAAGATGTCTAAGAATACGTTAAAATTAGTATAGGTACATACAATAATCCACAACCAATTTCTTTTTAAATAAACAAAATAAGAAATATAAAAGTATCAACCATTTTAAACATAAAATCTGAAAATTTAAATCACACCGATTTTGAAATCTCTATCTAGCAACTGCTGCAAGACCTTAGCAAGAGTTCAAGCAGGGCTCAGTGGACGTTTTAAATACGGTTTAAAAAGCGACCTGTGTGACGTTACTGTTTCAATGCAAAAATATAGTGTTTTGAACCGATTTGAATACATTTAATGACAAAAAACAGCTAAAACTGTACAAAAAAACAGCTAAAGCTCTAAAGCTGTATTTTGTATAGCTGTTTGCTCAGTAGTAAAATCTATTTTATTGGTTTTTGTTGTATTTGTTTATACATATTTCTATTAGATTTTTTAAATATTATTTATTTTTGTTAATATTTAACACAGTACAATGTGTTGCAATGACTAATAAATATTTCTAATAAAAATAAATATCCATGATTATTTGTCATCGAATGGGCTCATTTATGGCTTATCATTTGACTTGTTTTTACTTTGGTTTAAGTTTTAAAAAATATGATATTTTGTATGCTTTTTGTCAGAGAATTTTAAAAAAGCATGTCAGGGAAAACCTGGAAATGTCAGGGAATTTGGTTCCGAAAAATTGCTGAGAACCCTGGTTTATAAATAATAAAAATAGTAAGGGCCCCAAATTGGCTCCCTGGGGAACACCTGAAGTTAACGAGAATATTTGCGTCACTAAAACCATACTTAAGTAATTTTGACAGCAATATTCCGTGGTCTATACGGTCAAAGGCTTTACAGAAATCCGTGTAGACCACATCAACCTGCCCCTGACAATCTACTACCTGGGCTACATACTGAGAAAACATAATCAAGTTAGTAACAGTCGAACGGCTTTCCATAAATCCATGCTGGTAAGGAGAAATCAAGTGACTCACTGAAGTATAGATACGATTGTAGATACATATCTCTAATACTTTTGCAAAATTACTCAGTATTGAGATAGGTCTGTAATTACTTAAGACTGAAGGATCACCTGATTTAAGTACAGGACAAATTCGAGCAATTTTCCATAAATTTGGAAAGGTAGACGTTCGAAGCACTAAATTGAATATTGTAAGTAAAGGTTGAACAAAAACGAATCTACAGTCCTTAACCAGGAAACTTGGTATTTGGTCAGAACCCGATGTCATTTTATGTTTCAGTTTATTAATAGCTGTTAATATCTCATTCTCAGTAAATTCCGCAATATGCAAAACAAGTATGCTTCCCAAGTCAACAGCAGACCAGTCCGGATCGGAAGAATTTATATATACGCTGCCAAAATAGTCTCTAAATCCATCAACTATTGCCTGAGGAGATTCGTACTGTAATTCACCCATACTTAGACAACCAGGTATTCGGGAGCAGCATTTTTTGCCCTGAATATAACTCCAAAAATAATTAGGATCACCTTTCAGTCTCTCTTCAACATGTGATAGGTATACATTATATGCATCTCTCGTTTGCCTTTTAATAATTTTTCGGAATTCCTTAAAATTCTCCAAATCAACCAATGACTTTGACATTTTATACTTACGCAGGGAACGATTTTTCAGTTTTATGTTATTAATAATAGCAGCAGTGTACCAGATAGGATATTTATGTCCTGTATTACTGCGGAGCGGTACGTGATCGCTAAGCAGAGACTCAATTTTTTCAGAAAATGCTTGACAGGCAGTATTTGCATCAGTATGAGTTGACAGAAATGACCAATCAGTTAGAAATAAAGCGTTATATAATTCATTAAAATTGGCTCTACGTAAGTTAAACATCCTGCCATTAGGTGCATTAGAGAAGTTTTTTGACTGTTGAGTAAATTCAGATAGTTCAATATGCAGTGACGGGTGATACAAATCTTCAGCAAGGAGTGGAGTAATATTTCGCGAAACTGAACAATTCATGCTACCAATAACCAAATCCAACACCCTACCATATACATTATTAACCTTATTAAACTGTTGTAAACCAAACAAATTAAGAAAATTACATAAGACTTGAGACTTAGAATGATGAGTAGTATTTTGAAAATTGGGGATATTAAAATAATGTATGTATAATGCAATTTACGTATGCACAGTGGTGTTATTGAGACTTGTCGATAACAATTTAGACTTGAGTTGAGACTTTTGTAGCATTGGGGTCGCTGCGCCGGCGCAGTCTTCCGTTACAGCTATGGTTACAGCCGTTCAGCGTGAATATTGTGTAAAATATCTGTGGATATTTTTAAATTGTTCCATTATAATGTAATAAAACTTAAGTAAATTGTTTTTTATGTTACTACAGTGTACGTAATAATTAGGTACCCGTATTTTTTTATAACAAAATAATTTACAAAAATGTGTAAGTACCTAATGAATATCCCGGCTTTCCAACTGCTGTAATAATTATTGATTACTTATTTAGCAACAAATAAATTCGAACAAAACGATTCCTAAAACTTTTTAAATTATAATGTGAACGTGTTTGTCGTTGAAAGTCAGATCTGAACCTACCCCAGCCCGACAAAAGAAATATTACAAAAGCATAACCTAGAAATGATTGATTGTTGTGTCGTGTCCACATATTTCAGTACTTTACTTATGTTTCTGATGGATAAAATATGTTTAAGAAGAACTCTACATCTGTAAAATAGTAAACAATGAACTACAATTTCTGTATTTCGTATGATACAAAACTAAAATAAAGCAACTGGTTTTTACTAGGAAGAATCACCTGCAAACGTACTATACCCAGAAGGTACCTATCAAATAGTCATTTAAAGCTAGATAACAATTTGTAACTATTGTTTTTATCTTTCAGTTATGTGTGTGTAGGGCCACAAATTACATTAAAACAAAACGATCCATAACATCCGACACCAGAAAGAATAAGCGAAAAATATTACACAGACATTTTCTTGGAAATAATTCTAAACATGGAATGATGGATAATATTATATAGAAGTCTCTAACTCACTTTAAAGAGTATTCTATATATTTTTTTACTGTTTAAGAAAGGTATTTTAAGCGAATATGTATCAGTTATGTGTGTGTAGTGCCACAAATTACATTAAAACAAAACGATCCATAATATCCGACACCAGAAAGAATAAGCGAAAAATATTACACAGACATTTTCTTGGAAATAATTCTAAACTGATGAAGCAATCCAAAAAATGCAGAAATAGATCAGATCTCATCTATTGTGGTTGAATTTCGAGTTCCCACTTCATATATAGAGTATATTAGGTTAGTAAATAGAATACATTTTTTAGATAATTATTGAATAGAGTTTTGTCTGTGGGTGTTCATTAGCATACCTAGATGTTTGGTATCAGAGAACATGCATATGACTTCATTGATAAGAATTGTAGGAGATTTGATACATATTAGCTTAAAATACCTTTCTTAAACAGTAAAAAAATGTTACAAAAGGTAATAATAAGGAATATATGGGTAGATATTGTGGGTGTAATTCAACGCAGGTTGGGGCTTTTGTCCACTGAGTAGTTAGTTTCACACAATATTGTTAATACCTGAAAATATATGAAAAAAGAGTATTCTGTAATACATTAAATTCAGTTGTCTGTCGTGGGTTTTAAAACTTCTAAACGAATAAAATTAAAAAAAATAAACTAATTTCATAATTCTATGTACAGTATGAAAACATCTCGTTAGAATATCTTAAAAATGTTGAAAGCTAACTGTTGGTACAATATACACAACATAACGTAATAAGGTAGATATCAAACAATGAAATGGCAAGATTTGTTTCTAATCGCACATGCATGACCATCCCTCATATTGAACATTGCTCTGTAAAAGAAATTAGAATACAGAATAACTGTTTAATATAAAACCAGATGTAATAATGTAGATACTTAATGTAATTTTATTTTATTGTAAATGAATTAAAGTTTGTATTTGTTGTTTTTTGTTCTACACAAATTATTAAACATAAATGTTTCAGAAATAATACTTATAATAATAATTAATACTTAAATATGAAGGGTCAAGTCATTCAATTTAGTCACTAATTAAAAAAAGCCACCATGTAGGTACGTATTACTTTTTAATTAAAATTATACTGATTACAACTGAATCATAGCTAGGTATAATAAAATATAAAAAATCACTCGTTTAGTCTTGTGTAACATTTTTGAAAATTTTGTTCTTGTAAAATACTCTCCAATGTGAGTTAGGGGACTTCTTTATATTATCCATCATTCCATGTATAAAATTAATTCTAACAAAATGTCTGTGTGATATTTTTCGTTCATTCTGTTTGGTGTCCTATGTTACGAATCGTTTTGTTTCAATGTAATTTGTGGCACTACACACATACCTGAAAGATAAAAACTATAATTACAAATTACTGTCTAGCTTTAAATAACTATGCGATTCTGGATTAATTAACACTAAAATAAAATCACATTATTACATCTGATTTTATATTAAACACTTGTTCTGTATTCTAATTTATTTTACAGAGCAACGTTCAATCTGAGCGATGGTCATGCATGTACGATTAGAAATAAATCTTGCCATTTCATTGTTCGATACCTACTTTATTACGTTATGTTGTGTATTTGGTAACAACAGTTAGCTTTCAACATTTTTAAGATATTCTAACGGTACATAGAATTATGAAATTAGTATATTTTTCTTAATTGGTCACATATTGTCACGGAATTTGCCCCACTCACTCAAACCGTCGACGGTGGTATCGCGAAATGCTAAGATTGCCCCGATCGCCCCTACAGCCCCTACACGATTCTGTTAAACAGACAGAATGCCGCGGAACGAGATGGGACTAGAAAAATCGGGAATCGACGAGAAGCATTCGAGTCGTACGGGAAAATGGATCTAGAGATACTGGAATATACCTGGAATATTTGTTGGGTCTATAAAAGAAGAATGAACGGCCGAGTTAGTTAGTCTTGTATAAGTCTTGTATGAGTCTTGTATTACAGTCTGAAGTGAAGTGTTTAGTTAGAGAGATCAAAGCGATTTAGATAGCGATTAATTAAATAAGTGTTTAGTTGAGCTGTAATTAGTAGTGTTCAGTAGTTAATAAAGAAGTGATTAATTAACGGATTGTGTTTTTCTGGAAGTAAGAAAAAGACGGATTGGGAAATCCGTGACAATATTTTATCCATCAGAAACATAAGTAAAGTGCTGAAATATGTGAACACGATGATTGATTGTTGTAATCATTTCTAGGTTATGCTTTTGTAATATTTCTTTTGTGGGGCTGGGGTAGGTTCAAATCTGACTTTCAACGACAAACACGTTCACATTCTAATTACAAAAGTTTTGTTCGAATTTATTTGTTGCTAAATAAGTAATCAATAATTATTACAGCAGTTGGAAAAAGGGATAATTTTTAGGTACTTACACACTTTTGTAAATTATCAATGCTCAATGCTCCAAAAAGCCTCAACTCAAGTCTAAATTTTTATCGACAAATCTCAATAACACCATTGTGCATACGTAAATTGCATTAAATACATTATTATTTATGTTCAATAAAATACTTTAGCCATTAATATTTGACAATTCATAGTTTTGACGTTCACCGATGTTTCTTCTGTGTAAGTCTGGCTCAAGGCTATACACGTTTTACATGACAAAACAATGAAAGGACCCCGCACTTTTTATATGGAAAAGTGGTTTCAGTCGGGAGGCTAACTGTTGTTACAATATACACAACATAACGTAATAAGGTAGGTATCGAACAATGAAATGGCAGATTGAACGTTGCTCTGTAAAAGAATTAGAATATATTACAAGTGTTTAATATAAAATCAGATGTAATAATGTAAATTTTATTGTTAATTATTAATCCAGAATCGCATAGTCATTTAAATCTAGACAGTAATTTGTACTTATTGTTTTTATCTTTCAGATATGTGTGTAGTGCCACAAATTACATTGAAACAAAACGATTCGTAATATAGGACACCAAACAGAACGAAAAATATCACACAGACATTTTGTTAGAATTAATTTTATACATGAAATGTTGGATAATATAAAGAATAGGGGACTCACATTGGAGAGTATTTTACAAGAACAAAATTTTCAAAAATGTTACACAAGACTAAACGAGTGATTTTTTATATTTTATTATACCTAGCTATGCTTCAGTTGTAATCAGCATAATTTTGATTAAAAAGTAACGTTGTACCTATATTGTGGCTTATTTTTTTTTAATTAGTGACTAAATTGAATAACTTGACCCTTCATCTTTAAGTATAAATTATTATTATAAGTATTATTTGTAAAACATTTCTGTTTAATAATTGGGGTAGAATAAAAAACAACAAATACACACTTTAATTCATTAACAATAAAATAAAATTACATTAAGTATCTACATTATTACATCTGGTTTTATATTAAACAGTTATTCTGTATTCAAATTTTCGATCTTTCAGAAGCAAGGAAAAAATATGGTGTTGCCATTTAAAAAAAAATCGATAACGTCATTACTCGAAAACAAATGACATTTGAAAATCGCATTTTACGCTAAAATATGTATTTTTTAAATTAAAAATCGATCTGCTCGAGGATTTTTCCCAAAAAATAATTGTTTCGTTTTTATTGAATTTATTCCATACTTTTGGCGCATACTGTATACTTATGAAATTAGTTTATTTTTCTTAATTTTATTCGTTTAGAAATTTTAAAACCCACCACAGACAACTGAATTTAATGTCTTATAGAATACGAATATAGGGGTTTTTAGTGTACCTATGTATTTGAGTAGGTATTTGTAAATATCTTTTCAATTTTAATTAAATAAATTAATAACAGTTAAATATTAATAATCAAACAACAAATATTATTTCAAAAAATCATTTTATTAATTATAGTTACCAATTACAGCATTTAATTATGTTAAAATTTGCGTTAAAATAGTTCGAGGGTGCTTGTGGAGTCGATGTTCCGTGGTAAAATCTTATATTTCTACAAATACTAATTGGTAAACAAGAATATTCTTACAAAATTATTTTACAGCATTTAGTCAGACTTGGAATTTTTTTCACTATCAGATAACATATTGTCACGGATTTCCCAATCCGACGTTTTCTTACTGCCAGAAAAGAATCCGTTAATTAATCATTTTTTTTATTAACTACTCAGTACACTACTGAACACTAATTACAACTCAACTAAACACTTATTTAATTAATCGCTATCTAAATCACTTTGATCTCTCAAACTAAACACTTCAATTCAGACTGTAATACAAGACTAACTAACTCGGCCGTTTATTCTTCTTTTATAGACCCAACGAATATTTCAGGTATCTTCTAGTATTTCTATATCCATTTTCTCGTACGATTCGAATATAATCGCATTACAATTACCATTTTATTAAAATCTTCTTCTTCTAAATTGTCACTTATGCCAACATTATTAAGTAAATAGTGACGTGATAAAAACACTTTCCAGCATGATTTTTTGCTCATTCCCACAAAGTGACTAGGGGTGCATTCCACTAAGCGATCGCAACGCCAAGAACGACCATCGCAATTTTACCCGTTCCACTAGGTTAAAACTGCTCTTGTGTGCATTGTTCACGGATGTGATTTGAATCTAGTGGAACAGAGTTGGGATCCATGTTTGTTTATGTTTGTCAGTTATTAGTTTGACAGATGGTTTGACGGTTAGATAGAAAAGGTAATTATATATAATTTTTATATATTCTAGATAAAAAAAGTTAAATTGATGTTACTCATAGATTTTACTAATATAACTAAGAGTGTAATGTATGAATATATAATTCTAAGCTGCATATGTGACTTATTTCCTCTTCGAATGCCCTTTCAACAACAGATGATGCAACGTCTTTCACAATAGATTCACCAGAAAAAGAATTTGACTCTTGTTGTAAAGCAGCATTCATTAATTTTGTTGCAAAGGCAATATCTATAAGAAAAATGAATACTGATAAAAAAAATAAATATAAAAGCATAACTGAATTACATACCATCTCTTGCACGTCTTGCCTGAGCAACTGGGACCTCGATCTCAATAACAGTGCCTGTTTCACAGTTATATAAAGTTATTTTTTCTCCATCTCAACCATAGATCTTAGACATGATATTAATTATTTGATTTTTCCTGTCATTTATGACAAATGATGTGTTGACCCACCTCAAGACCGTGGGCGTTGTGAGCTCGAAGCGGTCGTTTGCGATGACGTCAACTCATGACGTCTCATGACGTTACAAGCCCAATTGTAACGCCCGTGGTCGCTTTATGGAACGACTCATTGGTCGTTCTGGGCGTTGCGATCGCTTAGTGGAATGCACCCTAGGTGTATCACAACCAATTTGTCATTGAACTGTCCCTTGTCAATTCATGGATTGCTGTAAATCTTTGGTTCCAACCTTCTTCCAAATTTCCGGCGACAGTATGTCTTTGAAATGGGCCAATAGTAACAAAACATCTGTATTCTTACAATTACTTACTTACTATTTACTTAATTTGATACATGGTGATTTTCCGGGTTGTTATGCCGTGACCTCGGTAACTGGTAGCTGCCAGAAACAGAGTTAAAATGCACATCCCTAGCATTATCTGGGATACTTTTACCTGCCCTGGTTGTTCTCGGGCTAGGCTCTGTGGGGACACACCCGCTATCGGTGTCTCTGGGCCTGTCCATATATTGATTTCGGTTCATACCGTTGGTATTACGACTGCTACGGTCGAAACCGCTTCTCGGATACTGGTGGTCCTCCGAGGCGTTCCGTAGCCGCCGCTGTAACTGGTCGCATCCCATGCTTCCAAACGTTTCGCCGCTCTTCACTGTCGGCATCTTCAGTGGTGACTCTGCAAAAGCTTCGCCGCGACTGAGCTCAGTTACAGCGGCGGCTACGGAATGCCTCGGAGGACCACCAGTATCCGAGAAGCGGTTCCGACCGTAGTAGTCGTAATACCAACAGTAGGAACCGAAATCAATATATGGACAGGCCCAGAGACACCGATAGCGGGTCTGTCCCCACAGAGCCTAGCCCGAGAACAACCAGGGCAGGTAAAAGTATCCCAGCTAATGCTAGGGATGTGCATTTTAACTCTGTTTCTGGCAGCTACCAGTTACCGAGGTCACGGCATAACAACCCGGAAAATCACCATGTATCAAATTAAGTAAATAGTAAGTAAGTAATTGTAAGGATACAGATGTTTTGTTACTATTGGCCCATTTCAAAGACATACTGTCGCCGGAAATTTGGAAGAGGGTTGGAACCAAAGATTTACAGCAATCCATGAATTGACAAGGGACAGTTCAATGACAAATTGGTTGTGATACACCTAGTCAGTTTGTGGGAATGAGCAAAAAATCATGCTGGAAAGTGTTTTTATCACGTCACTATTTACTTAATAATGTTGGCATAAGTGACAATTTAGAAGAAGAAGATTTTAATAAAATGGTAATTGTAATGCGATTATATTCGAATCGTACGAGAAAATGGATATAGAGATACTAGAAGATACCTGGAATATTCGTTGGGTCTATAAAAGAAGAATAAACGGCCGAGTTAGTTAGTCTTGTATTACAGTCTGAATTGAAGTGTTTAGTTTGAGAGATCAAAGTGATTTAGATAGCGATTAATTAAATAAGTGTTTAGTTGAGTTGTAATTAGTGTTCAGTAGTGTACTGAGTAGTTAATAAAAAAGTGATTAATTAACGGATTCTTTTCTGGCAGTAAGAAAACGTCGGATTGGGAAATCCGTGACAATATGTTATCTGATAGTGAAAAAAATTCCAAGTCTGACTAAATGCTGTAAAATAATTTTGTAAGAATATTCTTGTTTACCAATTAGTATTTGTCTGAAGCTATTTATTTGTGGCACAATTTTAGGTTTGCTTTAGTTTTATTGGGTTTTTGCCACACTTCTGAAAAAAAATAAAGATTAATTAAATAAGCCCTTGCGCCAAACGGATCTGTCAAGGGTTATTTTTGAAACTAAGTTTGCCTAACCAAAAAATCTCAAACTCAAAAAAGCAGATAAGTAAAAAATAACAAAAATCGCATCACTAACGTGCACTTCCGTATTTTTGACGTTTCGAAAATCTCTCTGTTTTCGTTTTCAGAATAGTAATAAAAATATTAAACGTTTAATATATTTTTTTATAGTATTTGTTTATTTACAGAAATAGATTTTATCACGGAACATCGACTCCACAAGCACCCTCGAGCTATTTTAACGCAAATTTTAACATAATTAAATGCTGTAATTGGTAACTATAATTATTAATAAAATGATTTTTTGAAATAATATTTGTTGTCTGTTTATTAATATTTAACTTTTATTAATTTATTTAATTTGAAAAGATATTTACAAATACAAGTAGGTACACTAATACCGCTATATTCTTATAATGTGTCTTAGATTACCATAACACTCACTGTAATAACAGTGTATTTTTCACTGTATTAAACAAAAAGCGACCGTCTAGGCTCGAAAATACATAAGAACTGCTTTATCATGCAGATAAACGGCGGGCCAAGCTAATTTGAACCATCCTCGCATCTCCGCGTCGGAGCGCGGTGGTAACTACATGCTTTGACATTTTACAGTTTTTTGACGAAATTATTTATCGGATTTTTAAAAATAAAAATGCATCTTAATCCTTGATCTTTAGTCTACAACGATCGTAGAAAGTGTTTTTTTGATTAGAATTAGCATTCTTGACTTATCTTGGTGTAAATGATATTGCAATTTCGATGTTTCAGCGCGAGCCGTTTTATATTACGGAACTCCATATAAGAGCGTATTGCACAGATAATTTCAAATTAAAAATAAAATAGTTCCTCTTAGAATTTTAAGACAAAACTTTCAGAAATGATTAAACATGTTATGTAGATCTAAATTAAGCAAAAAAAATTTTTTACAATTTTTTGAAAAACCACCCCTAACTACGCCCTGCACACCACGATTTTTTGACGACCAGGCGATTTTGCTTTCTAAAGGCATAAGGAATGATATAAAGTAGGTTTTACGTTTTAGCAATAAAGTGCAAACGGAATGACACGATAGAATCATTTTTAAACTCTACTATAACCGTGGTGCTATTGCCGCGCGCTAGAATCGGAGGCTGATCGCCGGAGACCAACCTAACCACGATCTTTCAAAGTTTGTCATAGAGCTTGTAGAACACTCTGTATAAACCTGAGGGCCTTTCCTCATCTTTTTATATGCCTACAGTATTTTAATAATTATTCACCATGTAACCTGTATTGATCTACATGATCTTACCTATGTAGGGTATTCAAATAATATGGCAAAATTTGGCCATATACAGAGTTTTATTCAGGAAATTTCAGAGGCAGATAGATCTGATGACAATAGGGTTTTGCCTTATATACCTATGGTCTGCAACGGCTTTCTTTTAGAGATACAGATTAGATATTACTTTACCAACTAGACTGTAACAAAATGTATTATCATTTGCATTTCAAGAAAATTTCAATTGATAAAAGGGAAATAAAAAAACAATTTTCAAGTTAAGAAATTTTTTTTATTCAGATTGTTAAACATTTTATTTCAAGTATACAAGTTAATTTAAAAAACAGTGGAACAAAGAAATAAATAATATGTTTGAAATTACCTACCAGTATAATAAGTAAATGTTCACCTGTTTGATGCGGTGGTGTTCTAAGAGAAATTAAAAGAACAGGGTGTGATTTAAACTCTACTCGGAGATTGAACCAGGTCCAAGTTGTGGATCAAATGCAGGTTGAAGTTATAATATGTAGTTTAATTACCATGCAGTGGAGGAACGAATGTCTATATAAAAACCAAATCAGTAAAAAATACTGTTATTACTAATTGTTCGAACAACATTTAACATTAATTTGTGTAAAACTTGCAAAAGTTGTAAAATGAAGGGTCACTCACTGTAGGTAAATGTTAAAGTCAAATTTGTTTGTTATTTTGTCAAATTCCGTTAACTGTTGAATACGTAAAATAAAATGATATATTATAACCTTTAAATTAGTATTTTAAAACCGCTTTACAGTCTGCAATTCTTTCTGCAAATTGCAAGTTTATTGCACGTAATCATGTACACTGAACAGCAGCGTATTGCAAAAGCCATACCAAAGTAGTACATACCTTGTGGCAGATAAACGTAAGAAACTTGATGTTTTCTTTAAACTGTTCTCATCTCACACAACATTCAGGTAAATCCATTAAAATTGTATTATTTGCTGCCTTTATCCACCTTGAAAACAATACTGGATTTGGAAATCTATATCTACTATCCCATATACTCACTTTACAAGGGAAAACCGTACAGCCCACAGCCCATTGTCACAAAAACCGCTTGGTAATGTCTAGAAGCATGTGGAAAATACAAGGGCCAGATTCTATGTTTACTTTTATATTTGACTTCTACAATAAATCAAAAATATATTAGTTATAGAAAATCTTTTCATGAAGTCCACCAAACTTCTATTCAGTATTTGGTTTTGATTTCCTCGTTTTGTGCAAAAAAACCTCTACAGTAAATCAAAAATGTATTAGTTGCAGATAATCTTTTCATGAAGTCCATGGAACTTCTATTCAATATTTGGTTTTGATTTCCCCTTTTTGTGCAAAAGAAAATTTCTACAGTAAATCAAAAATATACAAGTTACAAGTTATTTATCGGTCAGTGGTTGCGCGGTTTAAGGCGTTAGTACTTGAATCGAGGCGACTAGACGGAGTTGGTTCGAGCCCAGCTGTTGGCAGACCGTATATAAGCTATATTCATAGAGAGGATTGGCACCCTCTCTGTGGGTATGGTAGGGTGGAATAATGTTAGCTTGGGTCAATGTGAGAGATTGATGCCGGTTGATATTTGACTACCCCCCTAATTAATGAGGTTTTCCAGGTTTTCCTCATTCCTGCACTGAATAGTGGTTAGGGCCTACCAACGTAAGTCGTTCCTGGGCGCAAATGCGGCCTGCTTAATAATAATATGCCGCCCCCTCTCCCGCACAAGTCTCCGACTTCTGGGCTAATCCCTGTGATTGGAATGAGGGGTAGAGATATTATTATTATTATTATTATTATTATTACAGAAAATCTTTTTATGAAGTCCACAATATAAATAACTGGTAGGCCAAAAAACTGATTCTTTAGCTAAATGAATGTTTTTTTTCTCCTAGATGGTTGTAGTGAATTTTACCTAGGATTTCTTTTCTTAGACTTGTTGCATTAACTAAACTGTGGCTTTTAAAAATAAGTTTGTCTATTATTGTAAATTCATCTTTAAATTTAGCATAAGGTTTTACATACATATCTAATATTTTGTAAGTTTTTGCCCAACCGTCCATTATTACCTGTTTTAGTTTCATTAACTCTGTGTCATTATTCGTTGCCTTTTTTTATTTCTTGTAGTTTCTCGTTTGTTACATTTAATTGTGCCTGCATTTATTTAGAGGTTTTTTAAAGATTGATATTAGGGGTAAATGATCAGTTTCCACTATTACATGTCTACCATATTCATGAAATTTATTTAGGCCAAAGCATATAGCTGCCATTTCTTTTTCGATTTGTGCGTAATTTATTTGAGTAGATGTTAACACCTTTGACGCGTAAGCACATGGTAGATTTTTTTGTAATAAAACTGCATGTACTCCGTTCTTTGAGCTATCTACCGACACGACAGTTTCTTCTTTTACATTGCAATACAGGACTTTTTGTTAAAATGGTTTTTATATTTTCTAAAGCTTTTCCTTGACTAGGATCCCATGTGAAAATACTAACTTTCTTAAGTAATTCCGCTGGTGCCGCCTCTATAGAAAAATTTGGTATAAATTTACTAACATAAGTGAGAACACCCAGTATGCGTTGTACGCCTTCTTTATCTGTTGGATTGTCTAAATTTTTAATCGCTTGGATTTTTATTTCATCGGGTGAAACACCTGTGACACTTATGGTATGTCCCATATATTTAATTGTGTTTTTCCCAAACTGACATTTACTTAAATTTAATTTAACATTCTGACCTTTCGCGGTTTCTAAGACTTTCCGTAATCGCATGTCATGTTCTTTTTTGTCCTTTCCCCATACAAATATGTCATCTATATATACGTCCATGCCTTCACAATTACTGAAAATATCTTTAAAACGGTTTTGAAACACTTCCGGTGCAGACTTTATACCATACGGTAACCGGAGAAATTTAAAGTGACCAAATGGTGTACCAAAAACAGGGTTCTCAGCGTCAGGGAAAACCTGAAAAACCTGGAAATGTCAGGGAATTTGAACTTTGTCAGGGAAACGTCAGGGAAAGTGCCAATAATTGTCAAAAATCAGGGAATTTTTATTGTCGTCAAGGAAAATTTCTGAATGCTACTCATGCCGTGTCTAAATTCTGTATTTAATGAACGCACCCAGTTGCCTATTTCTGTTTGTTTTAATCACACGTACCCGCAGATTGATATAATGAAACAGATATATCCGAAGTGTATAGCTGTTTTTTTTATACATATTCATCGCCTGTTTCAAGACATAGTCAATGGTGACGTTATTAAATATTTGTTTCTCTTTAACATCACACTCACTTTTTGATTATTGTTTATACAATTTATTTATAACAACACTATAATGTTTGGAAAATGTGTGAGATCTGCAACAAAAATATGGAATTGATTTTAGCAACTGTAAACCAAAACAAATAATTACCTACATGTTCGTGTGAGTGACAGGTTTAATGAAATTTGAAGAGAAAAGTAATTGGATTATGCGTTTGTAATGTAATTCAAGATGTCTAAGAATACGTAAATTTGTAGAGGTACATACAATAATCCACAACCAATTACTTTTTAAATAAACAAGATAAGAAATACAAAAGTATTAACCATTAAATCTGAAAATTTAAATCACACCGATTTTGAAATTTCTATCTAGCAACTGCTGCATAGACCTTAGCAAAGCATCTAGAGTTCAAACAGCGCTCAGTGGACGTTTTAAACACGGTTTAAAAAGCGACCTGTGTGACGTTACTGTTTCAATGCAAAAATATAGTGTTTTGAACCGATTTGAATACATTTAATGACATAAAACAGCTAAAGCTGTTTTTTGTATACATGTTTGCTCAGTAGTAAAATATATTTTTATTGGTTTTGTTGTGTTTGTTTATATATATTTCTATTAAATCTCTTAAATATATATTATTAGATTTCGTAAATATTTATATTTGTTGCAATGACTGAAATAAATATTTCTAATAAAATTAAATATCCATGTCACTTATTTGTCATCAAATAGGCTATTTATGCCTTACATTTGACTACTTTTTACTTTGGTTTAAGTTTTAAAAAACATATTTTGTATGCTTTTTGTCAGGGAATTTTAAAAAAGTATGTCAGGAAAAACCTGGAAATGTCAGGGAATTTGGTTCTGAAAAATTGCTGAGAACCCTGAAAAACACACAAGTTTGAACTTTCTGAGTCTAACATGATTTGGTAGAAACCTGACGTTGCATCTAGAGTGCTAAACACAGTAGCCCCAGACAATTTCGCAGTAATTTTGTCTTAAGTTGGAATTAAACTGTACAACAAAATCCCTGTAAGAAAATTGGATTATATCAGATTTAAAAAAATCGTTAAAAATCACCTCTTAAAGTACTGTTTTTATTCAATAGATGAATATATAAGTTGTCCTATGGAAAATTAATATTCTTTTTTGAAATATGCTCATATTTTTTAATTTAAATTTTTTATATTCTTTCAAATTCATTTTCCTTCATACTGAAATGTCTGGAATGATTCATTTATACCTTTTATTTTACATCTATTTATTTATTTATTTTTTGCAATTTTAATCTGGATGTTGGATTCCTTTTAATATATTTTATTTTGTCCTGTTTATATAGGTTATGTTAAAATCTTTTTATTTCTAGTCTGTAACAATAACTATAAATGCATTACTTAAGGTAATAGCAGTAACTATGACTTGCTACAAATATAATACAATTTATATAATGTAGTCAATAAAGTTCTATCTATCTATCTATCTAAACAATATTTTCTTTTAATATTACCATTTAAGTCTTTCGGATCAAGACATATTCTTAGACTACCGTTAGGTTTTCGTGTCATTACCAGAGCATTTACCCACTCGGAAGTTCTGTCTACCTGTTCAACTACTTTTTGTTTTACCCACTCATTTAAACATTCTCTTAATTTAGGCATTACAGAAAGAGGTACTCTCCGCGTGGGATGAACTACTGGCTGTGCATTTTTAACTAATTCAATGTGATATGGCTTAGAAAAACATCCGATCCCCGAAAACATCTCACCGAATTCTTCAATCACATCATTATAATTATTTACATTATTTACAGTGTCAATTTTCTTAATTATATTTAATTTCAAACATGATGGTAACCCTAATATGTCTGGTGAGTCTGTTTTTACTATATAAAAATCTAGTTCAAAGTCTTTATTTTTGTTACACTCTAAAGTACATTGTCCCATTATTTGTAAATTATTATCTGTATAAGGCTATAATTGAACACTTGAATTTCCTAGGGGTACAATCTGCAAATTAAGTTTCCTTAACTGCACTATAGACAATACATTACACATTGCCCCTGTATCTCCCTTAAGGTTAAATTTTATCTTATTAGTTTCTAATTCTGTATACCAGGCATTTGTATCTTTATTTTCAATCGAGCCTATAAACAAATACATATTATCTTTAGTAAGAGTGTCTATGTTTTCCGGTTGTTCATTTTCCTGAATTTTGACAACCCTTTTATTTTTAGACTTGCTTGCATAGTGATTTGTCGTTTTACAATTATTATATAGCTGGCCATAGTAGGGCAATTGTTTATTGAATGTGTTTTATCACGTCTTGTACAGTTATTTATTATTTTATTTTTATTTAACGGCTTGTAAACACTTACTTTTATTTTTCTGACCTGCATATCGTTTTACTACATTCACTGTCCCACCGGTTTCTCCCGCTGCTTCTATTTCTTTCGTTTGACTTTTTGCCTTCTCCATTATCTTGCACTGAGTTATCGCTTGTTCTAAGGTCAATCTATCGTCCTGCAGTAATTTTTCTTTTACTTCGGTATTCTGGATGCCACATGTGATCATGCATTATATTAAACTATCCTGCAGCTCTCCTAGTTTACACTTTTGTGCTTGTTCTGTTAGTTCGATTATATACTGTTACAGCTCTTGTCATGGTTTTTGTCTCAGCGTGAAAAACAGGTATCGTTCATGTCAAGTTTTCTTTTGGTAAAACATGGGCCTCAAATGTATTCGTTAGCGATAAGAGATTATCTTTGTCATCGTCATTAAAAACAAAGGTCCTATAAACCTTAAAACCTTCCTTCCCTATGTAATGTAGCAACTGAGCACATTGCACTTCTTGAGGTTTTTTTGGTTACTTCAGACGCTTTCAGGCAATTTTCAAATCTGTCTCTCCATAACTTCTAGTTGTCTGCGAGATTTCCGCTTGTTTTCATAGGGCTTATCCCTCTGTTGTCACCCATTTTAAATCTTCTTTCTTGTTATAGTAGTTTTTAGGCTTTCACGGCCAGTGCTGTAATTTAATAGATGGTGATTTTCCGGATTGTTGTGCCGTGACCTCGGTAACTGGTAGCTGCCAGAAACAGAGCTAAAATGCACATCCCTAGCATTAGCCGGGATTCTTTTACCTGCCCTGGTTGTTCTCGGGCCAGGCTCTGAGGACTGCTCAGTCGCGGCGAAGCTATTGCAGAGTCACCACTGAAGATGCCGACAGTGAAGGGTGCGAAACGTTTGGAAGCATGGGATGCGACCAGTTATAGCGGCGGCTACGGAACGGCTCGGAGGACCATCATTATCCGAGGAACGGTTTCGACCGTTGTAGTCGTCATACCAACAATAGGAACCGAAATCAATATATGGACGGGCCCAGAGACACCGATAGCGGGTCTGTCCCCACAAAGCCTAGCCCGAGAACAACCAGGGCAGGTAAAAGAATCCCGGCTGATGCTAGGGATGTGCATTTTAACTCTGTTTCTAGCAGCTACCAGTTACCGAGGTCACAGCACAACAACCCGGAAAATCACCATGGTATTAAATTACTTCTTTCTTGTTGCGTGTTTCTTCTTGTTAGGTTATGACTTTATTACTTTGATTTACTGTACTTATCCGTACTTATTTATCATTTATTTGTACTTTCCACTTATGCCGACTGCACCATGTAAATAACTTACTGGTTATTTTAGTTACAAATGGTTTATTATTTAAATAGTAATTTTTACAAGTATGTATATACAGTGTGGAAGAAAAGTATGGAATAAATTCATTATTTCTAAAACAACAAAGTTTCATGAAATTTCCTCGGACACGTCGATTTTGCTTATTAAAAAAACTCTTTTTTCTATACCAACGCATCTCCGTCGTTCATTTGTTTTTGCGTGATGACGTCATCGGATATTTTTTTAAATAGAACACCTATATTTTTTCATCAGATTCTTGTAGAGCTTAACTTGCTGAATTCAAAAATGTACAATTTCATCACGTTATTCCTTCAACTTTCCGAGAAAAAAAATAACCGATCCAATAAAATTGGCTTGAAAAAAATGTGAATATTCCCATTTGTGTCTGTTATGGGCTGGTTGAGAGTAAAATGGATATAGTGAATTCATCGGCAGTATCACAAAATAAGGACTCTTTATTTTTAAAACAATTTAACAATGAGCAACTAATTAATTAATTAATAATTAAATTCTGGTTGCCTCAATCGTATTTTACCCCCTAATTTATTATTTTGTTTTATTAGATTGCATGTTAGAATATTACTTCTTTTGATAGCAAAAACGACAAATTAAATCAAGTCACCTCATAAACTGTTTCTGACAGTTAAACAAAATAGAACTCTTTACTTTGAAACAATTTAACAACAACAAATTATTGTTATTATTATTAAATTATTATTATTTTTTTTCTCGGAAAGTTGAAGGAATAAAGTGTTGAAATTATACATTTTTGAATTCAGCAAGTTATGCTCTACAAGAATCCGATGAAAAAATATAGGGATTGTATTTAAAAAAATATCCGATGACGTCATCACGCGAAAACAAATGAACGTCGGAAATGCGTTGGTATACTCGGGACAAGAATTCAGACGACTTTCGTCACGAGTGACGTCACGCCACAGTTTGTATTGCCAACATAATTTTCGATATTTAGTCGCGTTGAAAACAATTATGTCTTGCATCAATAAATTACATTTTTGAAATTATTAAATGTATTATATAAATTTGCTATTCCTAACTGTTATTTCTTAAATATTCACAAAAATGTCATGAATGTATTCATATTTCGCTGCATTAAGTTTACATCCAAATTTACAACGTTTACATGCGCATGATAGGCGGTTGTCAATTAAATTTATTCGTTTTGTACGAAAACAAGCCCAGTTACTTTATGGTTGTTTGGGGTTGGGGTTGTTTGTGTCTAGTTTCCAGCCAGCACAAGTAGTGTATCACAGATCATTGGCCGAAAAGAAAATAGTGTATAGTGTCCAACTGTCCATTTCACAGGGCACAAATCGTAAGTTTGAGTGTAAAAATTGTTTGGGATAAATTTTGCTGTTCTTTAAGTTTAATAATATTGGTAAGTAAAGAATGAACGAGATTCGCTTTTCAGAGTACATATAAATTGCATTTTCATTGCTATTATAGGTTAAAAGCAGACATGCCTAAAGTGTTTAGTGCAGATGTTAAGGCATTAATGCCATTAATTGCCAATTTATTAAATTATTTTGGAAGAGAACGCGATGCGGGGGGTCCACTGGTACCAATAACGTCTGTAAGAGAGGTATGTTTGAAGTTAAGTAACACTGACAAGATAGTAGTAAACTTTAAACTTATAGCGAGTTGCTGATGCCTTAAACATAAATTTATCGGCTGTCAGCAGCGTATGGCAAGAAGTCAAGACTGGAGAAGAGTTATCTGCACCCAAAACCACTGGACCAAAAAAGCAACCAGTAGTGGGCATCGATGACTTCCATCAAGTTGCGATCAGAAATGTAATTTATGAAATGTACAGAAATAGTAAGTATTTACTATTAATACTGTCGCTATTTACTAATATTAATGAGAACACTTACAGAAATATTAAACTATGGCAGCTGCAGAATTTAGTAGTGCACATCATGAGTGTGTTTAATACCTTATTGTGTTAAAAATAATAATTTCTAGCATCAGTTGAATACATTCTTTTAATTTAATAAATATTTAGTGTCATATACTATTCCTAGCTTGTTGAACAATATATTAAGAACAAATTACGTATGATACACTACTAATTAATAAAAATGACAAAAAAATACAAAGAAGTGACTAAAGCAATGACTTAATTTGACTAAATTTACAGTTTAAAATATGAATATTATCTTCAATAGGTACACTGATAATTAAGGCACATACTATACTGAGATAGAACAATGATGTAGAATGAGTTGGTCTGATAGATGTTTTAATGTTAATAATCTCAAGGAATTGCGGGTAGTCAATTAAGAATTTATATAAAATTACTTCACTTTGCTTATTCCTGTGTTGTTGCATTAAACTGCACTCAAAACGACTTAACAATACAGGTGAACCTTAAATAAGTACAAATATTTTAACTGCAGGTGTAGTTTTTCATATAGATTAGTCTAGTGAAAGTCATTTTTAAAAATTTCAAATATTTACGGAGATATTAATTTTTTTTTAAAATACCCACATTTTGAGGACCGCTGACCAAATATACCACTGACGTAACCTAATAAAATAGACCATATAATTTACTGAATGCGAGGTTGCCATATCTTCTGTAAGGTAAATAATTTTTTAAAGTAAATTCAATTTTTACCATTGTTTCTAGTTTAAAACACGCGTTTTTGGCAATAAGTAAAGTAAAATTGTCATAAACGATTAAAATATGAACTTTCTCAAGTTCGATATTGTCAGTTAAAGAGTTTAAGAAGTTAGGTACTTAAATGATTTCAAAAAAATATCCATAAACGTGAATAAAAGCTCACCTACTTACTGAAAAACCAACTATTTAAACAGTTATTCATATTTCAGTTAATACCATTGTACACTGTTAGAAAGATGATCACAAATTATCCCCTTAAATTATTTTATGAAGAATAACAAAAAACTATAATTTTCACATAACATCTTAGAGTTAATTTCCACCACATAACCTCAAACAACGTATCAGTGCTAACCATTTCGTACCTCGTACTTCGTAGTTTCGTAGTGGGTGAAACAGCTTTTAAAAATAAACACAAAACATGAAATAACAAAATAACTAGCTTGATGTATAAGTTCAATATCAATAGAAGGCGAAGTAAAATATTTAAAAGCAGCATCAATCGCGTGCAAAAAGAAACTGATGTTGATTGACTGATTGTTGTATGTGTTGTAGGCACAGATAACAGGTAGGTGTCAGGAGCAGTAGGCGAATTGTCCCGCACAAGCCCCATTGTCTAGGTCTAGTCTAGGATTCATAGCGGTTTTGTTGATGTTGATACCGGTGCAGTAGTATGATACGGGACAAAGGAATAAACTGTGGCAAGTGCAATCAAAACATGTAATATTTGTGGAAAAGGATTTGATAATTTCAATACATGTAAATTGAAAGTTAATATGAGATACTTTTGCATCTTCTGAAACCGAACTAAGCTAAGAGTTGCGGCACTAACCTATAAAACGTATTTAAATCGTCTATTTCACGGACAGTGTTTTTCTCTTAAGTGTCTTGTGTATTTAATTAATATTTTTCGTGAAATTAAATAAAATACGGCGCAATATTCAAACAGTGAAAAGGTTGACATGCTAAAAGCATAATTATTTGTTAATTAGTGTTAATCAGTGATAGTGATAAAAATAACGTATTGTGATAAATCAGTCGGAGTGTAGTAAAAATGGATAATGAACAAATTCTGGATAACCATGATTGTGAGTAGAGAATCTTAATATTTTTACAAATAAAAATATTTCAATCATTCTTTGACATGTCTAAAAAATCTAATGTAATACTGGCAACACTGTGGAATGCACATCCACCATGACTTCCGAATTAGCGGTCCTCAACAAGTTTTTTATTAAAAAATCACGAAATTTATTTAAAATTTGACTTTTTTATTCCTGATTTTTTTGTAAAAAGACTATTAATTACGTATTCTATACAGTGAGCTGTACTGCTGGTTAAAATATTTGTACTTATTTAAGGTTCACCGTGTATATCATAATCGAAGCCAATTGGGGGATAAAAGCAATCCATCTTAAAGCTTAAAAATTTTCTTTGAATAGCTTCGACACTTGTTATATACTTCACAGAAGGGTTCCAAATAACGCTACCATATTCCAGTTTAGGTTCTACTAATGTATTATATTCATTGTTGTTGACTGTTTTTTAGAAGAACACATTACTAGAGAGTCTCTTGCAGAAGTGGTGAAGAATCGTGATATTTATAACGGAGGTTTGACTAGCTTGAATAAAATATTGAAAAAAATAGGTTTCAAGTTTATCAAAGACAATCCACGTAGGGGATTAATGGAGCTACCCAATATAGTTTTGAAGCGGGTGATTTTTTTTAGAGAAATATATTAAGAATATAAATTCTGAGGATCCCCGACAATTTGTTTATTTAGACGACACATGTATTTTCCAGCATGGAACTATACAAAGGTCGTGGCAAGATAATACAAAAGAAAGTGTGAAAAAAATTAAAACTGAAGGAAAACGGTGTAAAGGTATAATTTTGATTTATATAAGTTATCAATGTGGATTTGTGTCTTTAGATATATTGTGCTACATGCTGGAAATGAAAGTGGTTTTATTCCTGGAGCATCACTAGTGTTTTCATCTTCAACTAAAAATCCGGATTATCATGGCGAAATTAATAAGGAAAACTTTTTGAAATGGTTTGAAATTATTAAAAAAATTAGAAAAACCTTTACTGATTGTTATGGATAATGCTAGTTATCACAGCAGTTTGTAGGATAAAATTCCTAATTCCAGTTGGACAAAGGCAAATATTATAAACTGGTTACAAAAACAACATATTCAATTTGACGAGGGCTTATTTAAAATTCAATTACTTGACTTGGTAGCACGGTAAGCAATTTATACTGGTTCTATGGAGATTTAGTTTGTTCATAAAAATTCAATTAAATTTTTGGTTCTGTAGTAGATGTGTTCTGTCTTACTTGACTTATATTTGTACACATAAAAAAACTGAGCTTCTGAAGCGGCCTTAATGTAAAGTGTCATAGTTTTTTTATGATTTAGACCGTGGAGCAGGTGCAGACAATAAGTAAATAAATACATAATATATTCATTATGTTCTTATGATATCCATACATTGTATTCATACCTCTACTATAATTGTATGCATGTATGGGTGTGTGTATACGTAGATGTGAGTAACAAAAACTTAGCTGTTTTTTCATATTTTTTTAGAAACAACCCAACGAAAGTATATGAAGTGGATAAATTAGCTCAGCAGTATGGTCATGAAGTTCTTAGACTTCCACCGTACCACTGCATATTCAACCCAATTGAAAATATTTGGGGCATAGCAAACAATTATGATAATAAACATATTGGAAGAGACGGTTATGGTGTACAGAATGTAATAAATATGTGGAAAGAAGCATTAAATACCATTACGCCAGAAATTTGGTCTAAAACTGTAGGAAGGACAAATAACGAAATAAAAAAGTATTGGGAAATGGAAGTCGGATTTGACAGAGAAGACATCTGCCCCTTTGTTATTAATATTAATAATGAATCTGATGCAGAAGATTTTTCAGATTAAGTTTTTTGTTTTTTTTTTTGGTAATAGATCAACATACTAAGTCAGTTTGTTTGTTGTAGGGTTGTTTGTTTGCTACGTGCAAAAGCTAGCACTAGCTGTGCTGAAGTCTGTAATGTCCTGGGAAGAAAGGAATATGCTGCCTCAAGATGTTTGTGTCTCGTCAAGTCAAGTTTTGAATTTAACACCAAGTTTTCAGTCAGTGACAGACTGGTTTGACATAACCATATCTTACGTAACTTAAAAGTACAGTGGATGAACTTATTCCCGAGCAACTTGTCACCCCATATCATTAAGTGGTCAACCCCAGAAAAAAATGCTAGTGCTCACGTAGTATATTAATCTGCTATTACAAAAAAGAAAAATCTGCATCAGATTCATTATTAATATTAATAATAATAGGGCAGATGTCCTCCCTGTCGAATAAGACTTTCATGTCCCAATACTTTTTTATTTCATTACTTGTCATTTCTACAGTTTTAGACCAAGTTTCTGGTGTCTAATGTTTTTTTCACATATTATATTCTCTGCATCATAATTGTCACTCCCAATAATTTTATTATAATAAGTTTTTGCTATACCCCAAACATTTTCAATTGGGTACAGGACCAAAATCGCTTACCGTGCTACTAAGTAAGAATTTTAAATAAGCCCCCGTCATATTGAATATGTTGTTTTTTGTAACCAGTTTTTTAATATTCATCTCTGTCCAATGAATTAGTAATTTTACCCTCCAAACTGCTGTAACAATCAATGAAGACTTTTTTTAATTTTTCAATAATTGGTTTTCAAACTGTTTCAAAAAATTTTCCTTATTAATTTTACCATGAAAACCAGGATTTTTTGTTGAAGAAAAAAAATACTAATACGTTTCCACTATTTAGCACACTATATCTAAGGACGCAAATTCACATTGATAACCTATATAAATCAATTATACACACCGTTTTTCTTAATTTTTAATTTTCTTCACACTTTCGTATTATCTTGCCAAAACCTTTGTATAGTTTCATGCTGAAAAATCCATATCACGTCTAAATCAATAAATTTTCCAAGATCCCCAGAATTTATATTCTTAAATATATTTCTCCAAAAAAAATCACCTGCTTCAAAATAATATTTGGGAACTCCATTAATCTCCTACGTGGATTGTCTTTGATAAACTTGAAACTTATTTTCTTTAATATTTTACTCAAACTTGCGTTATAAATATCACATTTCTTCAGAACTTCAGCAAGAGACTAGACTAATATGTAAGTTAGTTAGTAAATAGCGACAGTAATCATAGTAAATACTTACTATTTCTGTACATTTCATAAATCACATTTCTGATCGCAACTTGTTGAAAGTCATGGAAGTCAACTACTGGTTGTTTTTTAGTCTAGTGGTTTTAGAAGATGCACTTAACTCTTCTCTGGTCTTGATATCTTGCCAAATGCTACTGACATCCAATAAAGCTATGTTTAAGGCATCAGCAACTCGCTATAAGTTTAAAATTTAATACCATATGTCAGTGTTCATTAACTTCAAACACACCTCTTACAGCCGGTATTAATAATTATTAATAATAATGTACAAAATTGAATGTAAAACCTTTTGTTAAATGTTTGTAATTGTATCTCTAATATTTGTAAATATATAAACCTTTGTATATTTGTATTGGCATTTTCGACATGATCATCATCATTAAATCTGTAATCCCCAACTTCATCATTATGTATGTCTACTGCTTGTAAGTTATTGGTTGCGTCTTTAACATTGTGTAGAACACATGCTCTAATTAAATGTACATACGATAAGTAGTGTGTTCTACACACAATGTTGTCAATGTTAAAAGCAAAGCCAATAACTTGCAGGCAAGTACACGCTTGAAGATGAAGTTGGGGATTACAGATTTAATGATGATGATCATGTCGAAAATACCAATGCAAATATTAGAGGCAGAAAAGCAAACACTGACATAAAGGTTTATATACAGGGTGAGTCAGTCATAATGTCATTAATTTTAAGAGGAGATAGGGAATAATGAGTATAATGCGAATACGCGATTAAAAAAAATCTAAATGCATATTTACGCCGAAAAAAAATATTTTCAAATCATTATTTAAACCCCCTTTTCAGACTGTCACTGACCGTTCACAGCCTTGGTCGGTTACAGCTGACAGTTCAACTCGATGTCGACCTGATCCAATGTTGCCAAGTTGAAATATTTTTCTAGTACCTACCTACCTAGGCATTAGGCATCATAAATAAACGATTGTACTGACTATTTTAGAATCTCATATTATTTCTTGCTCAGTTCAGCCAATAATAATTTAAAATGTTCAATGAACGCTTTCCAATCAATTCTATTAAAAATTGCAAAACGCGTTCATTCAGGTTCTCCGGTAGAAAATACGCCCAATCAAATGATTCCCGTAAACTCCTGCCCATACGTTGAGAACAATAAAGCTAAACCGGAGTAGCGTGTGGATTTTCGTCCGACCAAATGTGACTGTTATGACTGCAAAGAAATTAGCTTGGTTTGTTTAAAAAGTATTTAATATTGAAATTACAAAACTCCAACGTATCTAATAATAAACTGAGTAATAAACCATTTAGGTAAATTACATAAAAAACATATATCCAATGGGTAAATTATTAAGAGAAGATGAAAAGTGTTTCGTGTGTAAATACAAAGTAATAAAAAAAAATCTTGTGTTGTCGACAAAACACTGTCCAAGACTAGGTCAATAACCTAGTTACCTAGTTTTTGTACTGTTATTTAACGACAAGGAGTAAAATTTACTTTTTTTTTTATCTAGATACATGAATAAATTTTCCTTAAATATTGATTTATTTTTTAATAAAGACAAATGTAGATAATAAATAAATGTTTTCGAATGTTAGGTTATTTATTTTTAATAATTTTGATATTACGTTTTCACTACGTTTTACAATTGAATATGAATTTGTAGTATTAGTCGTAAGTATAATATAATTATTTAGTTTGTAATTAGCATTTACATACATCTAGCCTAGAAATTTATTGCTTTTTAAGTAGTATATGGTACTAACCTATTTAAAATTCCACTTCGAGTTTAACACATCCCGTATCGCGAACACATTGAAACACTTGGACAAAGGTTCGCGCACTTGGGTGAAGCCTATTAGGGAAACGTCTCCAGTATTCGACAGTAGCGGCATTCGCATTTCGTAAACATTCTCCGTATAAAACTAGCATTTCGCATTTTCTAAATTAGTAAAATTAGGCATTGTGATGTGAATTTACGACCAATACACGACCGAAATAAACAAACTACTGCTCGTATTCTCTCCATCCCCCCTCTAAATGTGTGGTGTGATCTCTAAATTTGGGGGGAAAGAAATGCGGGAAATGCGAAAGTGCGACTAAATGGTGGCAAATTTGAATAATACGCACGTTGAAGTGTTAGACGAAGTTATGTATGTAAACATGTGGCAACGATGCCTTCCATCGGAATTAGATTATCATATGGCTGCGACATCAGAAAGTTTGAGCGTACCAGGAGCGTCGTGTTACCGATTTTTATAGGGTGATTATTTTTTTAAAGGTCGAGTAAAAAATTTTTTTTTTCGATTTTCTGCCTTTATTAGGCCTTCCGAATACGTGGTTAAAATTAATGACATTATGACTGACTCACCCTGTATTTACATATTGTAGATACAATTGATTAATCCAATATTTTACATTTTTAAATATAATACATTTTTTGTGGCAACTTGTGTTTTATTATTTTTCTTTAACCTGGAGCTTTATCTACTTGGTGGTCTGCAGCAAATTAAATAAATTGCTTCGTATAATAATTGTGTATTAATTGTAAATTTAAGGAAATAATTCAAATATCAATTTACAAATACAATCAATGAAGTCAAAAGTAAAAAATCTGTAAGAAGCTAATAAAAAATATATAGGTATAATGGGTGCAATTTAACACTAGTCAAGGCGTTTGACTGCAGAATACTTTCTTACATCATTAATATTAAATAGAAATATGTAAATAAAGAAATAATCTAAATACTAGTTTTTATTTAAAAGATTTTAATGAAAACAGTAAATTATTGTCTGAAGCTATTTATTTGTGGCATAATTTTAGTTTTTCTTTAGTTTTGTTGGGTTTTTGCCACACTTCTGAAAAAATAATAAAGATTAATTAAATAAGCCCTTGCGCCAAACGGAACAGTCAAGGGTTATTTTCGAAACTAAGTTTGCCTAACCAAAAAATCTCACTGAAAAAAGCAGATAAGTAAAAATAACAAAAATCACATCACTATCGCGCACTTCCGTGTTATTGACGTTTCGAAAAACTCTCTGTTTTCGTTCTCAAAATCGTAGTATAAAATTTTAAACTGTCAAACTTGACATACGTTTAAAAATTTTTACTACGATTTTGAGAACGAAAACAGAGTTTTTCGAAACGTCAATAACACGGAAGTGCGCGATAGTGATGTGATTTTTGTTATTTTTACTTATCTGCTTTTTTCAGTGTGAGATTTTTTGGTTAGGCAAACTTAGTTTCGAAAATAACCCTTGACTGTTCCGTTTGGCGCAAGGGCTTATTTAAATAATCTTTATTATATTTTCAGAAGTGTGGCAAAAACCCAACAAAACTAAAGAAAAACAGTAAATTATTACGCCTGTTCCTGGGGGTCGCCTAGCCTGCGTTGACCGGCTGGGAGATCGATCTTTCAAGTTAAGCAACTTGGACGCAGGCCGGAATTTGGATGGGTGACCAAACTTGGGCTGAGACTCTGTAGTCCGCCCGAGGTCTGGGGTCTGGCCGCTCACCATGTTCCGCCGGTGCGGTTGCTTGGTTGGGAGATGATCTTTCAGGTTAGGCAGCGTGGACGCAGGCTGAGTTTGGATGGGAGACCAAACTTGGGCCGAGACTGTGGCAGTCCGCCCGAGGTCCTGGACACTCACCATGCTCCGCAGGCGCACGTGTGGCAAGGCAGAAACCCCCGATAAATGGAAATGAGGACAGAGCAACAAAAAATCTCTGTAACTCGGACCCATACTATCACACATAAATCTGTAAGAGACTTTGCCACCGAGCCATCCATATTAATTGGATGGTTTGAAAGAAGAACTCTCTTAGTAAGGAGGATGTACAAAGGGACTAATAAGGCCTAAGTGCTGCAGTGGGAAGCAATTTCCGCTGCACCTCCGCACAATTACATACATACACCTGTTCCTACAAACACAACTTTCTTTGATTAGAAATAAATCGCAGTAAATAAAAATATGTTCTGAATTGGAAATAAACTGACTCGATAAAACAACTTAGACAGTATTGTAACCTCTAAATTAGGTTATCGTTGAAACACGTCACGTAGACAAACAATCTTTATTGTCACTCTTGATAATACAAGAAATATCCTTCAAACCAATTTCACAACTGTCAACGCTTTACTTTGACGTTTGTCACTCGCGTTCGACTGCTCAATATAAACTGACTGCAGCGGCCGAAAATGGTCTGCTTATATAGGTTTTTAGAGTTCTCGAAGTTTCTGAGATCTCGAGAACGTGTCGAGAAACAAATAGAATATAGCCTGGAATATTCCGGAAAACGTCAAAATAAAGGCATCACAAAAATTATAAATTCTAACATAAACAGAAACGTAATTTACAAACTAATGAGGTAGGTGAGCTTCAATTATAAATTCTAACGAAAACAGGAACATAATTAACCAACTAAAAAGGTAGGTGAGCTTTCGTAACAGTATTGTATTGTTTTTCTTGTTACAATTGCAATTATTTGTAGTCATGATCTAATTCTTTTCTTCTGTTGACTGATTCTTTTCATCTTAATTCTTCTAACTTTTCTCGTTCAATCTGTAAATGCTCCTTATAATTCTTTAATTTTTATTTTTTCTTGAAGGTGCTTGACTTTTGTCTGTACAGTTTCTGAAACATTTTCTATATTAGCTATATCAATTTCAGTTTCCACAATGTTTTTTATGCGTATGCAGAACTAATTGAGGACGAACTGACTTCTTTCCTCCAATTATTTTCTCTATTTCTTCTGTGACTTCAAAAAACTTCACTATGTCTGTGGCATTTTGATTATCGATATCGATTTTTTGTAACTACGTTCTAACACCCATTGTGGCAGTTGGGATCAAATACATCAATATGTATTACGTTTTAGTTCTTCAATTATAATTTGTCATATTTCTTTTTAGCTTTCTATCTAACCCTTTCTCTTGACTTTAATTCCATTTAAAATCAGCTTTGGCTTTAATTTCATCACTTTCAGATGGTAAAGGAGATGCGGTTGACTATTTGCCTATATTACTGGCTATTAAAATTTGACTAGCCACTGTGGATAAGGATGGTATAAGGTTCCAATACTTCTGGTATTATAGATAAAGTTTCGCCCTACACGTGCCATTCAGTCTTCAAGAGGCCTAGTTCTTATAAGATATTTTTGATCGCAATCATTAGGTTAACTGAAATGTCAAAACAAACAACGGACGAATTACCCAAGTCAAGGTTTCCAAATCGTCACACACAGTAGGTACACAGTTCATGACAATACATAAAGATAAATAACTATACATAAGAGTTGGACCAAACGTAACCTAGCAATTCATTCAAGAACTTTATAGCACGTCTGTGAAAGATGTGCGTGAATAATAATTAACTTCTATTAAAAACATTATTTAATTTGAAACATCATTGATCCAAAATTAGACATTTTTAAGAACTTGGAATGTTCTTTTTAAAATATGCAACACATATTACAGCAGCATTAGAGATTTATAAATTAGGAATATGCAAAGTAACCCAAAATACATGACTAACCAAGGTCACAGGGATAGTCAATTTAATACATGATTTGTAAAATTATAAAAATGATATAAAATGACAACTAATTTTATTGGTTGCCGAAAGTGATGACGAAAGTCGTCTGAATTCTTGTCCCGAGTATATAGAAAAGTCTTTTTAAAAAGCAAAATCGACGTGTCCGAGGAAATTTCATGAAACTTTGTTGTTTTAGAAATAATGAATTTATTCCATACTTTTCTTCCACACTGTATAATTATATATCGAGCTCGAGGACAGAACCACAATCTCGTCTCATGCGCAACACAGAACATACAATCCATGGACCCTCGGTATATTCGGGTACATTTGTCAGCGCCCCTTACACACAAATCTTCCATTGAATATTTGGTTTTGATATCCTCGTTTTGTGCGAAAACACCTTTCTGGTATATAAAACTTAGAAATTGTTAATAACCGACTACTGTAAGAACTCGAAGGTACATGGATACCAGAATTCTGCTGTGGAACTAATTCAAATATATTGATGAGTTCCAAACAAATTCTGTGCTACTTAGGTTAAGGTACAAAATTAATTTTAGCGTAACAAAATAGCAACAGAAAATTAAGACCTCTAACAGTTTTTCTTGCAGTCTGCTAAAAGTGGATAGAATTTTTGACTTTTTTTCTTAAGGCACTGTATTTTTGCCCAATTTGACGGTTAAAATAATCCAAATTGAAAATATGACATTAGATTCTGCAAATACCCTTAGAGTAACAAATTATAATGGCAATCAATCATTAACGTACGTCATTTAGGTGCTGGTCGAGAAATTTCCTGGACTGCTAGCTTAAGATTTATGTCAGCAGTTTGCTTAAGATATAACATTAATTTTAGGGTAACAGAATAACAACAAAAAAAGTACATAATCTCAAGTACTTGTTTTTTCTGCAGTCTCCTAAAAGTGGCTGGCTAACTTTATATATGTTAACATCAATAGCTCCATGGTGTTTAAAACAAGTGTTCGAAATGACCTCAATGCTATCCAATTAAAACTAAAGCAGAACTGATTATACGCAAATTTGACTTTGAACTAGTACTTTTTCTATTTACTACAAAAAAAAAATAGTAAAAAAGCAGAAGGTGTGCTATTGACACTTGTGGGGTGACTACGTTATCGCATTGTATTATTATTATTTTTTAATTTATGCCAAGGATGATTCCAGAAGTATGTACTCAATAAGTTTTAGTAATTTTCAAAATTTGAAATTTTAAAAATATTTTCTATTAACGTATATTATATATTTTTTAAATGCTTAAAGCATTAAAAAATATCAAGTTTATAAACACTCTTTGTAATATACGATTAGATAGGAGTGCTAGCGAGGGGTCATCCACTAGCTGCATTACAGGTACCAATCGTTTAGCATTAAGTTACATTACGTCACATTACATCAAATTACTCTACATTACTTTACATTACGCTGCATTACATATATTAAGTTTACATTACACTACATTACTCACATTACGTATGTACGTTAGCATGTGTCGACTCGCACTTACGAATCCATTACAGTGTGCTTTTACGTTTGCGATCACGTTCTTCTCATTTCGTGTGTGTAATTCGCCCTAGTGACTTTGACGCTTTTTACGCGAACGTAAATTTTGAGGTTAGTTTCTTATATTTGAAGATAGGTAAGTAGTAACTCCTGTATATTATTTTTTATACAAATATTTATTATTCGAAATATTAATTCAGAAAGGATTGAATCTAGGCTTATAGTATAGTGAAATCAGATCACTTATTTCATGTTTTGTTATGTATAATCAGATGCGACCGAGGATACGACTTTTGCTTCTGCCCGCCAACAGCGAACATGAGCAACGCAGAAAGACGCAAAAATTTACATTACAAACAGTACCTAACATTACGCGGCATTACCTGATATTACCAACAGTACGTGAAATTTGTGCGTAATGTACATTACGGGTACATTTTCTCTACTAGTGGATAACCCCTCGAGTGCTAGTATATCAGTTTAACAGGTTGTACACTATAACACACAATCAAAGGATATAATAACATCAACAAATACACAGTAAAATATACTTCCAATTAGAAAAAAAAATGTATACACAAGAAGCACCTAAATGACTAAATATCTGTATTATATCTGTTATATAAAATTACAACAATTACATAAAACATAAGTAAAAGTGAGCATACTAGCCAAATAATACAGTTGTGTATATACATATACAGGGCGATTTATTAATAAATATACATACGCTAACTGATAATCCTGGGGTGAAAGCATGAAGATTTGACATATAACGCTTAGATAAAACTTTAATTGATTTTTTCACATTACTTTAACTCTGTCTGATATTTCCCTATCATACTTGGCATAAAGTTTAGATACTTTAGAATATATTAAAAAATACTACAAAATCATTCATGGCTACTACCAGAGGCATACGACAGGGGTGAAAGGCAGTTTCCCATTCCTAACTTTTACGTCAGTAGCGAAATTTTTATTTTGGTACAATTTTTCAATTCGTCAATATTTTGTATACAATTAACCTACTATTCCATCATAGCGGTAAATAAATGATTATTTCTCGAGATTTTTTAAATTAAACATAGGGCTGCACAGTCATTTTTGTTATGTAATTTATTTGTCATATTATTATTCTTCAAGGTCATGTCTTGTGTCAAGAATAAAAATTTTGCCAGTGGCGTAGAAGTTAGGAATGGGAAACATCCCCTTTACCCTTGTTGTACGCCTCGGGTAGTAGTTATGAACGATTTTGAGGCATTTTTTAATATGTTCTAAAGTACGTAAACTTTATACCAAGTAATAGGGAAATATCAAACAGGGTTAAAGTAATGGGCAAAAATCATCATATTTTTTAAATAAAACACGGAACTCCGTAAGCAGCTATATTTTATCTAGGCATTATGTGTCAATTCTGCATATTTTCAGCCCAGGATTATCCAGTTAGCGTATGTACAATTATTAATAAATCACCCTGTATATGTATGTATCAATTTGTATAACATATTTTTTTCCTTTTTTATGTTATGTAATTTAATATTTATCCTTAATTTCTTGTCTTTGCATGTCTTGTCATGCCTGATGATGTGAATTAATTATTTTTGTTCATGAAACCAGTTATATAATTTTGTTTATACATTTTTATGGGTAATAGACTACTGCCATTCTTTCTTGGTTTTATTTTAATATGGATAACTTACTTGGGACTGATTTACACATGTTAATTTTTGTTTCTGAATTTTTTAGGCTTGGCGCATCTTCAGGAACAATACATGATGGATTAGGCAATTACTCGTTAACTAGTAAATGCAGTTGGCTGATTGATGCTCCCAATTCTACAATAACTTTACATATTGAAGAATTTGCTACTGAATGTGGTTGGGATCATTTATACGTATTTGATGGAGATAGTGTGGATTCTCCATTATTGGCAGTACTCAGTGGCTTGATGTATAAAGATGGCTACAACATTAAAAGAATACCAGAGATAACAACCCATTCTGGATCTGCTTTGATCCATTTCTTTAGTGACGATGCCTATAATATGTCAGGATTTAATGTATCCTATCGGTTGAATGCTTGCCCATCTGTGGTAAGTCATTTTGTTATATACAGGGTGCCCAGTATGTATGGAATAATATGTATTTTTTAAAACACCTTGTTTAAAAAATTTTTAAGATAAAAGCTTTGAATATTTTTTTTTGCACTTTGAGACAACCTTAACATTGTTTTGTAGCTCGTAATTTCTTTGCTAAAACAATTTGCACCACACTATATTCTGTTCTTATTCGGAATCAACTCTTTCTGCGTATGGACATGTAAAAAGTGTATGGTGTTGCATTATGAAATTTTTAAAAAACCTAGCATTTCAATAAAAATGCAAAAATTCTAATTCAAAAGTTTTCTGAAGAGATGGCAGTACTTAGTCAAAATTTTGACACATTTGCATGTAAATTTAATTTGTCAACAAGTCCTAACAGCAATAATTGTTGAGTGCTCTCAGTGTGAAAAATTGTTTATGATTGTGTTGGGACCTTTTGTGATCTCCATATCCAACTATTATTAAAATTTGAAATTTTTCTGTATTTATTAGAACTTTTGTTCACACTGAGACGACAAAATTGATGATTTTGAGATAACATTACGACAAGTCCACTACACTTTCTTTTCAAGATCATCATGTCCCAGGGCGTCAAACTTATGAAGGAACCTAGAGAGCCCTTGAAAAGAACATCAGTTACGGGGTAGCCTATAATATAATCATCGTTTTTAATATAAAATAATATAATCATTGGTTTTGATATAATATAATCATGCCTACTCACAATTAAATTGTATATAATCACGGATTATACCCATTTCCTAATTTTGTTTCTAATAATTCAACCTAACCCCATTAATATTTTGAAGTTATGAAACCCCTGCTAAAATGGTAGTGCTCGAGAGGAAAGGGGAGCACATCCGAGGGCGTCGAGCCTTGGATATAAAAAACATGCTTTAGAACAGCTCTGAACTTCTCTAACCTGCTGTTGAAAAGAATGCAATGAAAATAAACAAAGTGTCTGTGATGTTTGTAAACATCAGTGTTTATATGTGAATTTTGTAAAATGCCGGCGTTTTGTGCAGTTGTGGGTTGTTGTAACAGGGCAGGGGGGATAAAGGTCGATTTTTTAAGATCCTCAAAGCCTTGAAAAACCAAGGACAAAGGCTAGACGCCTTATCAAAAAAACGTCAACAAAGTTGGGTTAGAGCTTTAAAATGGAACGATTTGAGTAAAATTTTCCTAAATAACGCCCGAATTTGTGAACATCATTTTGTATCAGGTAAATAATAATTAGTGTTTGAAGAGAATTTATAACTGTTTGAATTTATATTTAAATATGTCAAATATTGTTACACCAAATGTGTTTTGTTTCTTTTTAGGAGAACCAGCTAAATTGGAAGATAAAGACAACACTGATTGAGTCCCTTGTTGTGATTCTTGCTAAACTGCACTTCTTTTCATTTGTGTAATAAAAAACTGAATGCTTAGATTTGTTAGTTTAATTAGAATTTAATTTGCACAGAGCAAAGGAAAGGGCAACATACCCTCCTTAACGTAAAACAAGAACTAAAAATCTACCTAATCTATGAACTGAACTGACTTATTCTAATGCCAGATGGTCCCTCTCACTCACAGGCGGGAACCTTGGAAGGGACCTATCCTATATTACAGTCAGACAACACACATTACATTACATTAAGTCTGAACATGCCCCCCACCTTGAAAGAAGTACCTTTCAATAGAAGCATAAGATACATTTTATAAAGTCGGTAGGTATCACACCAAGAAAACGGCGCAACGTAGCACAGCACCACTAATCACTTGTTTCTTGCAATACTGGTAATGGACAAAATGTTGTCACAGCTCGCCGAATCATCCCTTTAGAGGTTTTCACTGAAGCTACACGAGAAACTTGGTCATGTCCTGGATGCAATTCAACTACACGTCCGAGTAACCAATTCATTGGTGGTTGATGCTTGTCTTTAACGAGAACCAGAGTGTTGAGCTGAAGATTTTTCTGGGCGTGTTTCCATTTTGTACGTGTCTGAAGCTCTGTGACGTATTCTTGCGACCATCTTTTCCAAATATGTTGCCTCATTTGTTGAATACGTTTGAAACTACTCAAGGTATTTTCCTTGGCTTGCTCATAATTGGGTTCGGGAAGTGGAATGAATGGTCCAAGCAAAAAGTGATTGGGAGTGATAGGTTCAAGGTCAGTTGGTTCTGACGACATTGGAGTCAGGGGACGGGAGTTTAGAATTCCCTCGACTTGAACCAAAAGAGTATTGGACTCTTCAAATGTTAGGTACGTGGTTCCGATGACACGTTTTAAATGACTCCTTATACTCTTAACCCCTGCCTCCCAGAGGCCTCCGAAATTGGGAGAGTGTGAAGGAATGAAATGCCATTCTATGGCATGCTCTGTAGAGAAATTTGAAATCGTGTCATTTTCTCGTTGTAAAAACTCATAAAGCTTTTTGAGGTTATGGTTGGCACCAACGAAGGTAGTGCCGTTGTCGGAATATAATTTGGCGGGTTTACCACGACGGCAAATGAATCGTTTCAAAGCTGCTAAAAAGCACTCAGAGGTTAGGTCGGTAACAAGCTCAATATGAATCGCTTTGACTGCGAAACAAACAAAAACGCTGACATATGCCTTAGTGATTTTACACCCGCGTCCTTTTCTATCTTTTACCCAGAAGGGACCGCAATAGTCTACCCCTGTTACATTAAATGGGTATGAAATTCTGGTTCGATCTTTAGGAAGATCACCCATGATGTAGCCTTGTGGAACAGGATTTGCGCGGAAGCATTTTACGCAATTACGATATGTTCGTTTTGCCATGTTTCTTCCACGAAGTGGCCAATATTTTTCGCGAACAAGTGCCAACATATGCTGAGGACCTGCGTGAAGTGAATTCTTATGTTCATAATCAAATACTAATTTTGTAAAATGGTGATTTGCTGGAAGTAGTATTGGATGACGAGTGTCGAATGGAAAATTAGATTTCTCAATTCTACCACCTACACGCAAAACCTTATTTTCGTCAACGAAAGGACTTAAACCTAAAATATTACTTCTTTTGCTTATTGGTTTATTTTGTGATAATTTAGATAATTCTGAAGCGAATGACTCTGTCTGTACTTGCTTAATTACACACAAAAGAGCGGACTGTATTTCATTTGTTGTTAGAGGTCCATATTGCCGATCTGATTTTACCTTACGACAATTGTTTACAAACCGAAGACAATACGATAAGGTTCTTAAAAGCCTTTTGTAATTTGAAAATTTGTGTACAGGAAATAATTCAAGGTGTTGTACGGTTAGAGATACCCGTGAAGGCGATTTGAGTTCGGGAAGGTCAATATCATCCTCTCGGCCTGAAGAAGGCCAAGTGTCACAAGGTTGACTTAACCAATCAGGACCATGCCACCATGAATAAGTAGTCTTTAGAAGTCTAGGAGAAATTCCTCTAGATAAGCTATCTGCTGGATTGTCACCTGTTCTAACATGTCGCCAGCAAGTTTGATTTGTTTTGGTTTGAATTTCGGAAATTCGATTTGCGACGAAAGTCTTTAGTAAATGAGGCTCTGTATTTATCCAACCGAGTACTATGGTTGAATCAGTCCAGAAATACATCTCGTCGAATTTGTCGTGAAGAGAGTTTATTACCTTGTGTGACAATCTAGCTGCGGTCAATGCTCCACACAACTCTAGACGGGGAATGCTGATCGTTTTAGTTGGAGCTACCTTGGATTTAGCACAAAGAAGATTGGAAAAGATACGACCTTGTTCATCAATGCTACGAATGAAAAGACATGCCCCGTATGCATCTTGGCTTGCATCAGAAAATGCATGCAATTCTAATCGCCTTGGATTCGTGCATCGCACATGTCGTGGAATTTCGAAGTTATGAAGTTCGTTTAATTCATTTTTGAAATTTGTCCACATGGTGTGAATCGTCATGGAAACGCCTTCATCCCAACTTAGCTTTTCAAGCCACAGTTTTTGGATTAGGATTTTGACAGTGATAACACATGGACTCAGTAACCCTAGAGGATCCCAAATTTGACTTATAGTTGACAGTATGGAACGTTTAGTACTGTTCCTTGTTTCCTGAGAAATTGATATTTCAATGACTAACGAGTCTGATGTGGATGACCATAAAACCCCAAGAGTTTTACAGTTTTCTGTGGGACCTAGGTTTTGAATGGTTTTTGATGATTTTGAGCACTGAAGCTCTAAAGGAATTTGTGGATTATTGGCATTCCATTTGCGCAAATTGAATCCTGCTTCGTGTAAAATCTGTGAAACTTGTTTACAATGTCGTATTAGTGAGGTTAAATTATCGTCTCCAGTCAACAGGTCGTCTACATAGAAGGAGGTTGCGATTATAGATGAGGCATTAGGAAAATTTTCGATATTGTCAATAGCTAGTTGGTGTAGTGACCGTATGGCAAGAAATGGTGCTGAAGTGGTGCCATAAGTCACCGTATTCAACTGGTAAACGGAAAGAGGGTCTGATGGTCGTTCCCGCCAAACGATTTTTTGTAGTGGTCTCTCATTTTCCGTTACCCAGACCATGCGGTACATTTTCGATGTCCGCTGACGCTACGAAGGTATATTGACGAAACCTCAGAAGTATGGCAAAAAGGTCAGATTGGATAGTAGGCCCAGCCATTTGACAGTCGTTGAATGATATTCCGGAGGTCGTATTTGATGAGGCATCGAATACTACCCGTAATTTTGTAGTAGTACTTGTATCCCGTAAAACACCATGATGAGGCATAAAATATTCAATGACTGAACCTTTGTCTGAAGATGCCAACGAAATGTCATCCTGAATTTTTGTCATATGCCCCAGAGAAACATATTCCCTCATGAAATTGATGTACATTTCTTGTAAGACTGGATCTCTATGAAGTCGTCGTTCTAGACTGAAAAACCTTTTGATTGCTGTTTGTCTTGAATCTCCAAGCATTTCTGGTGAAAGCTTCATCGGAATTGAAACAACGAAATGCCCATCTGATGCTCTTTTAGCTGTTGTATGAAAATGATTCTCACATTGCATCTCTTCCTTTGACAGAACCGCTTTATCACTAGGGCACTCTTCTAATGACCAAAACCTTGTTAATAACTCAGACTCTGAAATTGGTTGCATAGAATTTAGAGTAAAATGACATAAGGAATTTGATGTGGAACCTCTTTGCAGATTTAATTCACCAGCAACAATCCACCCGAATTTGGTTTTGTGAAGAATCGGTTTGCCAGGTCCTAACTGAATTTGCCCTACGCAAAGAAGACTCCAGAATATTCCAGCGCCTAAGAGCATGTCAACCTTTGACGGTTCTGAAAATGTAGGATCGGCAAGTCGAATGTTGCTAGGTATTTGGAGTGAATTTGCTTCAAAATAGTAGTTTGGAAGAGAGTGACATATCACTGGGATTACGAGACATGAAAGTGAAGCAGCATATGCTGAATGACATGCTTGAATATCCACGTTGCATTTTTGGTTAGTTGCGGTAGATATCTCACCTATTCCCCCAACTGATATACTCACCTTTTGTGTGCTTAACCCAAGTTGCGTACATAAACTTTGTGAAATGTAATTACTTTGAGATGCAGAGTCTAGAACAGCCCTACATGTATGAAGTAGACCCCTTTGGTCCTTTACTTGCAATAAAACAGTTGATAATAAGGCCGAGTTTGAATTGGAAATTGTGTGATTTGTTAGAGAGACATTAGGTCGATTTGATTGGTTTGACGTATTTTGAGTTTGAGAAATACCACTCGAACCTTGTGAATTTGAATCATCTACGTGCAATAAAGAATTGTGATTTTGTGGGCATTTTCTGCAATGTCCAAATTTGCAAGTTGCCACCTTGTGTCCTAAGTTTAAACAATTTACGCATAATTGCAATCTTGCGACTGCATTATTTCGCTCTGAAATTGTTAAGTTTTGAAATTCTTGGCAATTAAATATTTTGTGCGATCCTTTACAAAATACACAAATAGGCTGATTTGGAGTGAAAAATGATCTACTTGAAGGAAGTGATTGTTTTTGTTTTTGAAATATGTCCTTCCTATGGTTTACTGACAATTTTGTATCCTTATTTGCAAAGTCATTGACCTCTACCTTTTCTAACATCACGGCTTTATCTTTTAGAAAGTCGATCAATTCCTTCAAGGTTGGCATTTCTGTTTTTGTTTTCCCCGATTCCCACTCACGGGCTGTTTTCATATCGAGCTTGCTACAAATTAAAAATATAAGAAGGGTGTCCCAATATTCTACGGGCTCCTTTAGGGACTTGAGAGCTCTCACGTGACTCGATATCGTGTCAATCATAGTGCGAATTTGTTTTGAAGACTCTTTTACAGTTGGTTGTAAATTATAAATTGCCTTAATATGATTATGTATTAATAATTTTTTATTAGAAAACCTTTCGCAAATTAGTTGCCACGCTATCTCGTAGTTTGCAGCTGATAATTCTAAAGAACTAATTATTTGTGCGGCATCACCGCTAAGTGAGGCTCTCAAATAGTGAAATTTTTCCGTTTCGCTAATGTCTATATTTTTGTGAATTAACGATTCAAACGTGTCGTGATATTCCAGCCAAGTTTCATAGTTTCCACTAAATGTCGGAATTTGAATAGTAGGCAGAGAAATGTGTTTTTTCGGATTAGATTGATAATTTTGATTTATTTGGGCCGCAATTGGTAATGAATTTTGTTCTGTAATTGTAGGATTTTTTTGAAATTTTTTCAAAATTGTTTTTGCATTTGATACTACTGCATAATATTCGTTTCCGAATTCTTCTCGTTGTTGCAACTCTACATCTAAATTTACTTCATTATTTTCAATTTGAAATTGAACGGTTTCAAATTCCTGTAACAGAGATTCTACATCTGAGAGTCGCACCGATATCTCCTCTAAAATTTGCTCGTTTTTATCTTCATCACCTTCGTTTAATTTTAATTTTGTTGTATCTAGAAATTTTGTAAACAACGTTAATTTACTTTTAAATGTACCGCGTTTTTTGTGTAACGATTTTAGCTCGGATTTTAGCTTCTTGTCGTCCATGTTGGTGAAAGAATTCTAAACTTATAAATAAAGGAACAGACTTACTTGGATTTGAGCGTGAATTTGTCTGAGTCGCCCCTGTAGTTTCTGAATGCCTGCAAGTTACGTTGGACCTTGGCCAGCCCTCGGAGATGATGTGAGAATGCGTCAGAGTACGACGTCTAGCTCGTACGTCGCCGCTGTCCACCGTTTCCCTCGCTTTGCACACTTGCCTTGCCACGACTTGCTGTGTCGCCCTTCGCCGGTTGTTTTCGCTGCTTCTCAGAACTAGGGACGCTACCACACAAACTGTTTTTTGATTTGTATTTTGTAGGCACTGATTCGTTTGTTTTAATCCGTGTCGATGGACCAATGTTGTGATTCTTGCTAAACTGCACTTCTTTTCATTTGTGTAATAAAAAACTTGAATGCTTATATTTGTTAGTTTAATTAGAATTTAATTTGCACAGAGCAAAGGAAAGGGCAACATACCCTCCTTAACGTAAAACAAGAACTAAAAATCTACCTAATCTATGAACTGAACTGACTTATTCTAATGCCAGATGGTCCCTCTCACTCACAGGCGGGAACCTTGGAAGGGACCTATCCTATATTACAGTCAGACACCACACATTACCTTAAGTCTGAACATCCCTTCTGTAAATATGGGATACATTACTACCAGAACGCAGGACGAACAAAGTTTAAAAAATCATGCTAGATCAGTAAAGCGCCAAACAAAGCGTCTTAGTGATTAGTATTTTTCATTTTAAAAAGTTGTAAGCCCTAGCAAATCGTTGTTTTTAGGATGAAATAGATGAAGCTCAGAGCACAATTATAAATGATCTCCCTGAACAGTACAAATAACAGGAAGGTAGACGAGCATTATCACTCAAACTGATTTAGATATGGACCATTTGAAGAGACTTTTAGATGATGTTAATTTTACGGAAAAAAAAATCTATAGTTTGGACGCAGAAGTAAAACGCATTTGATTTAAGGACAACGATTAAAAAACTTTATATTTTACAGGATTCCCGAAAGCTGGAATTATGTTTCTAGTGTTTAATAGTGTGGTTCCTTACATAGCAACTAAAAGTTTTCTGTCTCCTTTTAAACAATTTATTTTGACCTTGATGAAGTTGTGTCTTAATCTCCCATTTAAGTATTTGTCTTACCGATTTGCCATTGCTCCATCAACTACATTAGAAATATTTTGCCAGTGTATTGATGTTCTTTATAATAGGTACAAATACATTGTGATTTGGCCAGATAGGGAAACATTAAAAAAATATATGCCCACATAATTCGTGTGATTGCTTTGAAATATATATTGAAACATCATCAGGTATGTTGAATGCAGTTCGTGGTTGGTTCAATTATAAACATGAAACTGTGAAGTTTTTAATTGGGATCATTCGGAAGCTTGGGTGGGCAAAGCAGTGATAAGTTTTTAACGGAAAACTGTGGATTTCTAAACTTGATTGTGCCTGATGCTGTTATTTTAGCAGATAGAGGTTTTTTAATTGGAGATCTGTGGAAACTATCAGAGGACATCTGGAAATTCCAGCATTTACAAAAGGAGAAAATCAACTTGATCCTGCCAATATAGAAACAACACGTACGATAGAGAATGTCCAAATTCATGTGAAGCGAATAATTGCCTTGCTTAAGAGGAAATTAAAAATTTGTCAGGTTCCTATTGCTATTTCTATGTTATTAGAAATATTAATTTAACTGTATGTAGTGTCTTTATAAACTTATGTCCATCTGTTATACCCATGGATTAAACTTGTTTAATTATTGTATATACTAGTTAGGCGAAAACCAGATGTTTTTAGAATGAAAAGCATGAAACTACTTTGCTAACTACCAATATTGAATTATACTCAAATCCTTGATAACAAAATAATATTAAAATATGTAATTGAATATTGTTGCAGTGCCAAACTAGTGCTACAACTTTTAATTAATAAAGAATTTTGTATTTTACTGTTTTATTTTTTTCACCTGCTCCATATGTACAAATATATTTATATAAATTGATAATTTTATAGATGTTTGGCTAGTCTGATATATGTAAAAAAAATAATGTCAAGAAAAAACAATCTTATATACATAATTGCTAATTTTAATTTGAAAGAAATAAAATCACGTTTGAGGAGAGTATTGATGTATTGTACAAGTTTCATATTATACAAAATATAGTTTTTACATGCACACAAAAATATGTACTTAATACATACAAAATTTAAAATATATATTTACATTAACCATTTGGATGGTCCCTCTGTACTTATCAAAAGCAGCACGAATTTCAGGCGTAATAATTTCCACCCAGCCAAATTTTTTAGAGTGATTAGCACCACACCACGTTTCATTTGTATAGCAAAGATTTTCCAGCCTGTACCGGGTAGTCTTTGACTGAATATAAGTACTGTGTTCAAGTAGCCGCTATATTATATTGTTCCATTTATATCGGTTTATCAAATTTCCGAAAACAAAAGTTAATTTTTTTAACCCAACGATTCTATGTGGAGATACACACCTTGGGAAAATCAGGGAGGTCATTTTTCCAATTTTTATGAAATTGTGCTTAAAAGTGTAAGATTTTTTGTCGGATTATTCCCTTCATGAAACATCAACTTAGAAACAGTACCAGTTCTATTCTTCTCACTTGTAACTCTTTTAACATTGCCTTTACTAATGTTTAAAGCTTCTGCAGAACGTTTTGTCACTTGCCGCAATTGAATTTCACATAAACCATTAATTCTTTCAGTTCCAAAGTAATCTTTTACTTATAGAACAATTTGTTTGAACTCTTCTGACATATGCTTTGACATCTTGTTTTTTTCCTCTGCATGTAACTGATTTCCACACGATCGAAACATATATTTTAACAACTGCTTCCTTTTATATTTACTGCAGTGTGGCAATCGGTCAAATCTTTCCCAAAGTTTTATTTATTTTGCGATATATTTCAAACCACAAAGAAAAATATTATTTATACATAACTTTAAGGATAACATAAATGTGCCGTTTACTGCTCAATACAAATTTTAAAAACATGTCAGGATTATCCAAGAATATTTTTTTGCAGTAACACCACTAAAGCAGACAGATTAAAAATAAGATTACAAAATTCCTAATATTTTCACGAGTTTGATCAGGTACTAAATACAAATGAAAATGAAATAAGCCAAAAAAATTTTCTACAAATAGAATATTCGAGCTGCCAGTGCTTGCTATCATCAACTTCTCCGAACATCTTCCACATGCTGCGCACCTTCTTTCAGAAAACTAATAAATGCAAGCTCGGGAAATCACATCAAAACTCTCACAAATGCCACTGCAGCAAACCTCTTACTTCACACCCCTCGATCGAACCGTGAACGTTAAAGACCATTCCGATACTGTTCAGATATATTAATAATTGTATTATTTTAACAAATTTTTTCAGATTGTTTTCAGTTGTTTACTACCTGTGTTAGTTTTTTTTCTTTTTTTATAGACACAATATTTACGGAGATAGCACTACATCTGTAGTAACATAAGAATCAAAAGAATATAATTGACTCTTTTCCTGTCATTGCTATTCAATATAAAACATTTTTTAATAAATAAATTTTTAAATATTATATAATAACCATACAATTTATAGGATTTCTATACCTACTCTAAATAACCTCAACTCTTTTATGGGTTACGGGCTTGGAAAATCAAACAACATAGTTCTTAAGGCTGGGTTGGATACTTCATTAAAGGAATATAAACGGAGATTCAGTCATAATTTCATTAATTTTAACCACGTATTTGGAAGGCCTCATAACGACAGAAAAATAAAAAATACAAATTTCTTGACCTTTCAAATTAGCCCATAACAATCGGTAACATGGCGATCCTGGTATGCTATACATTTTCTGATAACGCGTTTGAGTGTTGAAGCAAAACCGCGTTACCACATTTTCAAGACCACATACGTAATACAGTGCCTTCATAAATGATTACAAGCCACGTGACCAGGACTGTGATTCTCGAAGAACAACTCGTATGCAAATAGATTTCTTGTCTCTCTCAATTGCCGTAGTGAGGAAAAGGATATTCGCATATGAATTGCTCTGCGATTGATTTGAGAATCTCGACCCTGATCACGTGGCTTGTAATCATTTATGAAGGCACAGTATAAGCATGTTCATTAAAGTTTAATATTGAAGTGATATGTTTTTCTTCTTCTAGTATGCAATCTAAAATGTCACTTTGTATAAATTTTGAGGTGGTTTTAAAAATTGCTGCATTTTTAAGATATTCATTAAGCCTTTTGCCAAGTTCTGATATAAGTAACTAATTCATGAAAAATACCAGGATTTTGAGAATTTTTGGATTTATCATGCCCTTGTAGTGCAAGTTTAAAAACCTCTAATAAACATTAAAAATTCAAAACAATTAGTAGTGACTGTACCTAATCACTTGTTAACGCTGTTTGTTTTCATAATGTTACGGAAGCTCACCTACCTTTTAGTTTGTTAATTATGTTCCTGTTTCATTAGAATTTATAATTTTAATACCTTTATTTTGACGTTTTGCGGAATATTCTAGGCTATATTTTATTTGTTTCTCGGCACGTTCTCGAGATCGCAGAAACTTCCAGAACTCTAAAAACATATATAAGCAGATCATTTTGCAGCTGGGGCCAGATTGTATTGAGTAGTCGAAGGCGATTGACAAACGTCAAAGTAAAGCGTTGACAGTTGTGAAATTTGTTCGAAGGATATTTCTTGTATAATCAAGAGTGACAATAAAGTTTGTTTATCTACGCGAAGTGTTTCTATATGTTAACCTAATTTCGAGGTTACAATAATAACCAATTTTTCAATGTTGTGATTGGTCAGAGCATTTCATCGTGGACTGTTTACAATTGTGGCAAAGGTAAGCATGTATTGTAGCTCAAAATAATGTTTTTTTAATAATTGGATAAATTAAATGGAATTTAAACAACTCTTTTTCTCATCCAGAAATTCAAGTTTTGGAAATTTTCACTGCTTTATTTTCGGTGGCAGATTGAGACGGTGTCTGTGTGATTTGTTTGGATGGATGTTCTGGTTCATTGAAATCAAAAAGTCATCTGTGGTGGTATCGCTCGAACCATCTGTATTCCCCGATTCTTCACAATTATCAAGGGTGGTTAGTTTTTCAGCAGCGCCAATCACCATCCTCATAGTGTCCATAGAAAAGTCCGGAGATTATACCAACGCAATTCAAACTTAGGATGGACAATTGCAGATAAAATGGATTCTTCTGATGTCAAATTGAAGATGTCTGAGAATCTTCTCGCCAGGCTCTGCATGCACGTTTTCAAAAGTAGTTTGTCGCTCAAACTCGGTTTTTGAAACTTCAACTTCCCCCATTTATTCCTCAAGAACAGCAGACTTGGAACCTCCTGTCCTTGCAGAACATCGAGGGTTGCAGCGAGAAGTTTAAATACTATACAGTACTCCTCCAAGAACTGTAGTTCATAGTTCATAGTTCTACGTGAGTGGGCCAAAGCTGGCCCTCCACCGCGACCCTGTGGTCTATTGTGGCTCACATACTTGTTATACTTCACCCAACAGGTTTAGCCTCTTTATGAAGCCGATAACCTTGTTGGGTGAGATTTTGTCCAGATCTTCTGGCAAAAGATGCACTTTGCCAAATATAGAAAATCTGGTCCGTTCCCCAGCCGGACAATGACATAAAATATGTTCTGCCGATTCGTCACTTTCTAAACACAATCGGCACTCGGTCTCCTCAGCCAGCCCCAACTTGTGCATGTGACTTCTTAACCGGCAGTGCCCTGTATATAGGCCAACCAGAGTTTTTAGGTCAAGCCTATTTAACTCTAGCAAACATTTAGCTCTTTGTCGAAGTGCCCCCTATGAACGCCTTCGAATGAGCTAATCTTGGCAGATCTCGCCAGTACTCCCTTATCTTTTCCTCCGCCCAGGTCGCGATGACTGCTTTGGCAGTAGCCGAAGCTAAGCCAAGAGCCGGTTCCGGACCTATAAAGCTGGAAGAGGCACCCCGCCTTGCTAACGAGTCCGCTGCCTCCGCATGACCAGGTATCCAAACCAGGGTTACTCTGTTGCTTGTACCTAACCGCTCCAGAGCCTTTTGACAGTTCCATACCGTTCTTGAGTTACACCGGTAGGATCCAAGTGCTTTTAAAGCTGCTTGGCTATCAGAAATTTTTTTATCGACCTGCGTTTGAGTCTAAGCTTTTCCAGCTTCCCCACACACAGTTCGATGGCATGAATTTCAGCCTGAAATATAGTCGCATATTCACCCAGGCTTACGGATAGCCTGGTGTTTGGGTTGCAACTATACACTCCAGCTCCAACCCCCTCTGGGGTCTTAGAGCCATCAGTATACCAACAACTATCTGCCTTCAGGAGATGAGTTTCACCCGCTCCCACTCCTCCGTGGAAAGAGGATCTCGAAAGGCAGTTTATAGTTGATTTTTGTAGGCATAACGTCCGAGACCATCGATAGAGTGCTGTGTCCTTCTATGTCCTCCAGCACTCCACTAGGCTCTATTATGTTAGCCCTCGGCATGCAAATAGCCGCTTGCTTTAGTCTGTATATTGCCCACCTGGCTTCTCTCTCCAACAGTATATGGAGAGGTGGTAGGTCCAGGAGGACTTCCAGAGCCGCTGACGGTGTGGTACTAATTGCACCAGTTATCGCCAGACTAGCTTGTCTCTGCAAACCCGAGAGTTTTATTTTGGCTATCCTTTGAAGACCTTTGGACCACCAAACTATTGAGCCGTATGTGATCATGGGTCTAATAACCATCACATACAGCCAGTATAGTTGTTTAGGACCTACGCCCCAAGACTTTCCACACATTCGTCGACACGTCCATAAGGACATTCTGGCCTTGTGGATGACTTTATCCATATGAGAGTTCCAGCTAAGCGTTTTATCTAGAACAACTCCCAGATACTTTGCTTCCTCTGCAAATGGTATTATCTCTCCCCGTAAAATGGGGGGTCTTAAGTCGACCAGTTTGTGTTTCTTTGTGAAGGGAACAATCACTGTTTTGTGGGGATTTACAGACATCTGCTCCCTCTCACACCAATCAAGTACCCCACTTAAAACTTCCTGAAGAATAGTTGATATACTATCTTCATTTATGCCTCTTACCAGTATGACCAGATCATCAGCATATGCCTGGACCTCGACCTCCCATGCAGAGAGTATAGCGAGCAGGTCGTCCACAAGGAGTGACCATAGCAGGGGAGAAAGAACCCCACCCTGCGGACAGCCCCTTGCAGCCCTAAACCTGACCTCCTCCCCCTGCAGGGTTGTCGTTACGGTCCTGTTTGCCAGCATTGCTCGTATCCAGCCACATATGGTAGATTCGATTCCCCTAGCAGCTGCTGCTGTATAGAGGACTCTGGTAGTGCATTGTTGAATGCTCCTTCAATGTCTAGGAATGCAGCCACCCAATACCCTTCTCCTGAAAGGATTGGGTGATTTTCCGACAAGGTTATGTAGTGCAAGTTCTGTCGATTTCCGGTCTGGTAGGCATATTGATGAACACTAAGCGGGTTCACACTAAGTGTTCCCCCCCTAATGTACCCATCCAACGCCTTTTCCAGACTTTTCAACAGAAAAGATGTCAGGCTAATTGGCCTGAATGCTTTAGGGCTTAAATCTTTCCTACCTATCTTAGGTATATAGACCACCCTAGTAACTGACCAGCTGGATGGAATGTGATTCCATGCCAAGCTGGCTCTGAATAGCTTGACGAGGTACACCTTTATAATTTCCAGTCCATGTTGCATTAGAGCTGGAAATATGCCGTCTTCAGAGGATTTGAATGGTTCAAATGACTTGATCGCCCATTCAACAATTGGTACTGTGATAACTTTTTTAGCTACCAACCAGTCATCTCTAGTAGGTCGTCTAGACCTACCTTGTGATGTTGTTGGGGGATCATTATTATTGTCACCCAGAATCAGACTGTTGGGAAAGTGGTTTAGAATTAATAGCTCCAAGGTCCAAGAACTGTAACTCGGTTTCCTTAAAATTTTTCATATTAAGCCGTTGAGAATGGTTGGAAAGAGATGGTAGCTTTGCTTTTTTACTTATAATATACGAAATCAAGTTGTAATATGAGATTACTATACTTAGAGTATAGTATTCGAGTATTTGTACTTGAATACTGCCCAGCTCTAATAGAGAAATATTATATTATTATTATACCGGGTGTTCCCTCTAAGACTTTCAGTGCGAATATCTCAGAAACCAGCATAGTCAGTGCGACGAAATTTGGTATACAGACACTAGATGGCGCGTAGAATCTGATGATAAAATCAATTCTTATACAGGGTGTTCCATTTTCCAAGAAATCGATTTAATTTTGATTTTTTGGTTGTCAGTCATGCTAAAACTTATGGTTAAATTGAAATATACTTAATTATGAACACATTCTGATAAATAAACATTCAAAAATTTCAAAATTTAACATAAAAAATGCCTCCAAAAAGTACCCAAATTTCATTGTTTTGTCATGTAAAACGTGCATAGCCTTGAGCCAGACTTACACAGAAGAAACTAACATCGCTAACGTCAAAACTATGGATTGTCATTGAATTGTCAAATATTAATGGCATAAAGTATTTTACTTTACAGAAATAACGCTAAATAATGTATTTAATGCAATTTACGTATGCACAATGGTGTTATTGAGACTTGTCGATAAAAATTTAGACTTAAGTTGAACCTTTTGGAGCATTGGGTCGCCTTGTCGGTACAATCTACCGCTACAGCTAGGGTTACAGTGTGAATATTGTAAAATATCTGTGGATATTTTTAAATTGTTCCATTATAATGTAATAAAACTTCAGTAAATTGTTTTTATGTTACTACAGTGTACATAATAATTAGGTACCCGTATTTTCAATCACAAAATAAATTACAAAATTGTGTGAGTACCTAAAGAATATCTCTCTTTTCCAACTGCTGTAATTATTGATTACTTATTTAGCAACAACTAAATTCGAACAAAACGATTCCTAAAACTTTTTTTTATTATAATGTGAACGTGTTTGTCGTTGAGAGTGAGATTGGAACCTACCCCAGCACCACAAAAGAAATGTTAGAAAGCATAACCTAGAAATTATTGAGATTACTTCTGCTTTTGTCCACATATTTCAGCAGTTCAGCACTTTACTTATGTTCCTGATGAATAAAATATGTTTAAGAAGAACTTTACATCTGTAAAATAGTAAACAATGAACTACAATGTTTGTATTTCATATGATACAGAACTAAAATAAAGCAACTGGTTTTTGCTAGGAGGAATCACCTGCAGACGTACTATACCCAGTAGGTACCTATTAAGTAATCATTTAAAGCTAGATAATAATTTGTGATTGTTGTTTTTATCTTTCAGTTATGTGTGAGTACCTAGTGCCAGACTGCCACCAGAAAGAATATGCAAAAAATATTAGACATTTTCTTGCAAATAATTCAGAATATGGAATGATGGATCAGGATAATATTATAAAGAAGTCTCTAACTCACTTTGAAAAGTATTCTATGAAATGACATTAAATTCAGTTGTCTGTCGTGGGTTTTAAAATTTCTAAGCGAATAAATTTAAGAAAAATAAACTAATTTCATAATTCTATGTACAGTATGAAAACATCTCGTTAGAATATCTTAAAAATGTTGAAAGCTAACTGTTGTTACAATATACACAACATAATGTAATAAGGTTGGTATCGAACAATGAAATGGCAAGATTTGTTTGTAATCGTACATGCATGACCATCCCTCAGATTGAGCGTTGCTCTGTAATAGAAATTAGAATACAGAATAACTGTTTAATATCAAACCAGATGTAATAATGTAGATACTTAATGTAATTTTATTTTATTGTTAATAAATTAAAGTCTGTATTTGTTGGTTTTATTCTACACAAATTATTAAACAAATGTTTAAGAAATAATGAATACTTAAAGATGAAGGGTCAAGTTAATCAATTTAGTCACTAATAAAAAAAAAAAACCACTATGCATAGGTAGGATTATTTTTAATTGAAATTATGCTGGTAGATATAATAAAATATAAAAAATCACTCAGTAACATTTTGAATATTTTGTCCTTGTAGAATACTGTTACAATGAATCATACTTACCTTATTTAAGAACTGAATTTTAATTCTTCAGTGAAATTTATATTTTAGACATCTTACTTTTGTTATAAAATTATTAAACACAAGTGGTATTTGCTGTAGTGTATAATAATACTTACTAACAATTTAATAAACTTTAATTTCCGTTATACTTGCATTATTTACATTTCTATTTAGTTCACTAGTTAACTTACACATTCCATGCACTTTAATTTTATTAAATAATTAAACCAAGTACAGAAAGTTAGGTATGTCCTTATTTATGGCAAAACGTAAAGTCTAATGTTTTCTAGCAAAATTTTCCTCGTCTCTCTCATCTACCTGTCGATGCGAATAGAAACTAATCTTGGCATCTGGCTTCTTCAGTATCTTATCGAATCTTTTAACCAATGAATAACGTAACTGTGTATGTCAACCTGTTTCCATAAGAGTACTTTGTTTTCCTGGTTCCTACCTATTGAAGATATGCCGGTGAGACAACATTTTTGTGGATATTTTTACGTTTGTTCTTTCTGTTCTACAAATATTGGAAAATACCTTCTCATCCCTGCTCTTGAAAGTAAGCCAGAAATTTCCCAATAACTTCTCCATCTGAAAGCAATTAAGTAAAAATAATTCTTATAAATATAACCCTACAGTTCAAAAGGTCAAAAGCAATATGCAAGTTGCAATTACCTACAACATTGACATTCTTGTTCTGTACTTACCTCTTACAGTTTTCCTTAGGCAAGCTACCATTAATCGTATTTAAAGACCTTATGTTATCATCTTTTATTGTATTAATGTACTTAATTTGTGTAGGAATAGGTCTCCAAATTCTACTCAGATTTGATAAATGTGGAATCGTTTTTGAAGCAGGTGAATTTTTATTTATGCTACTGGAACTGAAGTATTCACTCAAGGAACCCATTAAATCATTATTTATGATTGTTTCTAGAGTTTAAAGCCTTTCTACCACTTGTTGCCGGCACGTTATTATTATTTTTAATTCTAGGTTAAGCAACCACAAGTTTAGATTGTCCATACATAGCTCGCAGCGCGCTTGCGCGCTTCAAGTCGACCCAAGGGAGAGGATGTTCATAAATTCAGCTTTGTTTGCACGTAATAATTTATTAGTTTGAGAGTGATATGGTGAAAAATAATAATAATAATAATTCCCGATAAGAATTACTGTATCGTAAGGAAGATGCAATTAAAAACGGCAAATGTTTCACAATTTTCTGTGTTCTGAGTATTCATTACAGACAAGGTTGCTCAAACTTCCATTTTCTTTTAATAAAACTATATCATTATTGCAAATACGTACGCACATTTAATGTAGGTACCTCGTGGTATTACATATTTATAATAAAATTTCTACAAAATACTCAAACTTGCTTTGACAGTTTCTGTCACTTCACGTTTTGATGTCTATCCATGCGGTAGTTATGTGTGTGTAAATTGGACTCATGGCTGTTCTCATTTGGCATGACAAAACAATGAAATTTGAGGACTTTTCATAGGAGTTTTTTATGACAAGATAAACATTTTTCGTGACTTTTTTATCAGAACGTGTTCATAATTAAAGATATTTCAATTTAAATACAAATTTTGCTGAGGTTCGCTACCAAAAATCGAAATTAAATTCATTTTCTGCAAAACCGAACACCCTGTATAAAAACTAATGCCATCATCGAATTCTACGCGCCATCTAGTGTCTGTATACCAAATTTCGTCACACTGGCTATGATGGTTTCTGAGATATTCGCACTGAAAGTCTTAGAGGGAACACCCGGTATTTGAACTATAGCCCTCTAAAAGTTAGACGTTGGTTGCACCTATCCTCGTATGTCAGATTCGCTACGTTTAGAAGAAGCATAAAATAAAAAACAGTGCGAACCATGTCCAGAAACAAATTTTCCGTCGTGGACCGCCGAGGGATGTATCGATAAAAAAACGAAACATTCACGCGCTGCCTAAGCAATTTTGCTCGCACGGCCTGAATCCGAGATGTAAAAATGTAGTTGACTTTGTCAGGATTACGGAGTACATTAATGTTGCCCTTTGTTTGTGCAGGTACTCGACACATCGACTGAGTCAACTCCGGCCGACTCATAAAGGGGTGTGCAAACACGGCCGGACGCCGGGCCACCACAATCAAGCCGGACCGTCGCGCTGGGGGCAACGAAACTACAGTAAAAAAGTTTGGATAAAACATACCTATTGTTTGTCACCTCTGTTTTTGAAAGCAAAATCAAGTTGAGCTTGTAGGTTAATATTTCCAAATAATGCAAATCACATTTGATTATGAATATGAGTTTTACCATTTTCATGTTTTTTTATTTTCTCACTTAAGTGCACCAGAATCAGATTTCTTTCCCCTATTTCCCTTCAGGCCTTCTCGGAACAGCTACAAATCCAATTGTTTATTATTTGATCCATTGGAGTTTTGTAATTTTAATATTAAATATTTTTTTTGTTGAAACTTAATGTTAATGTATACTTTTAAAAAATATTTTATAGCATTAATTACATATTTTAACATTACATTAAGTACAAAATATTTAAGTTTGGCAATATTGTGTCAGGCTGATACCGAGTTGAAGTGCCGCCAGCGATGAAAAGGGGGTGTAAATAATGGTTTGAAATTTTTTTTTGGCATAAATACGCATTTAAATATTTTTTAATCGCATATTCGTATTTCACTCATTTTTTCCTATCTTCTCTTAAAATAAATGACACTAGGACTGAATGACCTTGTATTGTATTCAACGGTTACGAGATTCCCAGAAGTTCATAAAATATCTCAATTTACTAACAACATAATGATACAGAGTGTATTGTCAAATGGTGGCACCATTTCTACCGAAAGTCTAATGTGGATTTTATTTTTCAAGTGTTAATTGATTGCATGTAGTTATACATTAAATATTTTTATGCATATTAATATTATTTAGTTACCCTAATTGGATTAACAGTGTATTTTGATTATTCATAACTTGCTTGCTTTTCATTAACATGGATAAACAAGCATCTACCATATTCATATTAAAATTTATTTTTATGATAGAAATGAAAAATACATTTATTTTTTTAAAGCATAATGGTAATTGTATTTATTTTATAACGATTACTTACAGATATCACTTTTTGTAGATATGTCACTCTATACTAGGCTGTTGGTATTCTTATCTGTCACAACTGATTATAAAATGAAAGAAAAGTACTAACAGACTCTATGATTCTAAAGAAATGTATGGAAAGGGTAACAAATTTAGTTACAATACTTACACTTTTATGTTTCTCTGAAAGTTTCGAAGAATCCTCTCCTTCACTAGACAGACTTCTTTTTCTTGCTCTTATAATTGGATTACTCGAGTGGAGCTCTGATTTTATGTTCATGGGATCTGCATGATGTTTCAAACTGAAATTAGGTGTTATTAGGTTTATTCTTCTGGTAGTTGGAACGGTTTGAAACTGCCAGAAAGATTCGACCACTTAGGTTGAAAACGAATTACCAGTGAATTTAACGCAAGTGGATGGCCATTTCTGATAATTACAAATTAAACTCCAACTGCTGCTGGAACAAATCTAATATCATTAAAAATATTTTTTTCGAATTTATGTATATGTTTACACCTTACCATATATTTAAAAATAATCACAAGATTATTTGTATATTATAGAGGTACTTACTGGTACTGGTACTTCAAACTGTTAAATCTTTACTTTGACGTTTATGTCACTCCCGTATGACTCGTATTTGGCTGCTCAATATGAACTGAATTGTGGCGGCGAAACCGATCTGCTTTTATATATTTTTAGGGTTCTCGAAGTTTACGCGGTCTCGAGAACTTGTCAAGAACTAAATGAAATATGGCCTGGAATGTTCTAGAAAACGTCAAAATAAAGTTATTACAAAAATTATAGATTTTAATGCAAACAAGAACATACAAACTATAAAGGTAGGTGAGCTTCCGTAACAATATACAGATTTTGTAGTCATTTGTTGCGCTTCACTTGATTGTTAGGAAACCTTCAATACAAAATTTGAGGAATATTAAATAATTTTTTTTTAATATTACCTATAAAAGCTTTTATCACTTGTTAGAGTGCCCATTTGGCATTTACAAATAACAAAATAGACCATAATGTAACCAAAGTTCAATAATTTAAAACCATAACTATGAATACCATTAACTTTAACATAAAACTAGAACAAATACACATACAAAAGGACTAAAATTAGATACTGAAAACAATTAAAAATTTTTTTTACAGAGACGCAAAATGTAAAACACTAACCCCTGGATTCATGAAACGGGCGTAGCGTTAGTCGGACTAACCAGTTTAGGCCCGTGTAAAGCGCGTTAGTCGGACTAACCAGCTTTGCGCTCGTTCACGAAACATGCGTTGCTAGGTAGCGAAGCATGCGTTGCTAGGTAGGCTGTTTATTTACGTCCATATTTGCGCCAAAAGTTAGACCCAGTATTGTACCTGTCTAAAAATCGCGTATCTTCGGACTCTAGTTCCTTGCGCTTCCCATTGTATATTTAGTATTTATATTCAAAAACAGTACTTTTCAGTGCTACGGATTAGTTAACATATCATAAAGTATTATACATAGTAGTGAATAGGAGTATGGCTATTATTTAAATTGGTGTAAGAAAAGCGTAAGTTTTTCGCGTAACCTCCGCTAGTCTGACTAACGTTACGCCTTGTTGATGAATCCGTATGTAAGTATTTTACTATATAACCACTAAGCTTGATGCAATACAAACTACAAAGGGAGATCATTGTTTGTAAACAATTATTACAATAACCTACAAAAACATAATTAGTTTCAATTTGCAGTGTCACCAACGTAAATCGGCGTAAAAAGCAAGTTTTAGTGATTCTGGACCTTCTAAGGCAGTCATGAATTAGCGGTCGTCAGTAATATGCCACTGGCACCGTCTATATTTTTTCTAGGTTTGTGTTTTGACGTAATACTTAGCCACGCCCCGTTTTCAAGAAAGCCGATTTCAATGGCGATTTTAGGGGTAAAGTTGAAGGCAGAAAAAGTACTGACTGATAAAGTACTTTCAATTAGTGAAATAAAAAAAATTATCGAAAATTACTCATTACTCATTCAAACATCACAATTTACTTATTTCTGTAAAATTTATATGGTATTATTCTTAGCTTTTGCAAATAGCCTCAAAATGTATTAATGTTATTAAATTAAAATTATTTGATAATCAAAATATGATGCTAATAATAATTCAGTCTAGAGCCAACACCCAAAGTGTGAACATCTCAGACAGATAAGGTGAATAGTAGAAAATTAATGGAGGAAACAACCTCAGAAGAATCTGAAAGTGAAAGAATGGAATATGAATCATATGATGCACAAGGAACTAGCAAAAGAAAGAAAAGAGAAGGCAAAATATTTCACAAGAGGATACAAATGAAATTATTGGAACAAGCAACAAAAAGCAATCAACAAAAATAGTTTCTGACAAAAACGAGGAACAAAACCAACCTACACAGAAACAAGCAACAAACAAAAATGTCAAAGTAACTAATTACTCTCCTAAACTGCAAACAATTACAAAAAAAAAACAACAATTTAAAACATTATTCTACTTAAAGACACAACAAAATTTATCACAAACAGAAATGGCAGATATTTAAAGTGCTCAAAATACCATGGACCCTGATATCATTATAAAAACAACAAAAGGCTATTTGTTAAAAAGCAATGCTGAAAAAATCAGATTGTTAGAGTACTTGAAAATCTAAAAAAAAATAAACAAATTATATCTTTTGAAAAAAATAACAACAATGAAAGACCAAAAAATGGCACATTTACCGCAACTTACTCTTGTGTAATTGCATCTGTTGAAAAAGAAATTGATGATGAACTGATAAGTCAACATCTCAAAAATAATAATATAATTCACAGATATTGTCGTCTAGTATTCTATAAACACCAACATTATGCCGTGTATCCAAGTAAGCTCCCCGAACCAGTTCCAGTATCCTGTTCTAAATGTTCAATGTTTGATCACATCACTGAAAGGTGCCCCCATTCTACAAAATGTGCCAAATGCAAAACATCATACTACAACATGTTTGTCTCAACTTTCTCCAAAATGTTTAGCATGCGGGACAGAGGACCACCAATTGGTCAATTAAATGCCCTAAAGACCTACACAACCTATTGAAGAAATTCCTAACACTAGAATAAAATCTATAAATAAAAAGTCTTCAGAAATTAACCCCAAAATAGTAAAAAATAACAGAATACATAGTACCATGAAGTATACATCAATAAACTCAATAACCAGAAGAACCAAGATAGACAGGAAATAATAATGAACCTCACAAAGAGATTTGTGAATTTATATAATATAGACACCACTGTGGTTTTCTGTGGCACACGTTTATATATATATTAATGTTCGATCTGAACGATCCCAACAACAAAGATTCTCCAACAGCTATCATCTAAGAAGTCTCAGTGTTTCAAGATGACCTTACAACAAATTAATATTCCCTCATTCAAATCCATATCGACACTTCATATCTTATACGCCAATGTCAATAGTTATGGTCCAAAACAGCATATAATAAATAATGTTATCCAAAGACATCGAATAAACTGTACATTATTCGTGGAAACAAAAACTAAACATTCGAGCAACGTCAAATGCCAAAATTGGAAAATACTGAAGCGAGATGGCAATGTGATTAATACAAACACGAGAGGTGGCAGTCTGATACAAATTCATCCAGATCTAAACATGAGAAAAGAAAATCCACCAGTAATAAACAACCCACTATGTGAAGCAACATACATTTTAGTATGCCTTTTCAAAGAGAAAGTTACATATAATTCTAGTATATATTCATCCAAACGCAAGTATTGATCAAAGTATATTCATTTGCCACGTTTTATTTTATGAGTAAAATATACTAATATCCATTGATACATAAAAAAAATTACTCGATCTTGGGGTGTCCTTAAGGTCTTTGGGCAGAAACGCCAGCTAACTCTTAGTCGGAGCTGGTCGTGAGTTAAATTTAGAACGACAATAGTTGGACGTCTTGTCATTCAGGGCGCCAGTAACCAAAACAATTGACGCTAGCGTTTCTTAAGTCACTTAAAACCTGGTTACAAGAATTTAAGTACATTTACTTTGAATAATAGCAAGTATGCAAAGGGAAAAAAATATGCATTAAACATACAACAATAAGTATATTATAATTAGCGGCAACAAAAGAAAGAAAATGTATATCTATTAGTAATATTGTTATAGTGAGGAAGAAAGTATCGTATAACCGCTCGTGATTACGGGTGGCGCACAAAATTTCTTAAATATATCAAACACCTTGTATTGTGCAACCTAAATAACAAGTTAATGATTAGAATTACCCAAGGTTTCTATGAAAACTACATACGGATATAAATATAGAAAAAAATACAAAATATTCGTTGTTATTACGTAAGAGGAGGATAAAAGTCTTAAAACTACAGCTTATCTGTTTGTTGATCCCTGTGAGCGTCACCAGAAGTTAGACTACAAAATGGCGGCTTGGTATTGAAGGACAGGCGGTATACTGCAACTTTCCCAAATTTATCCCAAATGCACTGTAGACTACAACAGTATTCGCTTTCGTAATGCAAGAGCTTATTGGTGGAAATAATAGTACTTGTAATAATGCTGCAGCCAGCCCGAGGTCTGGACATTCACCATGCTCCGCCGGCACAAGTGTGGCAAGGCAGAATCCCCCGATAAATGGAAATGAGGACAGAGCAACAAAAAATCTCTGTAACTCGGACCCATACTATCACACATAAATCTGTAACAGACTTTGCCACCGAGCCATCCATATTAATTGGATGGTTTGAAAGAAGAACTCTCTTAGTAAGGAGGATGTACAAAGGGTCTAATAAGGCCTAAGTGCTGCAGTGGGAAGCAATTTCCGCTGCACCTCCGCACAATTACATACATACATACAATAATGCTGCAGCGGATGCACCACGCATTTAAAACCCTAAAATTGGGAATTTACACCGTAATTAATAACAATCTGATAACAAGAAACAGTAAAATAACTTACGTCGTTGAAGAGTGGCTTGATAGTGGGCTATTCTTTATGTAATAGCTGATATAGTTGTTAACCACGTGGGTCGAATGCAGATGCAGTAAAATCCAGCAATATAGCCGAAACTATGCACTTTTAACACCGTTCCAAAACGATATAGGCACAATTAATGATTATACAATTTCCTAATATCCCAAAAGGAAACAATTTGTTTAAAGGAAAATTTGTAAAATTACACCTGCTTAGGCAAACTTAGTTTTAAAAAATAACTCTTAACTGATCCGTTTGGCGCAAGGGTTTATTTATTTAATCTTTATTTCGTCATCGACATATTTTTTTAAAAAAGGAACCTCAAATGTAAGCTTATCTAAGCAGTTTTCAATCAAATCATCCATCACAAACTGACCCAAAATCGGTGAAACAGGGCTACCCATAGGCATGCCAAGTATCTGTTTATGAACTGTATTATTATAAGAAAAAATTGTTGAATCAAACAAAAAAGTTATTAATTTAATAAATTCTACTCGACTAATCGAAGTCACTGCACTAATATCCCCCCAATGCTTGTTTATACTGTCACTTGCAAGTTGACGTGTCGTACGATTTAAGGCGTCAGTACTTGAATCGAGGTGACTAGATCGGAGTTGGTTCGCGCCCAGCTGCCGGTAGACCGTATATAAGCTATATTCGTGGAGAGGATTGACACCCTCTCTGCGGGTATGGTAGGGTGGAATAATGTTAGCTTGGGTTAATGTGAGAGATTTATACCGGTTAATATTTGACTTACCCCCCTAATGAATGAGGTTTTCCAGGTTTCCCTCATTCCTGCACTGAATAGTGGTTAGGGCCTACCAACGTCAGTCGTTCCTGGGCGCAAATGCGGCCTGCTTAATAATAATATGACGCCCCCTCTCCCGCACAAGTCTCTCTCGCTAATCTCTGTGATTAGAATGAGGGGTAGAGATATTATTATAATATTATTGAAAAGTGAAGTTACATCCAAACTAAGTATTATATAATTATTAGGTAATTGAAAATCATTGATAAATTGTGAAAATTGAAAAGAGTCGGATACAAAAAAAAAGGATTAACACTATTATAGGCTGCTGTCAAAGTGTCAGTGACAAGCTGAGCCACCCCCCTATTCGGACTATGAACACCCGAAATGATGGGACGTAAGGACAACTGTGGTTTATGCACTTTAGGTAAACCATAAGATTTATTAATGACACCATTATAAAATCTATACTTAGTCTCTTCCTCTCTGGTAATCATTCCACGTTTAACTAAATTTGTAACCAAAGCATTGGCTTTAGTCTGTACTGAGTTTGAGATATCCCTGGGTAACATGAGTGATGTGGGAGGTTGGAACCAAACACAGTGAAGCACTTGGAGATGTTTACTTGATTGTTTATTGCTCTGAACTGGTTACAGTAAATGCAAGCGCGTTTATATAATTATAATTTTTAGCTGAACATGCATAATAAAATATACAGTGTGACCCATTTCAAATGGAAACAAGACTGTAAAAATGGTAATTATTATCCGATTTATTTCGGGTTTTTTCCAAAAGATGGAGCAGTACAAACTCTATTCTGGCACAAAATATTAAAATTTGTTTTTTGTTTTCAAGGCCTACTTCGAATTTTTTTCACGGTGAAATTTTACAAAAACTGTTTAGCGATTTTTTTATTTCAAATCTAACTACGGCACTGGATTTAGCGTCCCGTAAAACGTAAAAAGTTTCATAATTAAATATTTAATATTGAGAGATTTATAACAATTTTAATGCAGGCTTCATTTTATTAAATACTTTTATAGCAATTTAAAAAATATACAAGTTGGCTATGAAGAATTAATTAAAAATTTTGTTAATTAATTTTTAATTAATTATACGCTTTTAATTAATCGCATTAAATATAAAAACATAATTAACGGTTAGCAATAATTAGGTATTTTAATAAACTAAAATAACAACGTAACGGTTAGCAATAATTAGGTATTTTAATAAACTAAAATAACAACGGAAAATTACCGCGTTTCATTAAAACTAGGATACAAAAATACAATAAATTTAACGTCAAAATACAATGAAATTTTATATTTTTGTAGCATCTACGAGGCCACCGTTGATTTAGCAATTTTCGAATCGCTTACGAATATTTTTTTGAACATTCTGTAGTTGTTCTTCACAAACTTGTATTATTATTGCACACAACTCTTCACTTATAAACACTGAATATTATGATATCACATAAAATGTCAAATAGTTAGGAAAGTAGTACAAATTTAACTGAAAATGAACATTTACTCTTTCTACTGGAAGTTCATGTAATATATTCCAAAATTAAATTCACAGTAACTGCAAAAACTGTATGCTTTTCATATTTCCCTCAAAAAGAAAAGGCGTTTCATTGAGGATCCCAGTACAAAAAAGAGTAAATCTTCATTTTCAGTTGAATGGATGTCCTGTCCATAATGATCAGCAATTGGATTAATGCTAACATTCCTAACCGATGGATAGGTAGAAATCGCCACCTAGGTCCCCGGACTTAACGCCATTGGACTTCTTTTTATCATAAAATCTAATGTTTATAAGTCACACCCAGGCAACAAATACGGGTTGTGTGCAAGAATAAGGCAAGCTTGTAACGAAATTACCCTACAACAACTACAGAATATTCAAAAAAATATTTGCAAGCGATTCGAAAAGTGCATTCAAATCAACGGTGGCCTCATAGAGGCTACAAAAATTTAAAAATTATTGTGACGTTAAACTTATTGTATTTTTGTATAGTAGTTTCAGTGTAATGCAGTCATTTCCCTTTGTTATTTATTAAATTACCTAATTATTGTTAACCGTTAATTATAAATATTTACATTTAATTTGATTAATTAAAAGTGTAAAACTAATAACTCACTTTTTTAAATCATTTTTCATAGCCAACTTGTATTTTTAGAAAATTACTACAAAAGTATTTAATAAAATGAAGCCTGCATTAAAATTGTTATAAATCTCTCAATATTAAATATTTATTTATGAAACTTGGCATAAAACCGTTTTAAGGGATGCTAAATCCAGTGTCGTAGTTAGATTTGAAATAAAAAAATCGCTAAACAGTTTTTGTAAAAATTCACCGAGAAAAAAATTCTAAGTAGGCCTTGAAAACAAAAAATTCATTTTAATATTTTGTGCCAGAATAGAGTTTTTACTGCTCCATCTTTTGAAATAAACCCGAAATAAATCGGATAATAATTACCATTTTTACAGGCTTGTTTCTATTTGAAATGGGTCACACCGTATAGTATAAATGTTATAAAAATGAATAAAAGAACTTTGATAAAAAATAATATAGAGTCATTGGGACACTAATATAACTCCTCCCGACGTAGTGATGGCTTCGTCTCCTGACGATGGAGTTCTGGTTTCTTAGGGTTCCTTCTAGTAAGTTGTTGTACCAGTTGGAAACATCGGGTTGATCGCCTGATGTGGAGTGCTGCCATCATTGCTATGCATATAGTGAGGGCAATGGCAATGTATATCCAGTAATTGGTGGATGTCAGTGTGTCGATGGATTCAGGGGTCAATCGTGATAATTGACTAGTTTTTCTGGCTAGGTTGGCTAGTGAGTTAATGCTTGTGGTGTCAACTTCTTTCAGTTGTAAGGGTAATGCTTTGTTTACTGTTAGATTCCAAAGTTGGGATGTCTTTATTTCAGGTAGTCGAAATATTGGTAGTTGAATTTCGGTTTTGGTTGCCGAAAATCGTTGATTAGCTATTACTGTATTACAGCCTTTTGGTAATTGGAGAATGACAGGCTGGTTTATTGTTAATATTCCACCTTCACAATTGGGGAACTGCAATGTGTCAATGGGAACTACTAGAACATGGTTTTCTTCTAGCATAATGACAATAGGTTTTGTGGGTTGCACATGATGCACTTGGCAACGACTGGGATCAGCTTCGGATAGTAGTTGCACTAAGCAGCTGTCATCTTTTGATTGACTAGGTGAGTTGCATAGGTATACATCCTCGATTTTTGGACACGCTTGGCTGGTGGTCGTGTAGGTTTTTCTACTCATTCCAAAATAAGGAACAAGGGGAATGATTGTAAGGTTCTGAACAGGAACTGGAATTAGGTGATAGTAGGAATACTGTTCTGCAGTTAGAATTGGCATGCTAATGACAAAGACAATTAAGTTGTTCATAAAATATACTGAGGTTCTTAAGTATGAATAATAATTTTGATAATATTTTAATTTTTTTAAGACACTTTGGTAGAATTGAATTATGAACCAAATTCCAAGAAGCGAATACAATAGCGTTTTCTAATTCATCTAAAAATTCATTTATATATTGCAAATTCGTAATTGATTGCATCAGTACATTTTGAATGGAAACTATAGTAAAGAGTTGAGTTATCTGATCTCCAAATCTTGAAACAACTTGATTTATAAATTGTCGAATCGTTTTTTGTTTTTGTACTAAGGTCGTTATAGTATTATTATATTCCTCAATTAATTTGGAAGTCAAACTAATTTGTGCTTGTAACTGATAGTCAAGTTTATTATTATTTTTATTTATTTTTACAATTGCCTTATTAATTCTTTTTCGATCAGAGTCATCTAGGGTTCCGAATAGCCATTTAGAAACAGTGGCAAGTCCATTAATGAGTCCTCGTTTGGGTCGCGAGTTTTGCTTGAATGTTAAATTTTCTAATTTTGATTTGGTATTAGTCACTATTTGAAATGCTTCTATTGTTGCAATTAGTCCTGTATCAGTATTATTACGGTTAATTTCGTTAGCTTTTCTGCCAAGTAAATATAACTGGGATCTAGTATTGTCTAGTTCGTTTTCAATTGATTCTAAATTTATGTAATGTACAAATTTATGTTGGCTACATTGCGTTCTCATAGTTCCTAAATTTAAGGTCAGTAGTCCATTATTAATGGAGGTAACTTTAATTTGGCAAAGGATTTTTGATATGGTTAAGGTTAGGATAAGTAATGAGTACGTCATCGTCAATGTCATCTTTTCTAAGTTGTAGGTGTTCCTGGAACAATGATACGTTTCTTTTTTACTCGTTTTTTATGATATGTGCCTTTAGGTGTTTTGACTTTTATATTTTGATCGGCTTCTACATTGGTTTTGATAAATCACATATTAGTTTTTCTGCGTGTTTGATCATTTTTTATAAATATTGTATCTCCTTGATTTAGATTTTCAGGTAAGTTAGTTTTTTTATTTAAGTTTTCCGTTCGTTTTTCTTTTTCTGATGAGATTTTGTTACGGATATTCTGATATAATGTTTGAGAATTCTTAGCGTAATTATTAACGTAGTCTGTTGTTATATTTTCTTCGTTTATGTCAAATGGTATAGTCTGTTTTAGATGACCAAATAAAATTTCAAATGGTGTGTTATTGTAGCCCATTATTGCTAGTTTCATTAACGATTTTACATTTTCGTGGGGTTTTTCCTTGATTATACACCGAATTTGATCTAATAGGGTCGAGTGAAGACGTTCTACAGGAGAATTAGATGTATAGTTGTGTAGGGTGAGGTAGTGTAATTTAATTTTGTGTAATTTGCAAAAATCTGAAATTATGTGGTTGCGGAATTCTGTACCGTTATCACAAATTATTTCATTGGGTATACCGACGAATGATATGAATGTTGTAAGGGCTTCCATGACTTCGATGGCTGATTTCTGAGTGACAGGTATTGCTTGTGCGAATTTAGAAAAGGGGTCTAAGAATGTTAGAAAGGTGTTGTTGACGAAAAACAGGTCAATGTGAATAATTTCTAGAGGTTTTGATGGAGTATGAGTTATTTCAAACGGTGGGTTTTGAGGTTTCCTTTTATATTTACAAGTTTGACATATATTGCAAGTGTTTATATAATTTTGAATATATCTAACCATGTAAGGTCAATAATAATTTTTTGTTAGTGACATTAATGTAGCATTTATCCCTTTATGTTGGGTTTTCCCTTCGTGGTGGTATTTAATTTTTTCATGTCTTTCTTCTATTTGGATGTCGGTCACGAATGAGTTTGAAATAGTTAATTTTAGTTTTACAAAATGAGTTCGTAATGTTCGTAAAATTCTTAGTGTAAGTAGGTCATCTCGGTTAGTGCGGAAAAATAGACAGTATTGTCGTTTAGGGTCAATAACATTTTTGAAAGTTTTTATGATTTCTTCTTCGGTGGCATTTGATTTAAACGTAATTTTGTGACGAGTATTATTAAAAATTGATTCGTGTATTGCGAAGTTTGCGAGGCAATTAGTGGATTCGGTGATAATAATTTGGTTAACATATTATCGATTCTTCCTGCATGGGTTCCGTTAGTGTGTCTAGGATTTCTTTTAGACTTATTTCGTCTACGTCTGATAGTTCGTCTACGTTATTTAACATTGATGACAGGTCGTCTTCTAAAGTTGTTTTCTTGCTTCTTGTTACTACATGGACTTCGTGTGGTTCTTTGTTAATTTTGATTCTCGAAAGTGCGTCTGCAACATAGTTTAATTTTCCTTGTTCATATTTTATTTCGTAGTCGAATTCTTCGAGATGCAGTCTCCATCTTATTAATCTGGTGTTTGGTGATTTTAAATTAGCTAGCCACTCGAGTGGTTTATGGTCAGTATATAGTAAATCTTTTTCCGTAAATATAAGGTCTAAAATATTTACAGCTCCATACTATAGCTAGTAGCTCTTTCTCAATTGTTGAATAGTTGGTCTCTGCAGGATTTAAGGTCCTAGATGCGTAAGCTATTGGATGGTTGTCTTGTGATAACACAGCTCCTATGGCATAATTGGATGCATCTGTAGTTAAATCAAAAGGTTTTTCAAAGTCTGGATATGCCAAAACGGGTTCATTGTTTTACAATGTTCGAAACATATTCTGGTGTTAATTCAATTTTTTGGTCTTTCTTTAGACAGTTAGTCAAAGGTTTTGTTAATTTGGTAAAATCTTTAATAAATTTTCTATAGTAACCTAATAGTCCGAGGAATGATTTTAATTCTTTGTGAGTCTTTGATATGGGACATTTCTTTATTGCTTCTATTTTAGCTGGATTTGGTCTGATTCCATCTGGGGTGACAATATGTTCTAAAAATTCAACGTTCTTTTTGAAGAATTCCGATTTTTCTAGGATTTTGAAGTTAGCATTTCTTAAAGTTTGGAAAATTTGTTTTAAATTATTAATGTGTTCTTGTAATGAGGTCGAAAAAACAATATCATCTAAATATACTAAACAAGTTTTGTTGATATGTTCTCGAAGGACGTTATCTATCATGCGTTGGAAGGTGCTTGGGGCATTCTTTAGTCCAAAGGTCATTCTGAGAAATTCATAATGGCCATGCTCTGTGTTGAAAGCTGTTTTCGAAATTGATTCGGGTGACATTTCTATTTGGTGGAATCCTGAAGCAAGGTCTAGAGTGGTGAAATAGCAACTTCTGCCTAGTTTGTCCAATATGTCTGTTATATTTGGTATGGGGTATCTGTCTGTTATAGGTTTTTCATTCAACTTCCTGTAGTCAATTACAATTCTCCATTTCTTTTTACCGGAAGCGTCAGATTTTTTAGGGACTACCCAGATAGGTGAGCTCCACGGGGATATACTTGGTCTGATGATTTGATCGGATAGCATTTTTGATTGCTGAGTTTGCACTTCGTCTTTGTAGATGTGTGGATATCTATAGGTTTTTGTATGGCAAGTATTTTTGTCGTTGGTTTTTATTTCATGTTTGATTGTATTTGTAAATGGCAAGGGGAATAATTTTGTAATTGTAAATATCATAATTTTGTTCATTAAATGGTTCTGATTTTTGAGGTTCAGTAAAAGTAACAAGTCTATTTAAATTTGTTAAATTGTGGACTTTTACATCTGCAAAATAATTTTCACTGGTTGATAAAGTTTCAGGAATATAGTATACAGGGTGTAACTAAATAAGTGTAAAACCTTTAAGGGGGTGATTCCTCATCGAAAAAAAGATAGGATCTTTCATATAAAGAAACTTCATTGGAGCATCCCTTGTTAAGATACAGCCCCTTAAAAGGGGGTACATAAAATTTGTTTAACAATTTTTTTCACAAGCACTAAACAAGTAACAATATTGAAATTAACCTGACATTTTCTACTACCAAAAAGACACTTAGCCAGTAATTTATTTGGTTTACCCCATGGTTGTAAGGGTGGAAAACGCAACCCCTAAAATTTATTTCCAACGTAACTTTTTGTCTTATTATTTGTTTACCATTTAAAAATTTATTTCCGATAGCCTGTTTCATTCTAAAAAAAATGTCTCTTGAATTTTTTGCCCAAAATAAACCAGTTCGCAGCAAAAAATTATTTTACGAACAAGATACATATCGCCACAAAACGAAAATACGACAGTAATTTATCTAGTAGGCCGCTATTATCGATACTGACAATTAAATTGGAATCAAGCTGTCAGTTTGTAAACTTTTTAAATTGAATACTAATTGTGTATTGTTGTTCTGTTCTTAATTTGTTACTTTAATAATTCACTTGTTATGGCGATATGTATCTTGTTCATAAAATAATTTTTTGCTGCGAACTGGTTTATTTTGGGAAAAAAATTCAAGAGACATTTTTTTTAGAATGAAACAGGCTATCGGAAATAAATTTTTAAACGGTAAACAAATAATAAGACAAAAAGTTACGTTGGAAATAAATTTTAGGGGTTGCGTTTTCCACCCCTTACAACCAAGTTTCTTTATATGAAAGATCCTATCTTTTTTTCGATGAGGAATCACCTTAGGTTTGTAATAAGAGCTTCGTTATTATTCTTATCTAATTAGGTGAGCAATGCGGTGTATGAAATACGATACAATGAACAATGGATGAGTTGTGTGTTGACCTTGAATTGTGCGGTTGCCTTACATTAATGATCAAACTAGATCGGTGACTTAACTTAAATGACAGTGTCGGGTTTTTAATCTAAATGACAGTGTCAGGTTATGCCAATCGGGCATACGAGAACAGAGGAAACAATGGACAAGTAAGACGAGTTGAGTACTCACTTTGTTGTTCCGGAGGGTCCTGAAGGTGACTTGGAATGCAACGATGATAGCTTTTGCGGCACCATGCACTGATAGCGATGTACGAAGCACTCTCGTTCCCCTCAGCCTTTTCGACTGCGCCAGTGATGTAGAAGGTTGAAACCGAACACGGTGAAGCACTTGGAGATGTTTACTTGATTGTTTATTGCTCTGACCTGGTTACAGTAAATGCAAGCGCGTTTATATAATTATAATTTTTAGCTGAACATGCATAATAAAATATATAGTATAAATGTTATATAAATGAATAAAAGCACTTTGATAAAAAATAATATAGAGTCATTGGGACACTAATATAACTCATGTTATAAAATTCTACATTGGTTAATAGCTCCAAAGCTAACTCATTATATTGTTCCTTCTTAAAAATTGTAGTGATATTCATTTTGTCTGACTGTATTATAACTAATTCAGGATTATTATTAATGATACTTCTACTTTTTTGTACAAATTATATACAGGGTGTCTCGCTTAAAAGTGGAACAAGCCTGTAACATGTCTACCGTGCGATCGATTTCAATAAACTTTTTTTTGTTGGATGCACCTTCAAAAAGTCTACCTTCGACATACCTAGCGTTCTCTAAAATTCGAAACCGTGGCCGACTACGATACAATGTATGTGACCTAAAATCGGAAAATCATATTAGGGATTTTTTTATTCGAAAAATTCCCACGAATTCTTGATCAGGACCCCAGAAAACCCTACCAACCAAATTTTCGTTGCCACATTATACAGGGTGCTCAGGATAACTTGGGTGTCTCGCTTAAAAGTAGAACAAGCCTGTAACATGCCTACCGTTCGACTGATTTCAATAAACTTTTTTTTGTTGGATACACCTTCAAAAAGTCTATCTTCGACATACCTGGTGTTCTCTAAAATTCGATACGTGGCCGACTACGATACAATTTATGTGGCCTAAAATTGGAAAATCATATTAGGGATTATTTGATTCGAATAATTCTTACGAATTCTTGATCAGCACCCCAGAAAACCCTACCAACCAAATTTTCGTAGCCACATTATACAGGGTGCTCAGGATAGCTTGGGTGTCTCGCTTAAAAGTGTGATAAATTGTAACGTAGTCGGCCACGGTTTCGAATTTTAGAGAACACCAGGTATGTCGAAGATAGACTTTTTGAAGGTGTATCCAACAAAAAAAAGTTTATTGAAATCAGTAGAACGGTAGGCATGTTACAGGCTTGTTCCACTTTTAAGCTAATAATAATAGATAATGTGGCAACGAAAATTTGGTTGGTAGGGTTTTCTGGGGTCCTGATCAAGAATTCGTGGGAATTTTTCGAATAAAAAAACCCTAATATGATTTTCCGATTTTAGGCCACATAAATTGTATCGTAGTCGGCCACGGTTTCGAATTTTAGAGAACGCTAGGTATGTCGAAGATAGACTTTTTGAAGATGTATGCAACAAAAAAAAGTTTATTGAAATCGGTCGAACGGTAGGCATGTTACAGGCTTGTTCCACTTTTAAGCGAGACAACCTGTATAATTTTTTTTACTGTTTAAGAAAGGTATTTTAAGCTAATATGTATCAAATCTCCTACAACCTGTATAAAGTTATTCTTATTGCTCGGACAGTGTAAAAAATTAGTAACAATATTGGTAGCCTGAGCTAACAAACGATGCTTATCTCTCCTATTTGTAACTTTATCAGTGATATTGTCTATATCAGCTAATAACCGCGGTATATTAATATCCCTAACTGTAGGTTGTATGCTAAATTTAGGACCTAAAGCTAAAAAATTCGATACGTCATCCGGAATCTCAACCCCAGACAAATTCTTAACCCACTGCAGAGGCGTTCTCAACTCATCAGTGGGTTTCACAATTTATCAATGATTTTCAATTACCTAATAATTATATAATACTTAGTTTGGATGTAACTTCACTTTTCAATAATATTACACTTCAACTTGCAAGTGACAGTATAAACAAGCATTGGGGGGATATTAGTGCAGTGACTTCCATTAGTCGAGTAGAAGTTATTAAATTAATAACTTTTTTGTTTGATTCAACAATTTTTTCTTATAATAATACAGTCCATAAACAGATACTTGGCATGCCTATGAGCAGCCCTGTTTCACCGATTTTGGCTCAGTTTGTGATGGATGATTTGATTGAAAACTGCTTAGATAAGCTTACATTTGAGGTTCCTTCTTTAAAAAATATGTCGATGACATTCTGTTGAGTATTCCACTGGGTGAGGTAGAACAACTTTTACAGATTTTCAATACCTACAGCGAAACATTAAAATTCACCGTTGAATTAGAGGACATAGAGAAGGGCGTTCCCTTCCTTGACACAAAGGTCTATAGGACTGGTAATAACAAATTATTGACAACTTGGTATACTAAACCAGGCTCGTCTGGAAGATATTTACATTATAAATCCTTCCATCCACAATAACAGAAAATCAGTCTGATTTTGGGAATGAAAAATAGAGTTCTCAAAACCTCGCACCCGAGCAAGGCTCGGCAGGGTCTTAGTAAATTGTCTAAACTTTTAATTGATTATCAATATCCAAAGAAATTAGTCAATAAGTTGCTTTTTCAGAGAAGATCCACCACAGACCGGTCAATTGAAACTGATACTCAAAATTTATTTTATTGTTCTTTACCTCATTTGCCTAATGTAACGTTTAAATTAAAAAATATGTTTCAAGATATAACTGATGTCAAATTAGCTTTTAGTAATATTCTTAATAACAGTCGTTTATTTTCAAATTTAAAGAATAAGAAACCTTTATTAGACATGTCAGGTCTTGTTTATGGGGTCACTTGCAGGGATTGTAATAAAAGATACATAGGTCAAACTGGCCATAGACTTATGTGCACACAAAAGTGACATTAGATGCAATAAAAACTCATGTATGCTTGCGCAACATGCTTTAGAACTTAATAATAATTTAAATTTCGATGAAGTAGAGGTGTTATGCAGTGAGGACAGTTTACACAAGAGAACCTTTTTGGAAATGTGTTTCATTGATCAGGAGACTAATTGCATTAACAGGAGATCAGACATTGATGGCCTTAGTGTCATTTTTACTTATCTTGGCACAGCAGCCAGAATATTGTCAACTAAATTTTTCTTATTCACAGTTGGTATTTAATAGTTTAATGTTTCAAATTTCACAGTTGGCAGTACCTGACTTCTGTCAGTCATTTTCTATTGTTCTTAGGTCTCCAATTCTTTTGTGTCCATTGTCTACATGGCCAATGGCCATGCTGTCTGATTGACCATGTGCTCCTCACTGGGGTTAGTTGATAATATAAGAAGTTTTTTAAATTCCTAACAAAATGTAGTAGTAATGTAGATTCTTTTATTTTTGTTGTTGATGTTTGATTGTAATACGTGATGGTGTATTTGGTCCATACAATTTTAGTGATACAACCTCGTTTTTGTAAGTTGGTTTTTTACATTTTACAATTTCTTCAAATTATCATAATGTAACGTTTTAGAGTTCCTGATGAAGAGACAATAAAGTACTCGAAAGCTTGAACTAGATAAAGAGTCCTCTTTAATTTTTGACTGATTTACCCGATTAACAATTCTTTTCTCAACTTAGACAGTCGTCTAACTTTCTTCTAATATATATATATATATATATATATGTTAGATTTACTTAATCTTTAGGAACTTAAACTATTCACAAAACACAGTATTTACTCCAAAATACGTTTTATTGTAAATTTTAACAAGGTTGCCTGACAACGGCAAATATAGACTGCCTCGACTTTTATGCTGACTACACAAACACATAATAATAATCGGTTCATGAGAGTCCACTGGCGTAGCCGAGAAACAGTGGTGGCGGGACCATAATATAACACGGCCTTCCCTGACCTTGGAGCGTCCTCGCACCTATATTCAACTAGCATTTAAGCTGCAACAGATTAATTGTTAACATACTAAATGTGGTACTAAACCAAATCATAATATTACATCTGCGGAGACACGCAGGCGACTTAAAGTTAGCCCAAATGAAATTGGGGAACTAAACACAAATACTTTTTACACAGCCCAAAACATTTTGGGGACCTAAGAAAATCTGACTCGCCCAAAACACATTAGGGACCTTTTGAAAACATTAACAAGGCGGTTGTGGAGCCCAACATACTGACAACCCAAAATATTCAGAGTATTTTAAATTGCCCAAATCATGGGGATCATGCCCAAGTTATTGGGGACCTACGGATAAGTAACAAAAGTTTACACAGCCCAAATTATTGGGGATCTGAAAAGTTTTGTATAGCCCAAGATATATTGGGGACCTACTGTATAGCCCAAGACTTATTGGGGATCTAGGTAAACCAATTATTGTACATAGCCCACCTTCAAATATAATTTTTGGGGAACATGTAACCAGTGTACATACCTTTTACCTTTCAGGCCAGGCGCGTAACTGCTCATGCGCTGCCACTGTAGTCTTACCTCGACTGCCCACTCGTCTTAATGCATACCTTTTATTTGGTAAACAATGGGTAATTTCAAAAGGACCTTGGAATTTGGGTTTCAGTTTCCCTCCATATGCCAACTGACTGTTTTCGATAACCACTTTATCGCCAACATTGTACAGCACTGCCTTTATTCTTGATTTATCGAAATTAAGTTTAGCCTGCTCAGTAGATTTCTGTATACGTCTTGTGGCTTCTTGTTTAGCGGTTTCAATGTCAATGACTTTGTTTGGTATACTCTCTAACAGCTGATTAGTAGCCTTTAAACGCCGAGATTCGCCAAACATCAGCACCCACGGTGCGTAGCCAGTTGTTTTGTTAACAGTCACGTTTAAGTCATTTTCAATATCTGGAAGTATATTTGTCCACTGTTTTTCATCTCTCTCATTTAACACAGCACGCATAGAATTAAATAAAGTACGCATCATACGTTCTACTTGCCCGTTTCACGAGGAACTCCTGTTGCTATTAAATGCAACTCTACAGAATGTTCGTCTAAAAGTCCTTAAAGTTTTTAGACTGAAAAGCGGCAGCTCTATCCGCTATGATGCGTTTGGGCTTTCCTAACTCCGTAAATACATCACTAAGAGCTTTTATAGTGCAGGCTGTCGTCTTCTGCCTTATAGGACAAAAACGTACAAATTTCGTGTAAGCGTCGATTACAACCAAAATTTGTGTGTAGTGATTAGATTTTACGAGTGGCCCGGCATGATCAATATGCCAAGTATCTAACTTTGTTGACGGTTTTGGCTTTTGTTGACTCAAACCATTTCTTTTGCCGGTAAAAGATTTCCCCAATATACAAGCTTGACAATTTGACACATATTTACGCACTGTCTGGGTCATTCGTGGCCAAATTAAATCCTCTTGTAATTTTGATAACATTTTCTCTGCTCCTATATGTGATGACTCATCGTGGTACAGTCTCATTATAACAAGTCGTGCAGCAATTGGTACAAAACAACGATCTTTCCCATTAGTTCCGGATTTCATGAACACTAAGGTGTCTTTGACTGTATATCCTGGTTCATCACGTGTTCTGTTTATTATTGATTGGCAAAATGAATCATCTGCTTGATATTCTCTAATTGTCATTGGTTTGACAGATATTCGTCTGATACAAACTTTTTCTCCTACGTTTCGACTGAGATAATCAACATGCGCCATTCTATGGCCTGGCCTGTATTCAATGTCAAAATTGAAATCCTGTAATTGTATCCACCATCTTGCGACACGAGGGTGTAATTCCTTTTTTAATGCAGTAGCTCGTACCGAGTTACAGTCTGTGAATATTGTAAATTTGATTGAATACAGGTAAACACGAAAATAATGCGTCGCGTCAACAATAGCTAAGGTCTCTAAATCATAGGAATGATAACGTGATTCAGCATCGGTAGTGCGTCTACTATAGTATGCCACTGGATGCACAATATTATCGCTATCTTTTGCATTAACACTGCACCTATACCTACAGAGCTTGCATCAGTATGTAGTTCTGTACATAGATCAGGGTTGAAAATTTGTAACACAGGATGTTCAGTTAATCTTTTCACTAAGTTCAATCGGATATTTTCGCACTCATTTGTCCATTCAAAAGATTGTTCTTTACGCAATAAGGCAGAAATCGGGGCAGTTAAACAAGCAAAATTCTTTATAAAACGTCGAAAATATCCAGCTAATCCTAGGAGCTGCCGCACACCCTTTATATTTGTTGGAGCCACTGTTTGCACGAGAGCATCGACTTTGCGAGGACTTGGCCTTACACAACCGTTTTCAATCACAACACCCAGATATTCGACTGATGTTTTGAAAAAGCATAAATCCGACCTTGGAAAGTGTGTCGACTACCAGCTGTAAATTCTGTAGACCTTCCTCAACACTAATCGCAGGGCAAAGCACGTCATCTACATAAACAAAAGCTATGTTTGCTTTTAATGGTCCAAGTGCCTTATCAATGGCGTACTGATAACAAGCTGGTGAGTTGACAAAACCAAAGGGCGCACGATTATATTCGTACAGTCCGTCTGGCGTTACAAAAGCTGTGATATGTTTTGAGGACTCTTCAATTTCAATCTGATGAAATCCTGATTTCATGTCAAGCGTACAAAAATAAACTGCTTTTGCAAGAGCATCAATTTGATCCTGAATGCGCGGTAGCGGATAGTTATTACGTAAAACTTTCTTATTAACAGCGCGAAAGTCGACGCAAAGTCTTGTATCACCATTTCTTTTCTTGACAAGGACAATTGGGCTTGAATAAGCAGATTCGCTTTCTCGTATTATCCCTTGTTCTAGTTGTTCTCTTATAATTTGTTTGACTTGTAATCTTTCACCATAAGACAGGGGACGTGGCTTATACGCAACCGGCGTTGGATCGTGGAGCACTATTTTCAACTTACCGGTTGTAACAGCCGGTGGTGTTTGTTCGTGAGCACTTTTAAGAATTGATATTACTGCATTCCTTATTCGCTCGTCCAATCCTGACAAATCCACTTCGTTTACATTAAAGGTGCGAAAGGCAAAAATACGGGGCATGCTAAGTGGATCATGCACAATATCTACAGAACTGTTATGAACTTCAATTTTAAAGTCAGGTCGATTAAGTACGTCCATACCAATGAGTGCGTCAATATTATCTCCAGGAATCGACCCATTTGGAACCACTAAAAAGTCAATTTCGATAGTTATGGTTGATGTAACCATTATAGCAGTACAACTGCCAATGGGTTTCGTGACACAATTTCCCATTCCAGTTACATATTGAATTTCTGGTTGCACTTTTAGATTTAACTTTCTTGCTACTTTTTCATGCAGAACAGAAACATCTGCACTAGTATCTACCAAGTAAGATATTGACAAAACTGCGGTTTTGTCACTTGAGAGAGTAGCTCTGGGAAATGAACGTATAAAGCGGGTATTTTGCGTTAATAGAACGCATTTCGCCACTCCGTGTTTCCGGTAACAGACTTCTTCTGTATGACCTGCCTTTCGACAAAAGGTGCAAACTTTGGCATTCCGTGTAAGCTTATAATCAGCCGGTAAAGTGTTTGGTTTTATCCCAGAAGGACCAGGTAATGGATTTGTTATAGTATTTTTTTCTTCTTTACAGTCTATCTGTTTATGTCCGTAACAATTACACTTCCGACACTTGCCGCGAAAAGCAACATGTTCATCGCCACGTGAGTTATTACTTCGCTTTCGCGACACGTTATGCACTCGTTCTCCTTCATTAATCCTGCGAGCATCGCAACCAGCTAACAATTTTAACATTACCGCTTCATCAGTTGGAGCTTGTAAGCAGATTTTGTTTTTCACGTCTACATTTTTAATATCGTACTCTACAAGACTAAGGATTATGTTCCAAGGAAAATTAGGGTAAAATCTTTTGATAGCCGCTAATTTAGTATTTCCATATTCTACTAACGATTCAAAGTTGGAACTAACAATTTCCAAACATGCTCGGATACGAATAGCCGGTGTACCTTGTTCAGGAAATGCTATCTCGAAATCACGCCGAAATGAATCCCAGTTTCTCACCATGGGCTTCCAGTGTTGATAGAAACGTGCCGCTCGACCTCGGAGCGCGTGTCCAGCTTTCAAAACAATGAGTGTGTCAGAAATTCCGAGTTCCAGCTGAATTCTCGTTACGTCATTCATCCACTCCAACATGGTGAAAGGTGAGTCATCCGGATCAAAACTTGTTAAACGGATTTGCACCGAAGCAGCATTCCAGGTTTCGGAAGCCAGCGCCGGACTGGTTTGAGCCTGCGCACTAACCGTAGCTAACTGCGCCGCCGTAGATGAAACTGCTTGGGCGTTGGCCATTGTTGATAATATTTCCATCATTTGCTTTTGAAACTGACTGTTACTTTCCTGTTGCAGTTTAAACATCATCATCCATTTGTTGTCTATTGTAGATTCTGTTTCGTCGTTCACTTTTCCCGATTCACCATCACTACCGCCCACAGCGACAAGACTAGGCGAGAGCTCACCTTCTTCGCGAGAAGTCGCCATATGCTGACTGTCGTCGCGATCGTCCGCCATTTTTTTTTTTCAATTCACTTTTAGGTCCTTTCTCCTGTTTTTAAAAAGCCAGTAGCTATCCCACTTCTGATGTTAGATTTACTTAATCTTTAGGAACTTAAACTATTCACAAAACACAGTATTTACTCCAAAATACGTTTTATTGTAAATTTTAACAAGGTTGCCTGACAACGGCAAATATAGACTGCCTCGACTTTTATGCTGACTACACAAACACATAATAATAATCGGTTCATGAGAGTCCACTGGCGTAGCCGAGAAACAGTGGTGGCGGGACTATAATATAACATATATATATATATATATATAGAGTTATTACGCCGCTAATACAGACCACTTTTGATATATGCCGCATACGTTATGAGACCAAAATTGACGTTACCAGACCAAGCAAGTGGTCTGGTAACGTTAAACCATACATTAATGTTCACAGTGGTGGTGGGACACCACACAGAAAATTTGGGGGTGGCGTAAAAAGTCGGTCGAATTGGTATTTTTATATAGATTTAGTTCAGACGTTCAATGGCTAGGTAGCGCTCATGCGGCATCACATTTATACAGTTCATGTAGTGATATGAAATCAACTCTGTCAGACCAGAGATTTGGCAACCGCGCTGAATGTGAGTTTGGAATTGTAAATAAATATTTGATACTTGCTTCATGCCCGGCTTTTAAATGTTACTAGAAAGGTGGCAAGTCGACTTTTCTTCAGGGCATGACCACCGATGCGTAGTGCCTTTTATTTAATTGTCATTACTGCGCGCGGCTCTACGCCTGTGAATAATAAAATGTAAACGTGACTTTGGCTGAACTCTCTATGGTGGGGAAGGTCCGGCGTTTTATAATTTTTAGTGGTTGGCATATTTTGGTAATTTTTAGTGTTTTCTCGAGTTTGGTTAATTTGCAGTGATAATATAAAAAAGTCTCCTAACTTAATTTGAAGAGTATTCTACAAGACAAAAATTTTCAAAATGTTGCACAAAACTAAATGAGTAATTTTTTTGTATTTGATTATAGTTTTTATTCAGTTGTAATCAGCATAATTTCAATTAAAAGGTAATACGTATCTACATAGTGGTTTATTTTTTTATTAGTGACTAAATTGATTAACTTAACCCTTTATTTTTAATTATTCATTATTTCTTAAACATTTCTGTTTAATAATTTGGGTAGAATAAAAAAAGACAAATACAGATTTTAATTTATTAATATAATAAAATTACAATAAATTAAAAGTAACTAAGTACTTACATACATTTAATTGATTTTATTTTAAACAGTTGATCTGTATTCTAATTTTTTTTTACACAGCACCGTTCAATCTGAGGGATGGTAATGCATGTGCAGTGACATATGCACAGAATAATCAGAACAAAAAAATACACCCATTATACTTTGTGCTACTAAAATATACTTGTTTTAAATGTTAAGGACCAATTTAAAAGTTGTTAATCATCAGTCAAATTTTCAAATTAAAATATCAATTAAGTTATTTCAAAATTTATTAACAAAAGTAATTAAAAAAAAGAATTTAAAGACCCCTAACTTCGTGGAGTAAGCTCAAATCATTTTATATCAAAGACCCCTACACTTCTTCTACACATAAAATAAATGCAAGGTAAATGTATTCTTCACCGACCTGTACGTAATACCGACCGCCACATATTTTCCCTCTTAAATGCGTTAGTGACCCTCATTTTAATTTTTTTACTGTTGATTATAAATCATACGAATTTTTCGCCATAATGCAACTTATCGAACCGTTGATATATGTAAATATCGATTAATTATCGGCCAGACCGCGGAGTAGATACACGCACTTTTGCAACAAAAACTGTTAAATCAAATCATCTTTTGAGTATCTATTATATTTCAGTAAGTATTTCACCTGTATTATGAAGTAGTAACGTAATTCAGACCTTTCGATTGTCGATTTTTTAAATATATTTATTATTGTGTTAAATATGATATTATAATTAGTGAAAAAAGGCGTCGGTCGGTAAAACCTTCATAAAAAAAATTTAGTGTCTTTATCAGTCGGAATTAGGAAACATTTTTTTTTTTTCATAACTGGTAGGTTTATTAAACATTATATGAAAAGATAAAAATAATTTTAAAATAAAGAATATCTGCGGCATAGTATAAGAGGTATCACCGACCACAAAAATCATTACATTTAATCTTTTAAATAAATTCCGAAATTGTACTTTTTATGCAGTTATACTGTTGTATTTTTTAGCAAGTGGTTATAGTTTATGTTATTGTTAATTATTATGCTTTAACACTGAGTTGATTATAAATTATTTTAACAATATTGAATAAATATTGTTCAAAAATATTTTTTTTCCTGCTTAGATCCTCAAAAATTCATTAAATATATTACGTTTAAATCGGTCAGTTAATAGGTTATAAAGAATTTAATTCTTTCTTATTACCGACGACGGGCGGCCGGTATTACAGGGTGGCCCAAAGTGAGTGGATGATTAGGTTATTTCAGAAACTACTTAACTCAAATTTTGAAATTTGGCGCACAATTTAGCCTAATGAAGATAGGAAACCGAAAAAAAATGTTACTCGACTTTAAAAGTCAGTAACAGTCTGAAAAGAGGGTTTAAGTTTTAAGTAATGATTTCAAAATATGTTTCTGTATCTTCTCTTAAAATTAATGCCATGATGATTGAATATCTCTCTATATTTTTTCTGTTGTATTTAGGCATCTAATTTTTGGTATATCATGAGATCTTAAGCTGCTGCATCTTTTGTATTTAATAGACCTTCTAAATTACTGCACCACGTGTTCAATTTTTCCAGTTACGCTTAATTAATTTCAATATCTAGGTCTCGATCTAGGTGAAAATTTCATTATTTCAAATCGAACACTGTATTTTTTGCTTCACATTAGTCAAAATTAAATTTTCTCAGATATAGATTTTTCAGGTTTCTAAATTAATTATTTTTTTAAGATTATTGACTTTTTTAACGGAATTAACGGCGCCCATGATAATCACGGAAATATGTAATAAATTCCACTGGGAGAACACTCAATTTGATAGAAAAAATTGTAAAACTGTTGTCTTGAAATTGTATGGATCTTATCAATCACGTATTTTTGTTTATAATTATCCAGTAAATATTTTACTATAAATAACATTTATTTTTAATTAAGTACTTTTATATTCAGTTCAAATAATTACGAAATATACAGGATAAACAATTTTTATCCTGGTGGAAAGTGCAGTCTTTTCTATTGCCTATGTGTCGGTTGGTAATAGAATCGAAATCGGTCGGTAATACGGAAAATCGTCAAACATGATCGGTGAAACGTACACTGCCGCGAAAGTATGCAAATACATAATTTTCTTTTTTTTTTAATTTGGAAATTAATATTTCATTAATTAATATATATCAGGGCCTAAACTGTTTTATAAAAAATTGCGAATTAAATTTAACTCTCCAAATACTTATTATAAAAATATTCCTTGGTAAAATTCTTAGGTGGAAAAGGTACAATTACCTTATGAGAAAAATGTAGTTAGACTTTTTAAAATTATTTCGGACACCCTATCATAAATAAACAATGTAAATAAAATAAACAAAAATATTTTTACACTGTTATTTTGGTATCGACTAAATCAAGACATTAATGAAAAAAATATTTTTTTCAAATGGAGCAGTCTCAGGTTGATTGTAATAACACTTGTTTTACAAAGTCAAAGCCCCAACACACCCAACATTCGATTCTATGTTTCTGCTCCAAAAACCTTTCAACGTTAATTTTCAAAATTTCAATGAACACATTTTCAATGAGCATGTTCATTGTGTTCAATTGGGCTAATACGGTTAAACGCCCTGTAGTACTTACAGTGCAACATTACAAAAAGTTGTATCAATTGAAGGGGTATTTATCGTAAAAATATAACACCTGTAAAATTTCATTAAAGATTTAGACAAATTATTACCGCCGATATAATCAAGTATCAAGTGCCCCAAATTTCAAATCAGTAGGTACCTTGTTTTGTTGAAAAGATATTACAAAAAGACTTTAACAATTTTGAAAACAAAGCTTTCAAAAGAAAAATATTACATGAATAACCCCCCAATAATTTTCAACGAGTTTTAACATTTTATTTTTATTTTTTAGTAAACAAGCGTGATTAAACTAAAATAACTAATTTCGTTGATGTAGTTACAACAGCAAATTATGTTCTTAAAAACTAAAAATAATTATTACCCATTAGTTATTTTTGGCAAATTGCACTAACAGTCTTGAGTGATTGATTTTGTGCCTGTATAAAATATTTACAACACATAACCTTACGCTTTCGCCGTTTTTGCGCCAGAAACACTAAACTGCTTAAATAAACCTACTTAAAAGTGGCAACATTGCCTGGTCTGGTAACGTTGATGTACTATGTAAGTTTGTATATCAGATGGTCTGAAAATGGGGTATTCTATATGTGGTCTCTCAACGTTGACGAAACGTCTTAAAAATTATATTTATTTGAAAAAGTTTTCCCTCCCTTATTGTTCAAGAAGTTATACTTCAATACATTTTATTTTTGTGGTATATACTCCCCTTTCTAGCTTATTTATAGGTGGTCTAAGGTTGTCTGCGCTACGTATGTGGTCTGGTAACGTTGGTTGGATACATATATACAGGGTGACAATAAAGTTCTGTCACTTTTTTGAGATATTTCAACAGTTAAAAAATACTGGATAACAACAAATTCATTCAACTTGAATTAAAAACAACGTTTTATTACAACAATAACAATAAACAAAGAAAGTACAATAATTGCTCAAAATTGCCTCCTTTGGCTTCAATACATTTTTTTACACGCTTCCTAAAATTGCCGACGATGGTCGCACACTCTTCCGCCGTAATCTCGTCCCAGGAGAGCGTCAAAGCCGCTTTCAGCTGCTCCACAGTAGCGTATCGTTTTCCTGAGATGTTTTGCTCCGTAACGGATCACACCGAGTAGTCCATTGGATTTAAGTCCGGCGAATTTGGCGGCCAAACGTCCTTGCCTCAAAAGCCTGGAAACAGCTCTTGGCGGGCGGCGGTTGTTGATCTGGTGGAATGTGCCGGCGCGCAGTCCTGCTGCAGCGTAAATCGGCCAGCACCGAAGTGCCGCGTCGCCCACGGCCTCAATTCACGTCGGAGAATACGGTCTTGATACTCGACGGCGTTGATCCTGACGTTCCTTGGGATGAACACCAGCGGCGTCTTACCGGTAACGCAAATGCCGGCTCATACCATTACCGAGGCTGGGAAATGGCTACGCCAAATTCGCTGGACTTAAATCCAATGGACTACTCGGTGTGGTCCATTATGGAGCAAAAAATCTCAGGAAAACGATACGCTACTGTGGAGCAGCTGAAGGCGGCTTTGACGCCCTCCTGGAACGAGATTACAGCGGAAGTGTGCGTCCATCGTCGGCAATTTTAGGAAGCGTGTAAAAAAATGTATTGAAGCCAAAGGAGGCAATTTTGAGCATTTATTGTAATTTTTTGTTTATTGTTATTGTAATATTGTAATAAAACGTTGTTATTAATTCAAGTTGAATGAATTTGTTGTTATCCAGTATTTTTTAACTATTAAAATATATCTCAAAAAGTGACAAAACTTTATTGTCACCCTGTATATATATATATATATAAAGTCTTGCGGAAGTGGGTTCATTCCATTTGTGGTACGTCTATATTTAACACTGCACCAGTTTTCTATACTGGAACTAAAATAAAATGTTCCAGGCATATTTAATATTTAATCATATGCCATTAACAATATCTACTTTCCATTTCTAACTAATTCTAGTAACTTCTATTAAATAACTTAGATATGCGATTATGAAAATACAATACGTAAAGCTACTGAGTATACTCAAATAATTATTATCATCTTTATTCCTATGTAGATTTTTTAGTTACTTCATATATAATACCGCATTGCCTGTCAAATTTTAATTAAACAAATTCATTCTTTGAAAATTTTCTTATAAAAAAATTTTGGCAAGTGGCACAATTGGAAGCAGATAATTCAGAAATATGAAAGTAATATTACACCTGTACAGCCAATTTATGAAGAAAAATCAATTATCGAGTCAACTTGACATTTCCAATCTATGTTCTGATGGCAACAGGACCTTACTTCATCTTGAAATTTATCTAAGGACAAAGCAATGAATCAACGCTAAATGAGCTTCTGGACACTTTTCACTTTATGAAAAAGCCTTATTTTTAAGGATGGACTTATAACTTCTCTTAGTAGATATGCTTATGAAACTTAATAGTACGATATTAGTTCTATTTTTTTAAACAATTTGGCAAGCCCAGTGACAAGAAATTATATGTCACAATGTATCCTAAGTATCTGATATGAAAGTGATTAGATTTCATAAAAAAAATTGGTATTTTTATATAAATCAATCCTTCTATCCCCTATTTTAGTACATAGTTTATAATCTAAAAAAATTAATATTTCAGATTATTTTTTACCTTCATCATATCTCTTTTAAATAAGATATATACTGTATTTGAAGATTAAGACAATATTTGACCAAATCTTCGTTGCAGTACCCATATAATTTCAAAAACCCTTATTGTGATGCTGTTTACCAAATTTGTTTCAGCTATTTAAATTTTGAATTTATGTAAAATCTTTATATTTATTTTTTATATTTGTTTCAACAATCTTTTTTACCTTAGATATCTGGTATAGACTGTTCTGGAAATGGAATTTGTATTGAAGGTATATGTACTTGCAATGGAGGATGGGGTGGTTTAGCTTGTCATTTAGAAAACTGTCCTGATAATTGTGGATCTTTGCATAATAGAGGAATTTGTGAACCAGAAAAAGGCTGCTCTTGTTTTGGTCAATATAAAGGAGATGATTGCAATCAATTAGCAGGCAATGGTTTCTGGGAAGCAATAAAAGTTCAAGGATTTATACCTCCAGGTTCTGCATCTCATGGTGCAGCTGTTTGGAGAGATTCAATGTATATTATTAGCGGGGAAAGTTATAGTAGAAGTGCTTTATTGTATGTCTATGATTTCAACGGTAAGTATTTTTTGATATATTATCACACACACAGTTGGAAAACTAATTACAGATAATAATTTCAAGCACTACAACACTGTAGAAGTTGTTGCTTACATAAATTGTATAAATTTGTAAAATCACTGAGCTAGAAATTCAGATAGCCATGAAATGACTTAAAATTGTAGATTTTTAATATGCTTCTAGGCGGAATGATAAAATTAAAAATAAAAATTATAAAATATTATTAAAATTTCCATCCTATAACACAAAAATATAATAAAATAAATTAGCAGCTAAGTTGACAGAGAAATAAATGTGTTTATTGGCATGTCCATTTAGATACAAAGCTAAATTAAACTAAAACCAAAATAAAAAAAAAACAACAATTTATTATAAACTATCTATTTTAATACAATATCATTTTATTTAGAAATAAATAAAAGAAGTTTCTTTTTGATAGTAAGCATAACCTCTGTGTACACTTTATGCATTAAATTCTGATTTGTCCATTGACACAGTGTTTACATCTTCCTGGGACAGCACTATGGAAAATAATTCTGTGTAATAGTTCTTACTGTCTGTTCTTGTGTTGATGGACGACTACGTTTTGGATTTTTAATTAATAAAGATACAGCAATTGATTATCTAAATTCCTTTAGAGGCATAGGTTTACGTTTCTCATCTAAACTCCTGCAATACATTAACCAACAATTATTTACGTCTAGTATGTCTAGCATTTGTAAGAGTATGGCTAGGCTAAGTATCATCTATGCGTTTGTAATTCTGTTCTATAAAGAGCTGCTAACATGTTCGCCACGGGGCACATAACATCAACTTTTACTGCTTCAGTTTTACAGAATATTTTTATTTTACTGACAGGATAAGCATCAGTAAATGTACTTGCTATGGTAACACATTTATTGTCAAATCATTTACAAACTACCTTTCCATCAGAAGACACCTTTTGGAAAAATGATCCACGGCCTTGTTTTTTCAGGACATTATCAGAAAAAAGAAAAGAACCTTGGAGTCCGTTACGTCTCATTGTGCCTAGACTAAATGTACCATAATCATGTTGAAGTAATTTCGTCAATTCTAACAATGTAAAGAAGTTGTCAAAGTATACCACATAACAAGGTTTCCAATGTATTGTTTGACATATAGCTAACACAATCGTTGCTCCTAAGCCCAAATTATTTTCATATTCAGAAAAAGAGTAATCTCTAAATGTATCTTCACCCTCTTAAATTCGAAAGTGATATATCATCCCCGAATTTCCTGATCTGACAAAAATATTTACGCCTCACGTTAGAGGCTTATTTTTTATATACTGTGGTCGATTTTCTGCTCGAGTATCTTTATATGGAACCATCATTTTATCAATACTATATTTATATTCCTCATCAATTCGTAAAAATTTGTTTTGTCCAAATCATTGTTATCTACGTGAATGTATCTCCTTAGAACTTGTTACCTCTTTAGAGGCATTACATCAGCTATCAAGCTATATAATATATAGCTCTTACATATTATCTAAGAGGAACTCCAGTAGTTTGTGTAAACCGGCATAACAATTCCCATAATCAGTTCTATTCCTATAAAATCGAGGATTTTCTTATTTGTATTTATTGATTTTCCAGTCAGTTTAGTCGAATATAAGTTGGTATTTTGAACAATCGTGTTGTCAAAAACATTTAAAAAATAATCAACTGAAGATGTAACGTTATATTTTTTAGGAATAAAATTCAAACTTTTATATCAGCCTTGTATAACAAATCTCCATCCATCCATTCAAAAGAGTTGGCTACGACGGAAGTATGCTTCTTTATTTGCCTTTTTGGAAGGTACTGTAAATCTATCATTTACACGTTTTTTACTTCTAAAGTTACTACTTGGGGAAGAATTATTATTTCTAGTATCACCAGACAATTTTCCATTTTACTGTAGAATGAGTCAGTGGTTTTTTGGCAACTAGCTTTTCAGACATATTTTCTGTATTTCTCAATACAGTTCTTAGTCCAGAATTTCAGACACTTTTCATTGCAGAAATAGTAATAGTAGTTGATCATATTTAACCCATTATGTGCTTTCATATTTTTCTTTTTTTTAAGGTCTCTTCTGCTAATGGTGCTTCTACATCTTCGTTTTCTTTCTTTTCTCTAGTAACATATTTATTTCTTGTTCATAAGCTGTCAAGCTCTTTCGTGTTTCTTTATACTCGTTCTCTTTGTTTTTCACCAGTAATATATTTCTTTCTTTTTCATAGACTGTCAAACTATCTTCTGCTTCTTTACATTCAATTTCCTTGTTTCCTCCAGTATTATATTTCTTTCCCGTTCATAACAATTCAAGTCCAATAATCCAAATCGTTGAAAGCTGCTTCTACTGAAGAGGTCGATGAAAGTGCAGGGCTCTCACATCTTCTTAAATAATTCAATTTGTCATTTTCTGAATCCGTGATTTGATAGAATCAGAACCTTGTGGGGGTATAAAAGCATCCATAATTTTTTTCGTTCTATGTGAAACCCATTTCTGCAATGAAACAAGAAAAAAAAACTGATACAAATTTCAGTGCAATAAAGAATCAGTTTTTTTTTCTCTAAATATATTTCAATAAAGTTTTGTTTCTTGCATGAATGTAAAAATATATATTTATGAAACTATAAGTAAAACAGTTTATCAAAATTATTATCTTAGTATTTACCTTTGGCAACTGGATTCATGTAAAATTTTGTCTGACATTTGGATATTGTATCTAAATGAAAACATCATATTTAGTAATTTACAATATTCAAATACCTTGACATTGTATACGGATACATGGATACTACTACTTATTAATGTTATTTTTTTTTTACATTATCTAGTATATCATTTTTATGCAAAATATAAGTGGAACTTACTGGCCATTTGTCACATCTCCCACATTTGTCAGTCATCTTCACTGCACTAGTAAATAGTTTGCGTTACCGTTTGTAGATGGCACCACAAATTAGTTATATAATATATATTAGGATTTGCGTTTGTTATTATACAGGGTGAACCTTAAATAAGTACAAATATTTTAACTGCTGGTGTAGTTTGTCATATAGATCAGTCTAGTGAAAGCCATTTTTCAAAATTTCTAATATTTACGGAGATATTATTTTTTTTTTTTTAAATACCCACATTTTGAGGACCGCTGCTTAACCAAGCCAATGAACCATATGATTTATTGCGAGGTTGCCATATCTTCTCTAATATAAATATTACGTTTCCCTTAACGTAATAGTAAAGTATTACGGTTAATTCTATTTTAAAAATACTTGTTTGAAGCATAAGTACAGTAAAGTTGGGTATGTAGTATGATACGCAGCAATATTAACATACATTTTAACTGCTTAACTGACCTTACTATAAAGGATTAAAAATGAATTTCCGCAAGTTAAATACTACCGTAAAGTATTTACGAAGATATAAACGTGATATTACTATGTCCAATGTTCAAAAATTATACACAAACTTACCTGTTTGTTAAAAAATTAACTATTTAATCAGTAATCCACATTTCACAAGTTAAATGCCATTGTACACTGTTAGAAAGAGACACAAGACACAATTTTCTTAAGTTATTTTATGAATAATAATGAAAAACTATGATTTTCACACAGCATGTTAAATTTAAAAGTTTGTTCAAGCAACGACATTTGTGTAACACTGGCAACACTGTGAACTACACGTTCAATCTGAAGCGCTATGACACATAAATGTATGAAAGTCAGCGGTCCTCAACAAGTTTTCTACAGAAAAATTACAAAATTTACTTAAAATTTCACTTTTTTATTTCTGATTTTTTTTGTAAAACTACTATTAATTATGTGTTCTACACAGTGAACTATACTGCTGGTTAAAATATTTGTACTTATTTAAGGTTCACCCTGTATAGATGGCAGTGTTACATTTTTTCAATATTTTTGTGTGATATGTTTTTGATGTATCCAAATGTACACCTTATCGAAAAAGGGTTCAAATTAAAAATTTTTTCTAAAATTGAACACTACATAAATTACATGTATTACTGTCATTCCAGGCCTTCTTGTAAATTTACAGTAATTTTTAAAACAGATGTAAAATTATTGCTTACACTTACCACATTTTCATAAATCATTAAACTAAAAACAGAAATAAATATTTAATGAAATGGTGACATATCGTTTGACCGATTTAATTATGTCAGCTTGTTGCCCGCCTTCCACCTTGTTGGCATATTATATTATGTATATTATAACAGATGTTTAGCTAAGCCATGCCAGACGTCATTGACACTATAAGACAATGTCAGAGCTTATAAGATTACCTGTGAAAGAAGGTTATTAATAAATTGTTACTATACGGTATATTTGCTAACGTATCATTCATTAGTGGATCTGATTATAATAAAACACAATTTCACAGTGGACATATTTAATGATTAATGACATGATGGAAAGGAATATCTTTTACTATTTTTTAATTCAAAATAGTTTTATTTCCTTTTTTTATTTAAATTATAAATTATTGCTACCAAAATAGTAACAGAAGAGAACAAAAACGAAAAAAAAACAGTAATTATTGCTTAATATTTATAAAGTACCACAAAGTCATATTACATACTTAGCAACAATAAGTGGTTTTCAAACCTAACACTAAATGGTTAGTACTTTCCTTTTACTTGTGAGGTGAGTATGAAGTGAGATAAGATTATCTAGACCACTCAGTTTAGCTCATCATGTAAAAAACATAAATCGGCGAATTTAGCGAAGCAAACGTCGTTTGTTGATAGCCCCTGTTGGCGCCAATTATTTAGTTGACTCATAGTAAAGCCTATAGATGTCTCTATCTGTTTTGTATCTGAATTATTTTAACTGTATAGGTACATGCGAACTGGACAACTCAAAAAAGGCAAAAAAAAAGAAGGACACGGTGTGATAGGCCGCGAATATAGAGAGTAGACGGATAGCATTTTCCTATAATAATATCTAATAGTATCTAAATAATAATAGTTTAAATAATCTAGTGATATAAATTTCATAAATTACATTTTAAAAATATAGTGGTTTGATCGCCGACCATATTTATCCTATTTTCCCTTTTATTGCTTTGTCCGTATGGTATGGCATTTTAGAAAGAATTTCCACATTAATATTGGGTAAGTCGTTTTATATAGATATTTTCTTTAGCTTAAATAAATTAGATATTTCGAAACAGTCCGCTTTCTATCAAAATTAGAAATAATTTAGCAAAAGAACAAAAAATGTTTGGTCCTTCGAGCCGGATTGCATTTTATTTGATAGTTAAACAAGTAAAATTTCATATTGTTCAAAATAGAAAGTAAAATTTAATAGCTAGTATAATTTTTTCAGTACGATAAAACTTGGATTTTTTGGGTTTCGTTGCTTTCTGTTTGTATTCAAATATACAAGTAGTTATAGAACAAACCTTTGGATATTTTCAGTAGAATATAAATAGACATATTCTAACATACCGTGTGTTTATTTTTTATTGTAGTTATATAGAAATAAATTACGATTTTAGATATTTTGTAGTTGTTGGTTTTTTCATATTTCACTAATTAAAGTGACTTATTTCTAGCAATAACAGTATTCATATTCGATAGTTGTTCAGTTCGCAGTGCACTTTGTCAATTATATTAGTAGCTACCATACAAGATGGAAAGAAAGACACACAAATTAAATATGTTAATAGCAAAAAAAGAGCAATATTTAATTCAAAAATTATTTGATATTAGTAGAGATGTTTCGACCAAGAGAAAAAGGATCAATTTCGTATTCGATATGAAACTTTGGAAGCAACCAAAACTAAATTTTTGGATATTTTAGATGAAATCAACTTATTGCAGTACGAGATAGACATAAATTTTGTCCCAGATTATCAAGTTTTAGACACATTTGATGAATTGATTTGCCACATACAATCTGTAGCAAATAAAGTAAACGTCACGGATCCTAATACTAATAGCGTCAACAATCCTACAAATTTGAATAGGTCGTTACGTAAATTACCAGAATTACCTCTTCCAAAATTTAGTGGGGATGTCAAAGATTGGCACTTATTTATCGAATGTTACAATAATATGATACATAATAATCCAGATTTAACTGACATAGATCGGGTTCATTATTTGATAGGTTGCTTAAGTGGTAGTGCTTTGTCCGTATGTTCAGGTATTGCTCCCACAGGTACTAATTATAGAATTATTTTGAAAGCACTCACAGATAAATACAAGGACAAACGCGTTATAGCTAATACCTTTTTAGAACAATTACTTCATTTTAAGCAAGCTTCAACTGAGACAACCAATAGTTTGAATTTATTTTTGGACAAATTTCACCCGGCTGTTGTTGCTTTACGTCAGTTAGGCATTCCAGACTTAGCTGATTACATTTTAGCTTATTTAGCATTTCAAAAACTTAATCCTGATACACAGAAATTATTTGAAAATTCGAAACGAAGGCCAGAAATGCCTTCTTACGATGATATAATTACTTTTATCAAGGAACAAGCAAAAATTTGTAGTATAACTAGTTCTGTTAATAAATCAAGTACTCATAGCAATAAAAATACTTATGGTAGTAATATTTCTAATAATAGCAAACCAAAAGTAACTCATTCATTTGTAGTTCAAGATAGTAATGCCTCTAAATGTGTAATATGTAAAGTCACTCACTCAATTACACAATGCCCAAAGTTTTTAGAATTATTACCGGAAGATCGTTACAAAATTGCTCGAAATAATGATTTATGCTTGAATTGTTTATCATTCCATAAAATTATCCACTGTAAAAGTAGCTATACTTGTAAAATTTGTCATCAAAAACATCATAGCTTGTTACATTTCAAATCACCGCTACAAAATGCAACAAATATTAGTCGTGACAAATCTAATTATAAACCCATGGTAGGTGCTTCAGGGCAAACTAATACTGCTGTTTTCCATGATTCTCTTAAATCATCTGCTACTGTCACGAATTCTGGCCCTTCTACTTCTAACGTAGGTAATGACAATAATAGTATCGCTGTTAATCATTCAAATATTCCATTGGTCAATTGCACTTTCACTAATCGTAATACTTTATCTAATAATAATAGTGTTGTTTTGTTGTCTACTGCAAAGTTATGCATTTTAGATGGCTTTGGTAATCTACATGAAGCCCGCTTTTTGCTTGATAGTGGTAGTCAAGCTAATTTTCTTTCATTAGATTTTAGTCGTCGTTTAAAACTCTCTCTTTCACCATGTCATTCAGATGTACATGGCATTGGTTCCACTCGCAGTTCGGTACATGGATGTGCTAACATTGTGATTATTTCTCAATTTGATACGACAACAAGATATTCTTTAGAGGTACTGGTTGTTGATAAGATCACAAATCAGTTACCGCCTGTTCATATTGACATAAATGGTTTATCACATTTAGAATCTCTGTCACTAGCTGACAATAGTTTTTATATTCCACAAAAAATTGATGGTATTATTGGGGCAAATTTATTTGCACATTTGCTTGGTAATAAACGCATTGCAGGGCCGCCAAATACACCAGTTGTAGTAGAAACTAAATTAGGATATGTATTAATGGGCTCAGCTCCCGTGTTATCCTCATCTATTTCAACTCATAGTTTTGTGTTACATTAGAGCCTATTTTAGAAAAATTAGTGAACCGATTTTGGGAAGTTGAAGATATTCCATCTTCAACTGCAATAAGCCCAGATGATTTGGAATGTGAAAAAATGTTCCAATCCACTTTTATTCGAGACACTTCTGGAAGATACACCGTCGCATTGCCTTTCAAATTAAGTACTTCCTTCTTAGGAGATTCATATTTCACAGCTCTTAGGCGGTTTTTGTCTTTGGAAAAAAGATTGAATAGTGATTTTTTTCTTAGAGATAAATACGTAGAAATAATTAGAGATTACTTAGCTCAAGGTCACATGTCCAAAGTAGTAAAAAATGATAGTTCAGTAGGACAGTATTTCATTCCTCATCATGCAGTTTTCAAAGGTGATTCTAACACAACTCCGATCCGTATTGTATTTGACGCTTCATGTAAGACTGATACCCTATATTCTTTAAATGATATCTTATATACTGGTCCAAAGTTACAGTCTGATGTCTGTACGATGTTCTTAAATTTTAGATTGTTTAAAGTAGCTCTTACGGCAGATATTCGGCAGATGTATCGCCAAATAAATTTATGTGAAGATCACAGGAAATTTCATCAAATACTCTGGAGATTCTCTCCTGAGGAACCCATAGAAACGTACCAACTAAATACTGTAACATTTGGGGTTAAATCCTCCCCATACCTAGCCCTTCGAACTGTTCATCAATTAGCAGATGATGAAAATATTTCATTACCCTTAGCTTCAGAAACCGTTAAAAGAGACATGTATGTAGATGACCTCGTAACTAGTGTATCTTCCAATAGATCGGCATTTTCTTTATATCATCAATTAGTTGAATTATTTAATAGAGGAGGTTTCCAATTAGTAAAATGGGCTACCAATTCCGAAAAATTAGTAGAACAAATACCCACTGAATATCGAGATAACAAGGTGGTGCACTTTGATACCGATTTTATTAAAATATTAGGTTTACAATGGCACCCTAGCTCAGATTGTTTGTCATTTTCCTTTGAATTTGTTGATAAACCTTGTAGTAAACGCAACATCTTGTCTACTGTTGCTCGCTGTTACGATCCCTTAGGATTCTTAGCTCCTGTTACATTATTAGCCAAACTTTTGATAAAAGATTGCTGGATTCGAAAATTAAATTGGGATCAGACCTGCCCTCCTGATATTGTGCGACGTTGGGATCAGTTTAGGCAAGGGTTACAGCTCATCTCAAATTTTAAGCTACCTCGTCATGTTGGGACCTTTTCTAACCAATCCGTAGTTTTAGTAGGTTTTGCAGATGCATGTCTGACTTCATATAATAATAATAATAATAATAATAATATGTCTTTATTTCCAACTAGAAAAAACTACAATACAAATACAGAAAATTAATTTGGAAATCCCAAGGGGAAGTTCACACTAAGTGTGCTCTGCCACTTAACCCTTGTATACATAAATATTTACATAAGTCAAAACTGAGCAAATATACAAAGCAAAATAATAATAATACAAAACAAAAAATGAGAAAAGTAAATTTTGAAAAAATGAAAAATGAAAAAGGACACACAAACACTCATAGATATTGTAAAAAATTATTTGAAATAGGGAAAAACAAAATAAATAAATAAAAAAAAAAATGGTCAGAGGCATTTATTTCATGCCAAGAAAAGCATTACAAAAATTAAACAGTGAACAGGGGTAGAATAAAGGAATATTTTATATCAAATTCTGCTCCATAAATAACATATCTCTAATAAAACTTTTAAATTTGTTTATGCTAAACGATGTTACTTGAGAAGAAAATCTATTATAAGTTTTATATATGTTAAATTTAAAACCTCTTTCAAATAATGCAGTTTTGTGACAGGGTGGAGTAAGTAATCCTTTAGTTCGAATATTAAGATTATGCACATCATTTGAAAGTTAATTTTATTATACAAGTACGGAGGAGTTTTTGTCAACACAAGTTTATGATAAAAGCACAACAAATAAAATTGTCTACGATTTGCCATATTTAACCATTGCAAATCTATTAATTTATGAGAAACATGTTCAAACTTTCTTATGCCATACACAAAACGAATACATGAATTTTGAACACGCTGAATACGGCATTTAGAAGTCTGGTCCAAACATGGTCCGTAGACAGGTGCACAGTAATTGAAGTGACTTAACACTAGAGTTTCACAGAGCATTTTCTTTGTACTGTAATCAATATAACCTTTGTGAGGATACAGAAGTCTTAATGCATTATATGATCGCTGTATAAGTTTGCTAACCTGTTCTCTAAACCTTAACGACCTATCAAGAATTAATCCTAAATTTTTCACACTTTCAGAGATAGTTAATGTTGAACCCATTACCTCAATTTTTAATAAATTTTTCAACTCAGAAACATTATGCTTATTTCCAAATAAAATCGCAGCTGACTTAGCGGGATTCAAAACCAATTGATGATTTTTAGAAATATCATAAATAGTCTGTAGGTCGCTATTAATCTCAACTCTGGCCACTTTATAATCTAACGAATTAAATGAATAGTAAAGCTGAATATCATCAGCATACATATGAGTAGAACAATATTTAATAAATTTAACAAACTGGCTGGTATAAATACTAAATAATACAGGGCCTAAAACGGAACCTTGTGGAACTCCAGAAGAAATTGATCTAGGTTTAGATAATTTGTCCCACAACCTTACAACCTGCATACGATCCTGTAAATATGACTGAAGGAGTAAAGTAGCTTCATTTTTGAAACCACATGATTTAAGATGGCGCTGTAGTATATGTTCGTTTTACAAATTCCTATAGAAAACCAGAGGTACAACTTCTTTGTGCAAAATCAAAAGTTTCTCCAATGAAGGTTGTGTCAATTCCACGTTTAGAGCTTTGTGCAGCACATCTATTAGCCAGGTTACTTCATTTTGTAGTAGATTGTTACCAGTCCCGCTTAAATATAACTCATACTTATGCTCTATCTGATTCTACTGTCACTCTTAACTGGATTGCTACGCATCCTTCTAAATTACAAACTTTTGTATCAAATAGAGTATCTCAAATTCAATTATTGACTGATTCTAGCTCGTGGTTCCATGTACAAGGGAAAAATAATATTAGTGATTGTTTGTCAAGAGGCTTAACACCTTCTCAATTTATGGCTAACACTTCGTGGATAACTGGCCCTCATTGGTTGCAGTTAGAAATTTCGGAATGGCCAATTTGTAGTGTAAAATTGGAAGAAAATTTACCTGAATCCAAAGTAGTTTATCTCGCAGTTGTTGAAGATATATCGGAAAATCCTTTTTATTCACTCATCAGTCGTCATTCCAATTGGGTCAGACTATTGAGATCCGTTGTTTATGTTCTGCGATTTGTCAAATTATTGCCGATTGCGGCTTTTATTTCTGTGCTTGATCTAAATACTGCTGAACTTACTCTAATAAAAATCGTACAGCGACGACATTTTAAATCAGAAATAGAAATGTTAAAAAAAGGTACTTGTCCTTCATCTTTGAAAACTTTGCGCCCTTTTCTGAAAGATGGTGTAATTTGCGTAGGTGGTAGACTAATTAATGCCAATTTAAAATTTGATACTCAGCACCCTATTCTGCTTCCTAAAAAAGATCGTCTAGTAGAGCTAATTATTGACTATTATCATCGATCCAATCTGCATACTGGTCCACACTTAGTTCTTTCCTTGCTTAGACTGCGTTACTGGATTCTATCAGCTCGCAGTGTTGTTAGACATAGAATTCAGAATTGTAATATTTGTTTTAGATTCAAACCCAAACCCCAAATTCCTCTTATGGGAAATTTGCCGGCATGTAGGGTACAGGAGGCAAAACCGTTTTTACGTACTGGATGCGATTATGCTGGTCCTGTACAGATTATACCTTATTGTAAACGTGGAGTTCGTCCTATCAAAGCATATATTTGCTTATTTGTATGTATGGCAACCAAGGCGTTGCACCTTGAACTTGTTACTGATTTATCTACTTCGAACTTTTACAAGCTTTCAAAAGATTTATTTCTAGACGCGAGCAGTTTCAGAGATACATTCTGACAACGGTACCAACTTTATTGGTGCAAAGGCCATTTTGGATGACCTATATAAATTTGTGGTATCATCAGAATACAATGATACTATGTTCAATGAATTAGCTGTCAAAGGAATTCAATGGAAATTGATTCCTCCTGGAGCTCCACATATAGGGGGTTTATGGGAAGCCAACGTAAGGTCTGTGAAAACTCATTTGTATAAAGTAATAAATAATCAATTGTTGACTTACGAAGAATTCAATACTTTACTTGTACAAGTAGAATGTTTGCTTAATTCTAGACCCTTATGTGTACTTAGTTCTGACCCCTCAGATCCAGTTGCTTTAACTCCGTCGCATTTTTTAACTTTAACTCCTCTTTCTTATATTCCCGCTTCTGATCAAACTGACCAGAATATTAATACCTTAAATAGATTCCAAATGATTGATCGTATGGTCCAAGATATTTGGAAAAGGTGGCATTTAGAATATCTTACCTCTTTACAATCTGACAACGCTGGAATACTCATAGTAATCCTGTTGAAGTAGATACTATAGTTGTGTTAGAACAACCAAACATACCTCCACTACAATGGCCCTTAGGAATTATAGAAAAGATATATCCTGGTCGCGATAATATTGTTAGAGTAGTTGATGTACGCACTAAGTTTGGAACATATAAAAGACCTGTAACTAAGGTCTGTCCTTTACCAGTACAATAATATTACATTAGTTTTCTTTCATTCTTATTGTTATTATATATTTTTTTTTGTGGGTTAGTTAGTAATTAATTAAATAAAATTAAGATTAGGTAATTAATATTCACTTTTTCCAAGTTTCTGACATCGTTCAGCCTGGGGGGAATGTTGGCGCCAATTATTTAGTTGACTCATAGTAAAGCCTATAGATGTCTCTATCTGTTTTGTATCTGAATTATTTTAACTGTATAGGTACATGCGAACTGGACAACTCAAAAAAGGCAAAAAAAAAGAAGAACACGGTGTGATAGGCCGCGAATATAGAGAGTAGACGGATAGCATTTTCCTATAATAATATCTAATAGTATCTAAATAATAATAGTTTAAATAATCTAGTGATATAAATTTCATAAATTACATTTTAAAAATATAGTGGTTTGATCGCCGACCATATTTATCCTATTTTCCCTTTTTATTCCTTTGTCCGTATGGTATGGCATTTTGGAAAGAATTTCCACATTAATATTGGGTAAGTCGTTTTATATAGATATTTTCTTTAGCTTAAATAAATTAGATATTTCGAAACAGTCCGCTTTCTATCAAAATTAGAAATAATTTAGCAAAAGAACAAACAGCCTCAAAATTGTCAAAGTTCAGAATGTCTGAAAAAATGTTGGTAATTATTTACAACAGCATAAAAAATCTCCAATCTTAACAAAAAATTCCTGCCCCCTATTTTCGAGGGTGCTGATCACGAATCTGTAGTCAGATTTCAGCTCTCGCATGGTTTAAAAAAAAATAACTTTTTTTAAAATAAATTGGTTTAACAACAATAACCTCACTTTTAAAAAATCACAGAAGACAGAATTTAATAAAAACAACTTGTGAATGCCGCATAAGTCTTAAGTATATGACATAGGGGCATAAGCCAAATTTCTCAACTACAAGCCAAGTTCATGAGGTTGTGCTGCATCGGTAAGGGGGGAGGTAAAAATTCTGTTTGGCTTACTTCATTATTGCAAAAGGAACGGCACTCATCTAAGCTGAGGTAATAATAACTGAGTATTGTGGCAAATGGAAAGCAGCAATTAAGCAACACAAAGGAGCTAGAATGGGTTATGGGCAGTTCAATGACATATGCATGTATATACATATATATATATTATATGATCGCTGTATAAGTTTGCTAACCTGTTCTCTAAACCTTAACGACCTATCAAGAATTAATCCTAAATTTTCACACTTTCAGAGATAGTTAATGTTGAACCCATTACCTCAATTTTTAATAAATTTTTCAACTCAGAAACATTATGCTTATTTCCAAATAAAATCGCAGCTGACTTAGCGGGATTCAAAACCAATTGATGATTTTTAGAAATATCATAAATAGTCTGTAGGTCGCTATTAATCTCAACTCTGGCCACTTTATAATCTAACGAATTAAATGAATAGTAAAGCTGAATATCATCAGCATACATATGAGTAGAACAATATTTAATAAATTTAACAAACTGGCTGGTATAAATACTAAATAATACAGGGCCTAAAACGGAACCTTGTGGAACTCCAGAAGAAATTGATCTAGGTTTAGATAATTTGTCCCACAACCTTACAACCTGCATACGATCCTGTAAATATGACTGAAGGAGTAAAGTAGCTTCATTTTTGAAACCACATGATTTAAGATGGCGCTGTAGTATATGTTCGTTTTACAAATTCCTATAGAAAACCAGAGGTACAACTTCTTTGTGCAAAATCAAAAGTTCCTGCCCCCTATTTTCGAGGGTGCTGATCACGAATCTGTAGTCAGATTTCAGCTCTCGCATGGTTTAAAAAAATAACTTTTTTGAAAAATGAATTGGTTTAATAACAATAAACTTACTTTTAAAAAGTCACAAAATTGACAGAACTTAATAAAAATAACTTGTGAATGCCGCATAAGTCTTAAGTATATGACCGAGGGGCATAGGCCAAATTTCTCAACTACAAGCCAAGTTCATGAGGTTGTGCTGCATCGGTAAGGGGGGAGGTAAAAATTCTGTTTGGCTTACTTCATTATTGCAAAAGGAACGGCACTCATCTAAGCTGAGGTAATAATAACTGAGTATTGTGGCAAATGGAAAGCAGCAATTAAGCAACACAAAGGAGCTAGAATGGGTTATGGGCAGTTCAATGACATATGCATGTATATACATATTCGGCATGGACGATTTTTTCTCCAAATGATATGTTGCAACTTTTTGTTTTGTTGCAACAATTTTGACTTTGACTAACCCTTTCAAGTGTAAATTGTTTACAAATTTAAATAGTTATATAAATCACATAAAATTAAATATACTAAACAGACCAATATTAGAATACAGTGAAAGGTTATTATACCGTGTAAAAACCGACACAGAGCAGGTGTATGTAGGGGGTTTCAAAATATTAAAATTTATACAAAGTTACACACGGGCAGAGTTACAGGCCTTCTAAGTGGGGCCAAATATTTTTGACAAAAATTAATATCTCTGAATTACTTTAACTTGGAATAACAAAATTTGGTACATGATATAATTTAACTTTATTATTGGTCTTCTTTGACTATGAGTTCATATTCTGAAAATAAACATTCAAAAATTTTAAAATGTAACATAAAAAGACCTGCAAAAAGTGCTCAAATTTCATTTTTTTTTGTCATGTAAAATGTGTATAGTGTTGAGCCAGACGTACACAGAAGAAAGTAACATCGGTAAATGTCTACACTATGAATTGTCAAATACAATGACATAAAGTATGTAATTTCACATAACTAATGCTAAATAATGTATTGAATTCAATTTACGTATGCACAATGATGTTATTGAGACTTGTCGATAAAAACTTAGACTTGAGTTGAGGCATTTGGAGCATTGGTGTTGCTGTGCCGGCTATTCCAAAATGCGATTTAAAAGGATCCGACTTGTTGCTGGTGGCGCCCTCTTGGAGATACGGCCAATTGTGCATAAAATTTCAATTTCCCATCCCAAGAAACCTCCGCATACAAAATTTCATTAATTTAATTCGAAGTAGTCAGAAGTTATTAAAGAAAATGTAATTAATTTTTTTTTAAATTTGGCATCCTATATATCCTAAACGAAGTGTTTTCAGACCTAAGTTCATAGGACATTTTTTGCTTAAAATTGGACGTAGAATAACATACTGAAGTATGTACATCTCCTGAAACACCCTGTATATATAAAATTGCTGAGGAAGATCTGTAAAATAGTAAACAATGTACTATAATTTCTCTATTTCATATGCTATAGAACTAAAATAAAGCAACTGGTCTTTGCTAGGAAGAATCACCTGTGAACTTACTAGATTCAGAAGGTATCACATAGTCTTAAGGTTAAACAGTAATTTGTAATTGTGTTTATATTTCAGGTATGTGTGTCTAGTGCCACAAATTACATTGAAACAAAACGATTCATAACATAGAACAGCAAAAAGAAAAAGCGAAAAATATCACATAGACATTCATTCATTCATTCTACATACAACATGGATTGATGGATAATATAAAGAAGTCCCTAACTCAATTTGAAGAGTATGGACAAAATATTCAAAAATGTTACACAAGACTAAATGATTGATTTTTTTATATTTTATATTATCATTATTAATAATAATAATAATTTATTTTCCATTATTGACATTTTACAAAAATGAATATGAATTGTCAGGAACAACTACATCTACAACACAGTACAAAAGTATTCAGAAGTTGAATAATAACATTTGTCAAATAAAAAGTTTTTTAACAATTCCTTAAACAAACATTCAGTTTTTGCGGATTTTATATGCAGAGGAAATCTATTAAAAATTTTTAGTCCTAAATAATTTGGAGAACTGAGTGTCATTTTCAGTTTAGTTTAAAGGGTACATGAAAATCATCCCTCTGTCGCGTATTACACCCATGAACAAAATTATTCCGGATAAACTTATATTTGTTTTGATAAATATACACAGACATCTCATAAATAAACGAACAAGGCAGAGTTAAAATTCTCAGGTCTTTAAATACTTGTCTACATGAACATCTACTTCCAATACCTACAATGCTTTGCAATATTCTCTTTTGTGCAATAAAGACTTGAGATGAGCAGGTAGAATCCCCCCAGAAACATAAACCATACCTAAGTCGCGACTCAACTTGGGCGCGGTAAAGGACAAGCAACTGTAGAAAGGACTGTTCGTATATTTCGGAATAAATATGTAAGGGATGAAAGATTATTAACTAATGCATGACATTGTGCTTTCCAGTTCAAATTCTCATCAATATGAATGCCCAAAAATTTGACAATATCAGATTTAGTATTTATTACAGATTTATCTGCAAAAAACTCGATTATACTACATTGTTTCTGAGCAGTGTGAAATCTCAAAATCTGTGTTTTTTGTGTGTTAAAGTACAAAGAATTCTCCGAAAACCAGTCAATCAAATTACCAAAGAGAGCGTTACCACTAGTTTTTAAATCCTTGTCATTCAAGTCTGAAATAATCAGAGAGATGTCATCTGCGTACATCGTGAAAGGCGTGTCATTAGAAATGTGAACGAGATCGTTGACGTAAAGTAAAAATAACACGGGGCCCAGGATTGAACCCTGCGGGACTCCCATTGTTATATGTTGTTGTTGTGAGCAGTCATTATTTACTGAAACAAATTGAGTTCGGTTTTCAAGAAAAGTTCGAATCCAATGATGTGCCAGACCTCTGACACCATAGGAATTCAACTTAGAAAGTAATATTTGATGGTTAACCCAGTCAAACGCCTTACTTAAATCGCAGAAGACACCCACTGGGCACTCTCCTGCCTCAATAACTCTATAACATTCTCCAAGAATGATTGAATGGCCGTTGTCGTTGACATACCATTCCGAAAGCCATGTTGACTTTTCGTCAAAATACAAAATTTATTTAAAAAATTCATAAGTCGGTCTAAAAAGCAATATTCAAATATTTTAGACAACGAAGCAGGTACTGTCACGGGTCTATAATTTTCCGGAGAACTAGGGTACCTCTCTTGAAAAGAGGTATTACCCTTGCAGTCTTTAAAAGTTCTGGAAAAGTTCCACACTCGAAGGACAAGTTGACAAGGTAAGTAACTGGTTTAATTATACAGGCAACAGAGCGCTTTAAAACAAACATAGGTACGTCATCTGCCCCACTGGATTTTTTATTCTTTAGTTTGCATTTTAACAAATTATCCTCCGATAAAAAAGGGTTTAGATATATAGAATTATTTTGTCTGACCGAATTACCGTCTACCACAGAGCCTGAGGGTCTCTTCGGAATTTGATCGACTATAGCATTCGGGGCATCCAAAAAATATTGATTAAAAAGTGAAGCAATCATACTAGGTTCCTCATATAAAACTCCGTCAACTTTTAACTTTATATCACTACATGTTTCTTTTTTATTACATAATTCCGATAAAATTTTCCATGCAGAACGCATGGGATTTTCGAAAAAAACTATTTTACTCTGATATGATTTTTTTGTCCTTTCTACCAATTGTCGATGTTTCTTTTTTTCAATTTTATAAAACGGCGCTAAAATAGGGTATTCTTTTTGTAAAATATAAATATTTTTTAAATGAGAACTAGAAGCTTTCACCCTGTCATCAACCCATCTCTTGTTGAGCTCCACACTGTGATAATATTTCCTACGTGGAAAATAAAAATTAAAGTGGTATAAATATACTCTATAAAAAAATGTAAATGCTTCATTGACACATTTTAAATTATATAAATCGTCCCAATTTTCATCCTGAATTGATTTGCAGAAATTGAAAATTGCTGTTTCATTAAAAGATCTTCTAAAGTATGACTTTTTTCGACCAAGATTCCTCACATTTACCAGGCCCAAGTCGCTCATCACAGTTCTGTGATCTGAAATAATATTATCTAGTACACAGCAAGGTCCCTCAAAAGCACATGGTCAATAATACTAGCCGTAGTCCGTGTCACCCGAGTGGGCCACTCAACCAAACTTACCAAACCATAACATGATAAAACATCAATCAACATATTAAAATCATTATAAAAGGAATCAGTATTAAAATCGCCAACTAAAATTACATTAATACATGGTTTAATTAAAGTATCTATAACAATTTATTACTAAAAAATGTTGATCGTTTAATTTACAAGATAAAGCACAAATTTCGACATGTTTCTCCACACAAAAGCCATTTAGGTTTATAGGTTTAGCCTCAATAGTATCTTTTAAAAGTATTGCAACCTCGCCACCCTTAAATACGGATCTACAAAAATAGCTAATTAATTTAAACCCACTAATGTGTAAGGAACTTGTCGAATCAGAGTTCTCCCAGGTTTCTGTGAAACAGAGAAAATATAAATTAAAAAACTCGCATATATCCAGATACAGATCATCAATTTTAACAGTATTCAAACTTTGTGCGTTTAACAGCAAAATATTTGGATAAAAAATTAGTCCTTTTCCTCCATTCTCTTTTTGTGCGCTGCAAAAAACTGTTGCACACATGCTCCTTGTGGCCAATGCTGAGCTTCCATCGCTTTCTTAAAATTCTCTTCGAAAAGAGTCACTTTATATGATGCATAAATCTCTGGATGCCTGGATTGCAAAGACTCGCAGACCACCTCCGGAAAATTACATTTTAAAAAATTTGTTAAACTAGCAGCTGTTGTTTTGGTATCCAAACGATATACATGGAGATCAACAGTTCTCGGCACACCCTTAACAGATTATCCATATTACAGCCAACAACAACGGATCTATTGCGTTTCTTTTTAATTACTTGATGCCACTGGTCTTCTTTACATGAATTAGAAACATTTTTATTAGTTAGAAAACATTTAGCGGCTAAAGGATCCGGAAAAGAAGGTGATAAGGAACAACGAGCAACTGCGGACAACGTTGTTTCTAGGTTATTGCCCTTCATCAGCGCAGTGCAGCTTAAACAAACAAGAAGGAAAAAAAAAGGAGGGCAAATGACACGACTACACAGGAGAATGACCAGCAGCACACATCCTCTGTTTTGAGGACAAGAGTAGCAGTCGCTGCGGAAGAGAGTCCAGCGACTACTACTCTTGTCCTCAAAACAGAGGATGTGTGGCACGATGCTGCAAATTAGGGATAGGTGGCTGCTGGTCATTCTCCTGTGTAGTCGTGTCATTTGCCCTCCTTTTTTTCCTTCTTGTTTGTTTAAGCTGCACTGCGCTGATGAAGGGCAATAACCTAGAAACAACGTTGTCCGCAGTTGCTCGTTGTTCCTTATCACCTTCTTTTCCGGATCCTTTAGCCGCTAAATGTTTTCTATCTTGTATATTTACGATCCGCTTAATTCTTTTGTACTTGTATTGTTCTGGCTGAGACCCTGACACAGTAGTCGCTGGACTCTCTTCGCAGCGACTGCTACTGTCCTCAAAACAGAGGATGTGGCACGATGCTGCAAATTAGGATAGGTGGCTGCTGGTCATTCTCCTGTGTAGTCGTGTCATTTGCCCTCCTTTTTTTCCTTCTTGTTTGTTTAAGCTGCACTGCGCTGATGAAGGGCAATAACCTAGAAACAACGTTGTCCGCAGTTGCTCGTTGTTCCTTATCACCTTCTTTTCCGGATCCTTTAGCCGCTAAATGTTTTCTATCTTGTATATTTACGATCCGCTTAATTCCTTTTGTATTTTTATTAGTGTTTGTCAAATTTATATATTCATCCAATTTTAATTGCGTTTCAGCCTGTTTAATTCCCTTGGATACGTCATTTTTCGATATTAGTTTTGATTGCTTGTTTTCCAATTTCGGATTTTGTTTATTTACATTATTTGTAAAGCAGTTGTCGTTAATCACAGTAGCGTTCTTTACTGAGTTTTTATGAGACACTGTTTTTGTATCATCATCATTAAACCTTATCTCCTTCACTCTTTGTTCACTTTTATTGAAATCTACTACATTTGAAAATCTATTTAAAATGTCTATATGATTGTTTAACAAAACAATTTTATCACAAAGTTCTTGTATAATTATATCTCTGCTTTAAAATATAGTTAAAGAGTTTATTATCGACCTTACTGTCATCAAGTACTATGCCATTCTTAGCATCACAAAACAGAACATCGGTATCACAAATTCCATCAACAAATAATACGATTGTCATTAACAAACTTAACAGTACTAGTCAATTTAGCACAGCTTAAATGATACACACTGGAACAAACTTCACATTTTATTGCACTAACTACGTTTTTATTGCATCTTTTACACACACCGCTAGAACCACTTGACGACGTGGACGCCATGTTTTGAAAATAAAGATCTATAAAGAAAATAAAGATATTATTCAGTTGTAATCAGCATAATTTCAATTAAAAAGTAATATGTACCTACATTGTGGCTTATTTTTTATTAGTGACTAAATTAGTTAACTTTCCTCTTCATCTTGAGATATTCATTATTTCTGAAACATTTCTGATTAATAATTTGGGTAGAATAAAAAACAACAAAAACAAATTTTAATTTATTTATTAACAATAAAATTACATTAATTATCTACATGCATTTAATTCATTTTATGTTAAAAAGTTCTGTATACTAATTTCTTTTACAGAGCAATCTTCAATCTGAGGGATGGTCATAAGTGCATGTACAGAAACGAATCTTGCCACTTCATAACTTCGATAACTTATTACATATGTTGTGTATATTGTAACAATATTTAGCTTTCATTATTCTTAAGGTATTCTAATGAGATGTTTTTGTACTGTACATAGAATTATGAAATTAGTTTATTTTTCTTAGTCCATGACAGACAACCACTGAATTTAATGTCTTGCAGAATATTCTTCAAAGTGGGTTAGAGACTTCTTTAAGATATAATAAAATATCCTTGTGATATCTTTTGCTTATTCTTTCTGGTGTCCGATGTTATGTATTGTTTTGTTTCAATGTAATTTGTGGCACTACACATGCACAGACATGAAAGATGAGAAAGATATTTGCCCTTCCTTCTTTTTTCCTTCTTATTTGGTTAAGCTGCACTATGCAGATGAAGGGCAATAATTTAGAAACAATGTTGTCCGCAGTTGCTTTGTTGTCCCTTTCACCTTTTTTTCGGATCATCTAGCTGTTAAATTTTATCTTATATATTTATGATCCGTTTAGTTCCTTTGGTGGTTTTACATTGTTCAGGCTGAGACTCTGACACAGTAGTTGCTGGATTCTCTTCCGCAGCGACTGTTGCTCTTGGCCTCGAAACTGAGGCTGTGTGCACGAAGCTGCTATTAGGGATAGGTGGCTACTTGTCATTCTCCTGTGTGTTTGTGTCATTTACCCTTCCTTCTTTTTTACTTCTTATTTGTTTAAGCTGCACTGCGTTGATGAAGGGCAATAACCTAGAATCAATGTTGTCCGCAGTTGCTTCATTGTTCCTTTCACCTTTTTTCCGGATTCTCTAGCCGTTCAAGGGTCCATTCACATTATAATCAAAAAAGTTTTAGGAGTTGTTTTGTTCGGATTTATTTGTTGTTAAATAAGTATTCGATAATTATTATAGCAGTTAGAAAAAAGGAATTCTTTACTTACATGCTTTTGTAAATTATTTTGTCGTCAGGAATACGGGTACCTAATTATTATGTACACTGTAGTAACATAAAAAAAAACAATTTACTAAAGTTTTAACGGGTGTGAAAACAGCAACGGTTTTTCAAAGTATGATGTTTATTTATCCTGCACAACCTACTAAATTATCAACGTCTATATATCCAAATATGGTCTAATAAACATTAATATACCCTTTCATATATTTGTAAACAAAAACAAAGGGCGGCAGCCGCCCTATCAAAATAATACATATCTAAATTAAAATGATTTGATCATGTCTGTTTAATTTTTCAGTTATTATACTTACTAGGTACTACTAATACCACATATACACCACCACATATCTCCAGCCCGTACTAAGGGCAGCAGCCGCCCCAGAACGAAAAATAGACATGAAAAATGATTTTGAAGATGTCTGTTAAATTTTTCGCCATGATTATATTTATTAAGCCCTACTTATTATTATCTATACACCACCATACATCTCCGGCCCGTACTAAGGGCGGTAACCACCCCAGAATAAAGAATAGACATGAGGAATGATTTTGAAGGTGTCTGTTAAAAGTTTCACCGTGATTATATTTATTCAGCGCCACTTATTCCTCCCAATATACCAACACATATCTCCGGCTCGTATTAAGGGCAGCAGCTGCCCCAGAGCGAAAAATAGACATGAAATATTATTTTTAAAAGGTGCCTGTTAAATTTTTCATCGTGATGATATTAAGCCCTACTTATTACTATCTATACACCACCACACACCGGCCCGTACTAAGGGGGGCAGCCTCTCCGGAGCGAAAAAAAAAACATGACAAATATTTTTGATGTCTGTTAAATTATTCAGGGTGATTATACTTATTGCGTGCTACTTATAACACCTTATACTGCTTTACACATCTTCGGCATGTATTAAAGGCGGCTGCCGCTTTTAGTACGGGCCAGAGATGTGTGGTGGTGTATACCCACTAAGCATGAAACATTACAGCATATCTGTGCAACGTTGCATACAGCTGAATTTGAGTTGAATTACGATACATAACTAATGAAAGTTGTGGAATGCTTTGAACAATGTTTCATAATATAATATTATTTAAAAATGTTGAGGGTAAATTAATTCTACAACATTTCTGCAACGGATTTGCATATCTTTTTCATATGGTATTATTTAGTTTTTTTTAATCTATAGTTACTCTCAGAAATATTATGCTTCAGCTAAACGAGCGGGCCAGTTTATAAATATTCTTTAAAATTGTGGAATATGCGTTTTTTTATCAAAATCACGAAACGATTCAGTTAATTATATGTATATTAATAGCCGACAGATGGCGCCACTTATATCTCCCTGATACTGTGTAATCGAATTTTGGTAGGATATCTACAAGATTTGAGCTTTGGCAATTGTCACGTTTGGCACCACGGGCAATGGAATAATAGTTCACTAATTTATGCTTGTTCATAAAATCCAGAAGAAAATATGCACCCTGTAGTGTATACTGTATATTTAAATTTAAAAAAAATCAATAGGTACTCCGTTTTTACCAACATTCCAAATGCAGTGTCTGGAATGTTATAAAAGAAGATTGCACTGCGACTTGTGTGCAATATTAATAGAAATTAAAATGCAATTTGCTAGTAATGTGTTCTCTTAGGAACCTTACACTGCAATGTTTCTAGCCTGCAGAATAAAGGTCTCTGGGACATTGCATATAGTTAATTATAAGTCTGAGAGCAACATTACAGCTAGTACAGAAATGTTTCTATAACATTGAAGAAATTTAATTATGTTTAGTGGGTAGATAGTAATAAGTAGGGCTTAATAAATATAATCACGGTGAAAATTTTAACAGACACCTTCAAAATCATTTTTCATGTTTATTTTTCGTTCTGGGGCGGCTGCTGCTTTTAATACGGGCCGGAGATATGTGGTGGCATATATGTTGTATTAAGTAGTACGTAGTAAGTATAATCACTAGGTATGAAATTTCAAATGCAATTTTTTATTTTTTCCATTCGTGGGCGGCTGCTGCCCTTAGTACGGGCTGGAAATGTGTAGTGGTGTATAGATGGTAATAAGTAGGACTTAATAAATATAATAACGGTGAAAAATTTAACAGACACCTTCAAAATAATTTTTCATGTATATTTTTCGTTCTGGGCCGGCTGCTACCCTTAGTACGGGCCGGAGATATGTGGTGGTGTATAGATAGTTACAAGTAGGGCTTAATAAATATAATCACGGTGAAAAATGTAACAGACGCCTTCAAAATCACTTTTCATGTCTATTATTCGTTCTTGGGCGGCTGCCGCCCTTAGTTTGGGCCGGAAATATATGTTGATATATTGGTAGTAACAAGTAGCGCTGAATAAATATAACCACGGTGAAAAATTTAACAGACAGCTTCAAAATCGTTCGTCATGTCTATTTTTCGTTCTGGGCCGGCTGCTGCCCTTAGTACGGGCCGAAGATATGCGGTGGTGTATAGATAGTAATAAATAGCGCTTAATAAATATAATCACGGTGAAAAATTTAACAGACATCATCAGAATCATTCTTCATGTCTATTTTTCGTTCTGGGGCGGCTGCTGCTCTTAATACGGGCCGGAGATATGTGGTGGCGTATAGATAGTAATAAGTAGAGCTTAATATAATCATGGTGAAAATTTTAACAGACACCTTCAAAATAATATTTCATGTATATCTTTCGTTCTGGGCCGGCTGGTGCCCTTAGTACGGGCCGGAGATATGTGGTGGTGTATAAATAGTAACAAGCAGGGCTTAATAAATATAATAACGGTGAAAAATGTAACAGACGCCTTCAAAATCACTTTTCATGTATATTATTCGTTCTTGGGCGGCTGCGGTCCTTAGTTTGGGCCGGTATGTTGATATATTGGTAGTAACAAGTAGCGCTGAATAAATATGATCACGGTGAAAAATTTAACAGACAGCTTCAAAATCGTTCGTCATGTCTATTTTTTGTTCTGGGCCGGCTGCTGCCCTTAGTACGGGCCGGAGATATGCGGTGGTGTATAGATAGTAATAAATAGCGCTTAATAAATATAACAACGGTGAAAAATTTAACAAACATCATAATCACTATGAAAAATTTAACAGACATGATGAAATCTTTTTAATTTAGATATATATTATTTTGATAGGGCGGCTGCCGCCTTTTGTTTTTGTCTACAAATATATGAAAGAGTATATTAATATGTTTATTAGACCATTTGGATATATGGCCGTTGATAATTTAGCGGGTTGTGCAGGATAAATAAATATCATACTTTGAAAAATCGTTGCTGACAAATATGTGAAGCACTCAATGAAACGTTTAAATTAAATTTAACTCCCAGCCAATGTGAAAACAGGTGGAGGGTTCTGGAACGAGGATATAAAAAATTTATTGATAATAATAACTCTACAGGACGCCGCAGAAAATACTTCGAATTCGAAAAAGAAATGAACTAAGTATTTGGCAAAAAGAAGAATGTTTTTCCAGAATTATTACCTATGCACGAGGAGCTACAATTACAAGTTGATGACTCTACAAACAAAAATACCAATGAACAAAGTTCATCAAAAAAGAGAGTTACACAAATTATAAAAGATAAAACATCGCCAAAAACTAAAAGAAGAAGACCAAATGCCATAGAAAATATTTAAAGAATTAAAAAAGATTATTACGATAAGAGGCTTGAAATTGAAAAAGAAAAATTGGTGGAAATTAGGCACAGAAATATGTTAATCAATGAAAGAAATGCAATTGCTGTTAACTAGATCATTTAATAAACTATTATTTATTTTATACTTGGTTCTTGATAGTAATAAGTGGTCTATTAAACATTTTTGAGAAACCAAAGTTATTTGATTACATTTTGGATCGGATATACTTCCTTCAATAAAAATAATGCCATGAGCTTAATAGCACTTATAAAATATGTATGTAAAATTTTTATGTTAAGCGAAAATATTTTATTTTATATCTGTTCATGGCATTACTTTTATTGAGGAGTACATATCTTATAACCTCTCATTTTATGTTAAAAGCAAAAACAAACTAGTTGTTTTTTTTTAAATCTTTTAATATTTATACCCAAATTTACAGTGAAAAATTTCTCATTAAATTATTTCTAAACTCCTGGGCATTGCCATTATCATCTTTTTCATCACTGTCACTTTCTGCAAGTAGCTGTGCAGGTAGCTATGGAACTGGTTGTGGAGGTTGTTCGGGAAAAACAACTTCTGCATTCAATTTATTTTCGAGAGCAATATTGTGCAGTACACAAGCTGCCCTAATCATATGTACAATGAATGAATTGATTTTAAATTTGTGTGATAAAGTTGCCTAAATTTCTGCTTTAAAACTCCAAAAGTATGTTCAATGACATATCTATTTCGGGCATGTACTAAATTGTAATTAATTTGCCTTTGCGTTAGGTTACCTCTATTTTTAAAAGAGGTCATTAAGTTTCTTTTTAAAGGATAAGCACTATCGCCTAGTAAAACATGTTTCCACATTTTTCTTCGAGGTGCTGATTAAGTGGGGAATTTCTAAAAACCCAGCTGTCATCCGGAATAACCTATAAAAACATAAATTATTTTTAGACGATAGTCGCAAACAGCCTGCATCTATAATTGGAGAAAATATATGAAATTAAATATATCCATATTTATACAACACTTGCTTACTTGAATTGAATGATATCCTTTCCGACTTAAGTATGAATCTGCATCATTTTGTGGTTTATTAATTCTGATGTGTGTTCCATCAATAGCTGCAAATGCTCCTGGAAATCCATTAGCAGCAAAATGTTCTTGACTTATATTTCGTTGTTCTTGTGTTGGCCATATAATAACTTTAGGAGAAATATTGCTTATGCATAATATCACTCTGTTTAAGATTTTATGTAAAGAACTTATTATATTAAATCTGTCAGCAACATCAACAAAGCTGACAGTTTCATGTCCGATGTACCATAAGCTGATAAGAACCTACAAGTTTTTTAGTAAAAGTGTTTTCTTATCTACTAGATAATAATTTTTTATATATACCATTTTGTCTTATTTACTACTTACTTGATCAAGAGCTGAAATATTTCCATACAGTCTTGAATGATGTTTGTAAAAATTACTATTTGCAAATCTTTCTGCGATGTCTGCCACAGCTGCAGTACGGCTCAAGCGTAAATGCTCAAAAAATGTAATAAATGTCATAGCGTGGCTTCTTCTATTAAAAAATTAATCTATTTTATAATATTCTTCAAAAACAATTTCGCGTGGTTGGCCAAGTAGCAATTCTATTTCTTCATCAGATGAAGAAGAAACTTCATAACCGTCACTTTCTTCGATATCACTCATTTTTTACTTTTAATTTTTTTTTTAGGTTAAGGTGTAAATTTTTAGGTTAAACATACGATCCGAATAAAGATTCATATAAAAGTTTCCTGATAGATTTGACAGTCCGCGAATTCGTTTATGTATTAATACCAAAGTTTGTTGAAATTATTTTTCAAACTATCAATTGAATGTCAGTGGCTTGTTGGAATGGCTTTTCAGTATTGCGCAGAATCCTGACGTACAGAAAGCAGTACATGGTGCTTGTTGGAAAATACCTAATATATTATTATACAGGCTGACTTAAATTAGGAAAAAGTTGCGTATTTTTATAATAATAATATCTCTATCCCTCATTCTAATCACGAGGATTAGTCCAGAAGTCGAATACTTGTGCGGGACAGGGTACGGCATATTATTATTAAGCAGGAACGACTTACATTGGTAGGCCCTAACCACCATTCAGTGCAGGAATGAGGGAAACCTGGAAAACCTCATTAATTAGGGGGGTAGTCAAACGTCAACCGGTATCAATCTCTTACATTGACCCAAGCCAACATTATTCCACCCTACCATACCCGCAGAGAGGGTGCCAATCCTCTCCACGAATATAGCTTATATACGGTCTACCGGCTGCGGGGGTCGAACCCACAGCGATCCAATCATCTCGATTCAAGTACTGACGCCTTAAACCGCGCGACCACTGACCGATCCGATGCTGAACAGAAGTATGAGAAAATTTGTGTAATTTCTGCAAATGTTATATAATTTGGTGCGTTTATATAGAAAATATTCTACACCTACTAGATGTCCAAGTTTTCATAGTCAACTTTTAATTTTCTTACGATTACAACTTTTTTTTTAATCTTGAATACTGTTGCCCAATGGGGCCTAAGAGGCTACAGCACTTAGGCCCAATTGGGCCCCTTGTACCTTCTCCCATTAAAAGATCAATCCACCTGAGCCGCTAACCTGCCTAATAAAGAGAAGAAGGTGGTGACGTTGCTCAGGGGGGTCTCTTTAATATAGTCCATAGAAGGTCATCGTTCTCCCAACACAGATTCTCTTATTGACGAAATGGCAGTGCACTCACAGAGTGCATGGAGTACTGTCCATCTTCCTGTTCGCAACCCCTACAACGAGATCTTTCACACTTCCTAATATAAAGATGCTTCCTTAACCAACAGTGTCCAATTTGAATACCTGTCACCAAGCGAAGAATCGTCCTAGACATGGCCAGGTACTTTTTTGCTGTATCCTTGAAAGGATACGCTAGGAACTCCTTAGCAAATTGACAGCTATTTGTTTCATCTCACCATTTCCTAAATTCTTTGTGGGTGTCCTCCCTGATAATTCCAACGGAAGCATACTGGGGGGACCATGTCCAATAATATTGAAACCCAATGCACTCCTGGCTGCTTGTCAGCTTGCCATTGCACCGCCCGTGTTCCTTCAACCAGCATACAGATATGCTGTTGTGGGTTGAGGACACTACCAGTGCCTAATGACATTTCCATATTGATCTAGTTGTTATCCTAGGATTTCGTAAGATCAGTAGTGATTGTCCACTATATGTGTAGATTTTGATGGTTCTGCCCGTTGTATGTCTACGGACAATTTTTTTGGCGGCTATGGTTATATCTGCTAATTTCGTTTGTACCACGCTAGTATGCCTATCCATTGTCCACTGATATTGGATGTGTAGGGATCTAGAATAGATTCCACATCCTGCACCTTCTTTCCTTTTTGATCTCTGTGAAGATGTTGATTACATTCTCACTCGCGCTCTCCTCATTCCTGATAAGCACCGTGTAGGGTCTGTCAAATGCAAACTTGGGAGAAATACGGCCAGTGTCTGCCTGCAGAAGGGGCATCTTCCTGAAGACTCCATCCAAATCATCGGAATGTAGAGGTGTGCGAAACACACTCTAAACATCCGTTCCAGGTACGGCATTAAAAGATCCAAGCCCCATTGTAAAACGGCTGGATATATGCCGTTAGTGCCTGGCGATTTGAAGAGTGAGAAGGTTTGCACTGTCCATCTTATTTTATCTTTTGTACCTGGTTGGCAATCTGCCAGTCCATGACCAAAGGTAGATGCTCAGTTTCGTCTGGCCATTCTTCCCGTTTCTTCAGTGTGGATCCCGGGAAGTGGGTCTACAACAGCAGTTCCAGATTTTCATTTAGATGGGTGGTTCCTTCGCCATTCTCTAATTAGTAAACCCAAATCATGGTCTTTCTCTTTTGCAAGGTTTTTATATAGCCTAGCAGCCTGGGAGTAGTCTTCAATCTCCTCGCAGTAGGCTCTCCATGCATCTCTTTGTCATTTCCTGACCAATTTTTTTAAAAATCTCAGGTGGGATTTGTACAATTCCCAGTCCAAGTTTTGTCTAGTCATTTTTGCCTTATTAAATCACGTCCTGGCCTTCTTCTTCAGTTTGCTCAGCTCCTGGTTCCACCAACTAGTAGTTGCACCAGATTGCTGTGCTGATCCGAGAAGGCAGGATGTTATAAAAGCTCTTTTTATGACAAATTGTACAGTATCCACAAATATCTCAATCTCTCCATTATTTTTAGGCTCCTGACTGTGACGTTCACGAAAACTTAAATTGAAAATACACTACTGGATAATTATATTTTTTATTTCAATAACTTGATATATCAAAGGGCTAACAAAACAGCGAACTGAACTCCGTCCGTCCCTTCCACTGGTTCCTTCCCCACTGAACGTCTCGTCCGCGGCGTTCCATGTTTCACCTCACTTCCCCCAGTAGCTGTTTCACTCACTCACAAATACTTAGTCTAAAATACATACATACAAACATACAGGGTGGCGCGTTACACTACCCCCCTACTAAATCTAACATAAGAAACTGAACTATGAACTTAAGAAATAACTGAAATAAAAGTTGCGTAGTTAGATTTAGTATACAACGCTTGACTTAGGGCTTATATGGTTCTATATATGGTTTCAAGTTGACGACATTGTGGGTGCCTATTGATACTCCATTATCATCCTGTACTAAATAAGAGTTCGGTCCTCGTTTGGCAACAACAGTTGCAGGTCCCTGATATAAAAGAAATAGTTTCTTTATTTGACGGTTTTCCGCTGAAGATTGAGGGTGAGTTCGAATTAACACCCTATCACCTGGAGAAAAAAATAGTTTATGTTTTTCGTCATGTTTAGCTTTACGTCGCTCGGCCTTAGACATTAACCGATCTCTAGCCAAGAAAACTTTCTGTTGCATGTTTTGTATTTCGCCATCGATAGGAGGAAATTTTATTGATTTTATAAGAGGATTTTTAACCTCATTTCCGAACTGTAATTCGTGAGGGCTAAACCCAGTCCCATCGTGTATCACCCGATTCAAATAACCTTCGACATCTTTTAATACCACCGCCCATTTAGCATGGCTATTATGGCAAAATGCCCGCAACAATCGCCCAATCTCCCGATTAACCCGTTCGGTTAAGTTCTCTTGAGGAAAGTAAACGGACGTGTGCCTCACGCTTATATCATATTGCTGTAAGGTTTCTGACCATAAGTGGCTAGAAAATTGAGTCGCATTGTCTGATAATACAATTTTAGGTATTGCGACATTGACAAAATACTTTTGTGTTAAACAACGCAAGATTGATTTAGTGGTAGCTCGCCTCAGAGGGTATAGCGAGACATATTTGCTGAATGCATCTATAACAGCTAATAATTGGGTGGCTCCACCTCTAGATGTTGGCAAAGGACCCATCAGGTCCAAGCAAATGATCTGATTAGGTGCCTGACCTAAAACACTATGGTACTCACCGATACTTCTAGGAGAAATTTTTGATTTTTGACAAAGTTCACAGCACCTAATAATTTTTCTAATGGTATGCCGCATTCGTGGCCAAAAATAATGTTTTTGCAACATTAAAAAACAGTTTTCCGATCCAAAGTGACCGTTGTCCTCATGCTCTTGCAGCACTAATTTAACTACATCACCCTGCGGAATACAGATTTTACAACCTTTGTTTTTCTGAGATCCCCGCCGAAGTAAAACCCTATCATATACCAAAAACCATTCGCGATATCTCTTTGGTGGATCTGCTTTTTCTAGTTCATTGACTATTTTGTGGCAAAATTCGTCATTTCTCTGTCCCTCTACGATATTTTTCATAGTTCGCTTAACCGATTTCAATAACTCCGACTGCTTAATTGCTTCTATTCTGACTTCCGTTGATTCTGGAACTTCGAGTTCATTATTCCCGCTTCGAATTGGATTTCGCGATAATGTATCGGCAAGAACGTTAACTTTTCCCTTGCAATATTGAATTTCGAAATTATATTCCTGAAAATAAAGAATCCAGCGAGTAATTCTAGCGCTCAGAAAACGACTAGTTTTAATAAAAGATAAGGATTTATGATCACATATTACAGTTAACTCGCGACCAAGAACAAACACGCGCCATTGTTGCAAGCAGTGCAGAACTGCCAACAGTTCCTTCTCTGACACCGTGTATCCAACTTCACTGCCATGTAACGTCCTACTTGTGAAAGCAATAATTCCCTTATCTCCTTTCTCATCATACTGAAACAGATAACCCCCCAAACCATATCCAGAAGAATCCGACTGTATATAATACCTTTTATTTGGATTAGGATGCTTTAACATCGTGACATTCAAAAAAGCTGTTTTTATAGCCTCGAAGGCTTCATCTTGCTCTAAACCCCACACCCATTTTACACCTTTTTTTAATAATTTCAATATCGGTACCGTCAAATCGGCGAAATTTCCACAAAACCTTCTATCATAGTTTACTGTTCCCAGAAAAGATCGTAGCTGTTTAACATTGCGCGGCGTAGGGAAATCTACTATAGCTGAAATGCGGTCAGGGTCCATTACAATACCCTCTGCGGTTAGTATATGTCCCAGAAACTTGACCTGAGCACAAGCAAAATGAGATTTCTTTAATTTTACAGTTATTCCAGCATTTCTAAATTTTTCAAAAATAACTCTTAGATGCTTCAAATGATCTGACGGGTTTTCCGAAAATATTAGCAAGTCATCGACGTACGGTAACACATAGTTTTCTACTTCTGAACCAAGAATAATACTTAACGCTCTAATAAATGACGCTACGGATGTTGAAAATCCAAAGGGTAAAACCTTAAAAACGTATGTTACTCCCTCGTAACTAAATCCCGTATATTTCTGGTGTTCGTGTTTTATACCTATCTGCCAGTAACTAGCAGTCAAATCAATCGTACTTAAGCATTGACCCCGTGTGAACTCATGAAATAGTTCCGCTGGATTCGGAGGAATCACGTGATCCTTAGACATTCTGTTATTAAGATAGCGCGCATCAAGGCAAACGCGTATGGTCCCGTCTTTTTTCCTAACAACTACTAGAGGGCTTACGTATTCCGTTTGACTCTTTTGTATGACCCCCCAATTAGACTGATTCATTTTTAATATACTTTCACCTAAATGAGCATTATTAGCACTTAGCTTGTCTAAAACACTAGTTAATTTTAATAACGTTTCCTCTACTTTTTCAGTAGCTTCCCTATCCATTTTGCTTGTTTTACTTCTAGTTATTGGCATCAATATAAAAACACAACATACATAAGTACATAAATAAATCTACATGCATTTTTTTTCCAAATACACCCTGTGTATGGAATTTAAAGAAACAGTCAAATAACCAAATATGTTCAATAACAAACGTTAACAGGATATACATATATAAGTATATACAGACAACAGCAGTCTAAATTCCAGCATCAGCTTTTCAATGTATAGTTTAAAATGTTTATAAACGCCTATAGCATTCGACAGCGAATACCTATGAGGCAATATCAATGTAATTTTGTTTATATAAACAGTCAATCTCACCAACGTCCGACAAATTCGTCAAAACCTGTGACCACCTGTTGCTCGGCTCGCCAAAGTCGACTTTACTGTACTAGTGTACTGCTCCTACTTTTCTCCACGTCGTACTCCTACGATTCCTATGTATCAGCACCAGCTCCCGCGTTCTGCAACCGCTACCAGCTACTTATCCTTAATCTAGAGTATGAAAAACTCTTGGGTCGTGGTTTCAGCCACTAGTTGGGGGCCAATTTATGTGACGTTCACGAAAACTTAAATTGAAAATACACTACTGGATAATTATATTTTTTATTTCAATAACTTGATATATCAAAGGGCTAACAAAACAGCGAACTGAACTCCGTCCGTCCCTTCCACTGGTTCCTTCCCCACTGAACGTCTCGTCCGCGGCGTTCCATGTTTCACCTCACTTCGCCCAGTAGCTGTTTCACTCACTCACAAATACTTAGTCTAAAATACATACATACAGGGTGGCGCGTTACATGACCTTGCACTGCTCCCGGATGTGACATAGATATTTATCCCAGCCAATTCCTCAAGGGTTCCGGAATGGTTTGAGAGGAGCTTTAATGAGATTTATCTCAAAATTTATCCAGCGGTGATCTGACATTTAGGTACTATCTGCCACATACCAATTGTGGATCACGGTCTATTAACTATACGGTCGGGGGCCGTCAGGGCCAGGTGACGTCCCAAAATTCCCGTAAATAAAAACAAAACATAGTATTTCCCGGAAGATGGACTGAGGTAGACTGTGTCATACGTCACAAAAATCCTCAGTTCTCATTGACTACTTGCTGATGACCCCGACTGTGTAGTTAATAGACAGTGGTTCTGGATTACCTTAGATATACACGCCGTAGTTAATGTGACGTCTATTAATGTCTGACTTCTAGAGTTAACAAATATCGGCACACAGCCTTTATTACTAATAGAAAGGTTGCTAACATTAATATAATCATATAAATATTTACCCCTTGTGTTGTCTTCACTGCCCCAAGCTATATGGTGTGAATTCTTGTTACAGGCCATGATAAGTTCCCATTTCTAGGTGCCGCAGTGTGCTACCAGTTCCTCCATCTCTCTTGTTGGTGGTGGGATAGTCGAATCCTCTGGGGACCTCTAAACCAAAGTGTTTACCAACCCATATTTTTATATACACATGTATCTTAATTAGTCTAAACATTTAACACTTCTTAATATTATTATATTACAAAATTCTGTCAGTTCAATGTCAATCTAAAAAAGAGAAAAAACAAATAATGTTAACTAGGCAATAGATACATTTTTACAATGAAACGAACATAGGTCACACGCATAGTCTTTACTGTAACACTTCTGATGTGATTGTATTTACCTTTGTGAATACTGACGAATCTAGCAACACACCAAGCTAAAGATTGAACATTGTCTTAACTAACACCAGATCATTGACGTTAATTTTACAAGCATACAATTTATTTCGTTGTTGATGTTCTGATGCATATTCAGAACTGCAACGCTTCCAAAACATTTGCTCGATTTTGTTAATCTGATGCCAATGTTTTATTTGATTGGTTAATTGAACTCATGTTAATTTCGGGACAGACAGTTAACGCATTTTCTATGACAGGGCGTGGCGGAGAGATGGTCAAATTTAATATATTCATTTATGAACGGTTTATCATCATTGAATAATTTAACGTTTTTCGTAAATTTGCCCTCAATTAAACATCTGTAAGCATAATCACATGGATCACCTAACAAGCTTAATTTATTTTTAATTGCAGTTGAATCTCGACTTATGGGCTTAACAATTTTTTTTCTGCATATTATTTTCTCTTCATTTGAGAGTATTCTATTATTAAAGCCTTCATCAACCGAGCTAACCAATGTCTGGTTGATTTGGCTACTTGACATATCGATTTCTGCAGGCACTGACCCATGAATAACCCTACCAAATTCTGTATTTTGAAGTACCGGAAGGTTATTCCCCAAATCAATTTTGCCCTTTTTTAATGTCTTCATGAATATTTCAGTCCCTAGCAACATTACAATTTTACCCACTCTATTAAAACTAGGGTCTGCTAACGTAATATGGCGCGGCCATCTTAAATTTCTTAAATCGAATTCACGTTTCGGCGAATTCCCTGTAATATTGTTCATTACGCCCATTGAGGTAATATCCTAGGGAGACGCTATAAGCATTATTTCCCCGTGTAAAAAACGGTAGCACTGGGCGTGGCTAAGTGTAGTAACAATATGGCTGTCTCACCAGGGCCGGACTATTTAGGGTTATAAGTCACAGCTTACAAATTAGGAACTCCGTACCACCAAAATATAATTTTGAAAAATAAAATAAAATTGAAATACTTACATACTATTATTGGTTAAACTCACTGCTTCTACGTAACTGTTATTTATTATATTGTATACTAATTTAATATAAACTAAGTACATTTTGAAAGGAAAATAAACAGAACAAGTGAAGAAAAAACATTTATTGTCCCTTAAGTAAAACAATTTTATTGTTGTGATGCCTTATGCTTTCAGACCTATTTGTTTTATGTTTACTAAAATAGTACATCCTAACATTCGTGTACCTACTTGCAACAGCTTTCAGTAATAAGACTCTATTTGTAAACTGAACCCAAATTTTCCGACGTGCTGGATCCTTAGGAAATCTAAAAGAAAGATACCCTGTAATCTTATTATTTAAGTAAATAATGCTTGACACGTTCGTAAAATAATATATTTTGAATAAAAAATAAATTATAATTTCCCGCATACGGCCCTGCATAATGTTTAGTGTTTTGTAATACAAACCAATGAAATGTTATTCCGGATGATTTCTCTTATCAACACCGTCTCTGCTACTACAGCTACGTTTAGCACACGAAACCCTTATGTCTTTCGATGTTTTATGTGTATAATGTATATAATATACTTCCGAAACACAAAAACACTGAAAACAACTTGACTTAAGTCGATGACAGCTCTTTGACACAAGTGTCGTATCAGTATGGCGGTGCTGAAGCCGCTTTTGATGACGTGACAGCGTCTCCCTAGATACTACCTCAATGATTACGCCAAATGTGGCTCTACATTTATAATCATTGGCTTTAGACTCAATTGTGAGATCCACGGAATTTTCAACCTTTGTCCCAACGCCAGAAACCCCATTGACTTGCCAATTACACATTCCGCGATCTACTCCCAAAATACTTACTAATTCGCTTGTGACATATCATTCGCCAAGTCGAGGAGAACCCTACACTTGTGTTTATTACCCTTTTTGTCGATTACATCAACCATAGCTAAAGGCCATAAAATAATATTTAAAACACCATTGTTTTCAAAATTTGCCTCACTGGCATTTATGATAGTTTTACAAACATCTGTAGAAGTACCCGGACTCGGTTCGACATTGTTGTCTACAGGTTCGTGGTAAACATCTGACACCGTCGCTGACGCAGTAGGTTTCTCAGAATTTGGGATTGGGACATGTAACAAAACATTATGCCTTTTTTTACAAGTGGTGCATCTCTTTCGAAAAACATTTTTCGGACACATGGTTGCCCTTTAGACAAACAAAGCATAATTTATTATCTGTAACAAAGCTTATTCTTACGCGGTGTAGAACTAACTACATCTATCGGCCGTTCGCTACTCCATGCCGGACTGAAAATGTCCGGGCACGAAGCGTTCTACATGCAGTAGACACCATTGAAAGCTGTCGACCTTTATCGCGATCGGCGAGAAACGATATTTTGCAAACACGGAATTCCAGGAAACAACTACTCTGCGGGCTAATGCCCCGACCAGCATTGAATTACACCTGGAAAACCTATAGCAACAGCTAGAGTCATTCGTCAGACGGCCCACCAGACATATACCGGTTTTGAGCTTATTAGCTCTCATCAGTATGCCATAGGTGAGGTATCCGACGAATAATCCTAGCTGCTTTCGTCTGTCTAACCCGACAGAAGGGACCATGAGTACGCGGTGTAGAACTAACTACATCTATCGGCCGTTCGCTACTCCATGCCGGACTGAAAATGTCCGGGCACGAAGCGTTCTACATGCAGTAACTAACTACATCTATCGGCCGTTCGCTACTCCATGCCGGACTGAAAATGTCCGGGCACGAAGCGTTCTACATGCAGGTCGACAGCTTTCAATGGTGTCTACTGCATGTAGAACGCTTTGTGCCCGGACATTTTCAGTCCGGCATGGAGTAGCGAACGGCCGATAGATGTAGTTAGTTCTACACCGCGTACTCATGGTCCCTTCTGTCGGGTTAGACAGACGAAAGCAGCTAGGATTATTCGTCGGATACCTCACCTATGGCATACTGATGAGAGCTAATAAGCTCGAAACCGGTATATGTCTGGTGGGCCGTCTGACGAATGACTCTAGCTGTTGCTATAGGTTTTCCAGGTGTAATTCAATGCTGATCGGGGCATTAGCCCGCAGAGTAGTTGTTTCCTGGAATTCCGTGTTTGCAAAATATCGTTTCTCGCCGATCGCGATAAAGGTCGACAGCTTTCAATGGTGTCTACTGCATGTAGAACGCTTCGTGCCCGGACATTTTCAGTCCGGCATGGAGTAGCGAACGGCCGATAGATGTAGTTAGTTCTACACCGCGTACTCATGGTCCCTTCTGTCGGGTTAGACAGACGAAAGCAGCTAGGATTATTCGCCGGATACCTCACCTATGGCATACTGATGAGAGCTAATAAGCTCGAAACCGGTATATGTCTGGTGGGCCGTCTGACGAATGACTCTAGCTGTTGCTATAGGTTTTCCAGGTGTAATTCAATGCTGGTCGGGGCATTAGCCCGCAGAGTAGTTGTTTCCTGGAATTCCGTGTTTGCAAAATATCGTTTCTCGCCGATCGCGATAAAGGTCGACAGCTTTCAATGGTGTCTACTGCATGTAGAACGCTTCGTGCCCGGACATTTTCAGTCCGGCATGGAGTAGCGAACGGCCGATAGATGTAGTTAGTTCTACACCGCGTACTCATGGTCCCTTCTGTCGGGTTAGACAGACGGAAGCAGCTAGGATTATTCGTCGGATACCTCACCTATGGCATACTGATGAGAGCTAATAAGCTCAAAACCGGTATATGTCTGGTGGGCCGTCTGACGAATGACTCTAGCTGTTGCTATAGGTTTTCCAGGTGTAATTCAATGCTGGTCGGGGCATTAGCCCGCAGAGTAGTTGTTTCCTGGAATTCCGTGTTTGCAAAATATCGTTTCTCGCCGATCGCGATAAAGGTCGACAGCTTTCAATGGTGTCTACTGCATGTAGAACGCTTCGTGCCCGGACATTTTCAGTCCGGCATGGAGTAGCGAACGGCCGATAGATGTAGTTAGTTCTACACCGCGTACTCATGGTCCCTTCTGTCGGGTTAGACAGACGAAAGCAGCTAGGATTATTCGTCGGATACCTCACCTATGGCATACTGATGAGAGCTAATAAGCTCGAAACCGGTATATGTCTGGTGGGCCGTCTGACGAATGACTCTAGCTGTTGCTATAGGTTTTCCAGGTGTAATTCAATGCTGGTCGGGGCATTAGCCCGCAGAGTAGTTGTTTCCTGGAATTCCGTGTTTGCAAAGCTTATTCTTTGTTGCACAGAAATTCTACAAAATTTAAAGCATCGTTTTATCGAATGAGGTCCACTACAAAACAAACATTTGAAATTAGTATTATTGTTAATATGATTTACATAGGTTGCAGTGCGATTCGCGGATACATCGTGTCGCGATGTTATCTCTAACGTAAAGCATCGATCTTCTAATATTTCTAAGAATTTTTGTAATACAGGGAAAGTGGACTTGTTGCGCCGACTTTCGTAAGCCTGAACTAAACTATTGTCTCTCTTTTGCGATAATATGTAATCAAATATAATGTCACACTGTTCTATGGGCACGTTTAACGATTTTAGAGAGTTAAAATGCTGGCTAAATTTATTTAACAACGCACGCAGCCCAGTGTAACTTCTACCAGCATGAGGTAAATCAAAAATACCGCTCATATGTGTTTTTAAAGGCATTGCTTTATTATCATAACGCCTTGTTAATGTTTCCCAAGCCCTTTCATAATTTTCTTCCGAAGCATGCAAACATTCTAATAATGAAGACGCTTCACCTTTCAACGAACTTTTTAAATAATATAGCTTTCTTATATTAGATAAATCCGTATTGTGTACTAAATTTATAAACAAATCTTTAAAATTATGCCACGTATTATAATCCCCTGAGAATTGAGGTAGGTCGATTTTTGGCATAGCAAAATCATTATTTGTCATAGCAACGCTCGCAAGCCGTATTATGTGCCTCAAGTTTTGATTCTATCAAATCACACAAGCAATATTTAATATCTAAGAATTTATTTTCTATTACTTCTCGATCCGCGCTATGCTCCGCTTCATTTATAATTTCTAAATTAGACTGTACTTCGTCATACTTATTGTACAGCTCTTCTAGGTGCTTTAACCTATTTTTTAAATTGGTGACAGTAGCTTCATTGGTGGCAGTCTTTACAAAATTTTCTACTCGCGCGATAGTGGCTTTAATTGAACCGTGTTTAGCCACTATTGCATGTACTTCAGCCATTATGAAATTGATCAAAATTTAAGCAAAACAATCAAACTTTCAAAATGACAATTTTTCAAAGCAAATGTTGATCTTCAAAGCAAATGTTTTGTAAGCTTGTGAATTACTTAATTTAAACAAAACAAACAATTACAGCAATTTAAGCTTCAAGCTTAACTTTTGAGTAACAGAATAATAACCAATATTACGAAGATTTTTCCGATACCTATACCACTTTGCACTAAATTGCCTCTAGTCACAACACTTAATCACTGTGAAAACGTACCAACGACCTTATTACCTATGTCTCGGCTACGATGATGCTTCTCACACTCTGCACGTCGCTGACTGTTTCCACTTCCTCTGGTACTTCCTGGGTTGCTGCTAAACAGGAACCACTAATTCACGTTACACGTTGAAATTTTTACTTTCACTTAACTTTCGAAACACCTTTTTTTGGAATTTAGCAAATCCCCAAATTACAACACTTTCTTAATCTCTTTTGGATTTTACACACTTTTCTCCACTTCGGAGTATCAGCTCTAAAATTGTGGCGTATTTTAATTGAACTTTAATTATCAATGACTATATATGATTACTAAATCCGGCTCAAAGGACCAAAATGTCGCTACCACGTTAACCTTATACTTATGGTAGCTGAATAAAAGGCGATTCCTTTTATACTAATTTTTCGAGCTGTACAAGATATATACATATGGGTAAAAAATGCAAGACACTTATTTTATACCCCTAACTCCAACGGCTCTAGAGTACCTGCTCTGCCGAGGTCTCAAGTACAACTGCCTTTCTATTACACTTGTTGTTAAAGAAATACACTTGTTCCCTTTTTCAGGCCAAATTCCTTAAACACATTTATAATCTACATCTGGTTCCTTTCATACTCCGCAAAGCAGGCAAAAGCTCAGTAACATATTGTGTGCAGTATTTATGCGATATTTTTATTTTATAAACTAGGTCAATGTCACGGTTATTGAAGGGACATTGATAAAACCCTTAAAAATAGTATCAAATCCTTTGTACTTTTTTAAAACATTTACATTTTATAAAACAGCAACAATTATTTTAAAACATTAAGTTTTACTGGCAATAATTATTAGTAAGTAACGTATTAAAATCCACCTACCAATACTATTTAATAATAATAATTAGTTAATAGATCAGTAAAAAATTGTATTTTTTACGTACTTTTACATACATACGTACTTTTCTACAACACTCAAATGGTTTTAGGATCCATACTTCATCAGAATTGACAGAAAAGTATAATGACTGATGAGTCGCAATGTTATAAAAAAGCATATTGAAAAGATTATTCATTGCAGTTTTTTCTTTTTTGTATCTCCGTTACTTAACATCTAGACGTCGGAACTTGTATCATTGGCAGTTTATTAGGATCAGACCGAGGTGTATACATGCAAAAATATGTTAAACATAGGTATTTGCATTGAACTGGTGTTGTTATTTCTAGTGACTCGCATCGCCGAAATTTCATCTCAATAAATTGGAAGCTGTAGTTTTGCATATCCAGACTTGTCTTCTGCATTCATATTACCTCACTTTCACATTTCATGGCCTCACAATTATGTCAAACTATGTCACTATTTTTGTTATATCTTCTGCATGTGCGTGTTCTAGTACTTTTGATGCGATCAAATGAGATCTTGTGGCAAAATTTTGGTCCAATGCACCTATTATATCGTGTTATTTTCCATCCACCAGCAGTAGTTGTTTTGTCAACACTTAATCATAAATACTTGTCTTTTAAATCGGAGCGAATACTGGCTTTTACGGTTGATTTTCGTTTGCAGTCAAGTAAAATATTACATAGAGTACATTGTACCATTAAATACTAACTGGCAAATCGTGAATCCATTTTTCTGTGGTTTTTCTGCACGGTATCCGTCGTGACATTGTGTACAGTTAACTTGTACTCGTGAACGTAATGTAAATAATTAACACGTAGTGCACTACATCAAAGCTACGTATGTACTGAATTCATTATAAAATATCAGCTTCGGTCGCGCCGCGCTGCGTGGAATACGACCCTGAAATGACGGGACAAGTTCCGACGTCTAGACTGGTAACAACTAACTGGCAACACCGTAGACATGGTTCTGCAGTGAAACTCGGACGCTGTACAGGGGCGGCGTGTATAGCAATTTGGGTGCAGTTTAAAAAATTAATTATAACTCGGCTATTTATTTGATTTTAAAAAAACTAATTTCAGATTAGCAATCTAGGGAACACAGACTACCCCCCCTCCAAACCGGACCCCCTTCAAAGTTACACCCTGTATATATTTATTAAAAATAAGAATATCTTTGGCAAATAAATTAAGTATTACAACTTAAATATTTTTATATATCAATGGCAATCTGCGATTTTGTGATTCAGCAAAATAATGAATTGTTTTTTTTTTAATTCTGACAATTATCGTTTTTCTATAGAAATAAAAGATATATTTGACAGGCGATCTTGAGCTATCGTATTTCTAGCAAAAGTTTTTATACGCTTAAGTGCTGAAAATGACCGTTCTACAGAAGCTGATGTTACGAGAATTGTTGACACTAAAGATAAAAGTTTGTATGTTTGAGGTAGGCAATTTATTAATTTATTATTCCAAATCAAACTAAGCATTTCTTGGAGCGATGTTGAACTGCCTAAAAGTTGTTGATCGCAGTACAGTACACATACTTCATTCCGTAGTAATGCTCTATCAAACATCGGATATTGTTTTATTAAACTGTCCATTAAATCATTCGGGAATTATTTTGAAAATATTGAAAAATTATCAGGATTTACTAAATCGAAACATTGCAAACTATTTAAGTCAGAAAATCTAATTTCAATTTGAACTATTATAGTATCTAATATTTCACAAAAAATTTATTTGAATGAATATCAGTTCTTTCAAAATTATATGATGTTTTCCTTTTCTTTGATGGCGGGCCATCGTTAATAGTTTATACAATGTCTTCTAAGAAAATACTATACAAAGTGTTGAAATGTATCTCATTATTGCGAAAGTCTTTCAATTTTGATAAAAGTGCATTAATTCTCTTTTTAGAATATGTTACGTCTGTTAATTTATTTTGCAAAATTTGGAATACAACATCGGTTTGTTCAAAAATCATTTTAAAGGTTTTCAGGAAAAAAATGAAGTATTTGTCCAACAACAATTGTTTTAATCCATAAGCGGATCTCAAACTTTGCTGGTCATTTAAGAAATCGTCACTATCCGAGATGAAATCAAAAACTTCAATATGTTGTTTTCTGTTTCTATAAGTTTCAACAGTAAAAACAGCTCTAGAAGAAAAATTCCAACGAGTGGGAGCATTACTTGGAATTCTGTGAATTACGAAAACCCGGAGATTTGAAAAAAAATATCACTTTGTGACGCAAAACTTACCAAAATAAAAGAATCAGCACCTGGACTGGCTTAGCTGGCCTGCTAACTGCAGTGAAGATGGGGCAGGTTCCATATACTGTCATTTGTTTAAAAGAAGGGGCGCCACATGGTTACAACTAGCCAGTCTATCGCGAGAATCAACTCGAAAAACCATGAATCCAAGTCGCTATCCAATCGGTTGTATTTCTGGTGCAAAACTAATTCCAACAGTAGTTCTGATTAACGTTTGGTAAAGATAAAATAAATGAAAAAAAAAAACTCTATCAATTTTAAGTCCTATATTACAGAAGGTTGATGGTGTCAGTGGAAATAATCAATCTACATCGATTTATCATTCAGTTAATTGCAATGTAATTGTTCAGGTAAGTATTTAACAGTTTATACCTCCCTAATCATAAATATCCAGACTTATGTAAGAACTCACTAAACCAGGTATCAAATTATCAACAATGATTTTCAGTATCCCCCTGTATATAGCTATATGAGGGTTCACAACGCTTACACAAATAATAAATGTAGTATTTAATATAAATAGTGAGGAACAGTGCTGTGTGTATTTGGTAAGATAAGTATTCACTTTGTAAAACTGTGTTAATTTTTCTTTATTGTTATATTTCAGATCCTGTCCAGCACCGCAAATTCTCAATAGGACACTTGTGCTGAATCCAGAATTTACTATGTAAGTAACCAGTTTTATTACGTACCAAGGTGAGTTAATGAACAAAGTATGGTACTGAAAATTGATAATTAATTTACTTATCGTTTTTTTTTTACTGTTACAGGACCTGATTTGCCAAAACAAAAAAAATAATAATAGGACTCTAAATAATAGATCTTTATACGTAAATTAAGAATATATATGTATGTCGATCAGACAGACTAATCAAATATTATAGAAAGTGGATCAGACAGTAGCTGTTTAAACCTAACTAAAGAACTATTTACTTATTAACTAAATTTGCTTAATATCCTAATAATATCCCTTAAGTCTAATAATTAATAGTTTACTGTCTTTCTTTCAGATTATAAAGATTACAGTATAGACGTTAAAAATTGACTTTTATTATACCAGAAAGAGATAAAAAATAATGTAAGTTGGATATGTGACTTGCGTGATCAGGTATCCTAGCAGGTTATCCTGGCCTCCAAAGCACGTTTCAACAGGAGAATCCTGGCTAGTCCTCGCACGAGCCGCCCCTGCACCAAAGGTGTAGGAAATAACAAACTCGAAACCAAAATTCTGTGGTGTTATCTCAGCCTGGTTTTCGTCTCTCCAGAACGTGTTGGTTGTGAAAGGAAGATCAATTTTCCGCTCGTAAGAAAAACCCTTCTTTGAAGGGTTTTCTAAGCCAACAATCCTGGGTTTCTGCCTTGTGATATCTAATCTAATCCCCAAGAAAAAGGGTAACTTCTCAAAAAAATACCATAACCATCGTATGCAGCACTCAAAATTACATCAGAAGTTACAAATAAATCACTCCTAGGTTTATCCCTCGTTAGGATGATTAACAAAAATCAAATTCTAGGAGAGATTCACAAATATCACACACAGGATACCCATTGTAAGAAAAAACAGACATCCAAGAAACATACCAAATGTAAAAGGAAATAAAGATTCTCTAATTGACTAAATCACGGGTAGAAACCTCTGTTCGACGTATCGCGGGTGAAGAATAATGAGTTTCCTACTCGCGAGATGGTAGCGCTTGGCCACTTGTCGAAATCTTAAGTACCGTCATACTTAGACGCTAACGTTGTAACTTAAATACCTAATAAACTAATTTTAAAATACTTAGTGAAAACTGTATGAAATTATGATAAATATAAATATGAAGTTATTAAATAGAAAAATTACCGTAACAACTTCTTTAATTCCGTTGCAAGCTTTACTTAACACTAAATTTAATTTATGTGCGTAGCAGTGGTTAAAATAAGCTTGAGGAGCAACGTCTTTTATTTTTCTTTAAAGACCATTAACATGACCTGACATTACTACGGCATCATCATAGGTTTGACCAATTAATTTATTTTTAAGTCAAATTTGCCAAATTCATTAATTAGTAATGTAAACAAACTGTCCGCGTCTCTTCCAGTTGTTACGTCATAAAATCCAACAAATCTTTCAACAACTTCTCCATGTATTACATATCTAAAAAATACTGATAGCTGAGACTTACAGGTAATATCTGTGGTTTCATCTACTTGCCAGGAAAAAAGTCACAATTGTTTAATTCTTCATAAATTTTACCTTTGACAATGGAACTAATACTCTCAATTAGATCATTTTGAATAGTTTTAGAGGTTCCCGAAAAAACAGTGGCATTATCTAAGAAATTTTGCAAATTAGAATCGTATATTTTTAATAAATTTATTAATTCTTTAAAGTTTCCCTAATTAGAAGAATCCGCTTTTTTATTATGACCGCGAAAATAAATTTCTTGAGACGATAAAAATATTACTACATCGATTAATCTATATGTAAAATATCTCTATTTTCACGGACCTTCTCATTATAATTTTGTATTTCTATTTTGTGAGCAGAATCTAAAGCATTTACAATATTACGTTTACCCAGCATTTCAAATTTAATACGCGATGAAATATGTTGCTGAGATTTTGCATGCCTTTCGAGACCTCGTGTTATATTTTGCAAATTATTAAAACCCATCCTGCCCCAAACGGATAAGTTATCATTAGTAAATAACAAACATTGCCAACAGTATAATTTATTTCTAATAGTTGATGCGGTTAACCAGTCGTTTTTGTTATAATTATTATTGTTAAATCTCCTATTTTGTTTCTCAGCTATTACAACTAAAGACGGCAAAGAAGGTGTTGGTCTAGATTTTTGTTTAATTATCAGCTTTTCATCGTAACTGAGAGTATGAAATCCTTTTAATGCCAAATAATCTACAATGTCCATGCAACTAGAGAATCTGTTATTGTCACTTTGAGCACTCATTTTTTAAATAAAGTTTTAAATACGTGCCAGTAAAATGTAAAAGATTGCTTGTCAAACACAAATTCTTAAAAAAACTTTTAAATGACACAAAAACACCCGTTATCACAATCCCGCGAAATTACAGATCATAGATTACATGATTACAATACAAATGATAAATGTTTTTATCTCAAGGGATGATTCTTCACTTAAAATTAAAATAAGGTTTTTCATATAAAATGGTGCCTCTGCCCCTTCACGGATTTGCGGCCCGAAAAAGGAACATGCTCTGCACATACTCTGCAAAAATACTGATTTTACGCAGTTAAGTAATAAAAAAATTACTGCCCATTTATTTTTTTCGTGTGAAAAAAATAAGATATAGAGAAAGTTACAAAAATAATATTAGATACGCTTTTGCTACTATCGAAAAAGTATATTTATTGGATAATTTATTGATTATTATTGAGTGGAAGGGGAAAAGTGCACTCATTTACAATCGCCATTATGGCCATAAAATATGTTTTGAATGTCTTGATTTATTTAAAATACTCGTAAATACTTTAATAATTATTTTAATAAAAGAGTTGTGTTACTTTTTTATATGTGGGAAGTGCTGAATAGGGGCGACATTTAGATTATCGCACGCAGGCGCGAAATACCCTAGCTACGGCCCTGCATATATGAATTCGCTGGAGGCTTACCGCGCTTAGCGGCCAGCAGCTCCGTTAGGTTAGCATGGGCTACGGTATTCGGAGAGCGCGAAGTTTCAAGCACATTCAAAATTCACGTATTTATTTGCTCACTCGAGATGTCAATTAGTAATTAGTTGCATGTGAAAATAGATTTATAACAAAATAAATATAAAAATATGATATAGGTAGGTACTTATGTAATGTAAAATAAAATAGTTATTTATGCAACAAGTACAAAAAGTAAGTGTTTATTGCACGCGATTTTTTACTCAAAAATGGTGAGACCATTTACATTCCACCTCGCCGATCTTCTTGAAATTTTGCACGTCCCCATAATTTACCGTTCTGAACAACTTTTTCAAGTAACATTTTGCTGTATTTTCAGTAGAAAACGCACTTTACCTGAAACGATAGCAGTTTTCATTCGGTACACTGAATATTTCAAATAGGATTATTTCGAAAACTGTTACTCCTAACGACTCCAACAGGGTATACCTTTTCCAGATACAACTGGTAGGAGAATCGATTGTTTCTATAGTCAGATGGATACACTAAGCTGCAAAAAAGTTCTGCCATTTAAAAGAAATGTGATATGCCATAAGTGGCGCCCTATACTAGTGAAGTCAAAATTAGTTAAAAATTCTTATTTGCCGTGCCAAAAAACATAATTGTGCCAATTTTTTTTAATACTCCGACAGGTTTCAAAGTTATTGATATATTTCAAAATAAAATTCTAGCATCGAACGCCCTGTATTTTTGAAACCAGCAACATTCGGATAAGGCATATTTGGCTCAATCGACTTTTTTTGGTTACCAGTATCTCCAGCTCCGAGATTTCCCAACCTTTCACAGACACCCTCTGTATATTGTAAACCATTAAATAGTGTAGTTATAGTTCATTACAATAATTAACATTTCCTGTAGAAAACAATTTTTAAAATATAGTAATATCCATAAAGTATAATTTAATGTTGACAAAATAAAAGATTTAAAACATGAAATATAATACGTAGTGTTAAAGTAACTAGGTGGGGTATCTACTTATTATATAAACATAATGTTGTTCTGAATAAATGTTCTCCTTTTCTTGCACTGATACAATATTTAATAGATAATAATATGTCTTATTTTTCACAGAATATATTACAAATTACAGAATATTTTATAATAAGGAGGAGGTGTTCACTCCTCAGGCTGAGCGATTTTTTTTCTATAAAATCCTCCTCTTATGTACAGTAATTAGAGAATTATCTCTGTGAGAAACGGCACACATTTTATGCTATTTATTACAAATTATCTTGTGACGATCCTGCATTTTTTGTATACATTAAACTTTCACACTCCTATATGTAAACAATGTACTTTCGATTTGTTGTTCATCTTTTCAGCAGTTCCAAAATTTAGCAACAGATTTCAGCTCATTTCAGCATTTCAACTCCGTGTTTTTTGCCAATTCTCTTGTGAATCAATTTTAGATTGATTTATTTTTCTCAGTTCCCTGCAGTTATTTGGTTATTTATTTGATTATTTGATGATATGCGTCATATGCATACAGGGTGTCTCATAATTAGCTGCCAACCCTGAACAGGACGATTCTATGATTAAAACTAAGTAAAAGAGTTCATATGAACATGGGTCCGGAACACTGAAATGTAATTTTATATTATAATGACTGGAATGCCCTAAAAGTTGCGCGAATGGATTATTATTTATGATCAGCGCCATATTTTGTTTTGTGCCTCTAGCAATGGTGGAGCAGTAGGGGCTTAGCTGATTGTGAATTGAAATGAAATTGAATTCTGGATATGAAGAATTATTTCGTGCTATATGCTGGTTAATTTTACAGTCCCTTATAAAGCATGACATGTTCCAACAATAACACCCACAAAAATACACAAAGAATAACACTAACGAGATACGAGATAAAAGAAGAAACCACGCTGTACGCCAATGACGTGTTTACAAACAAAATAATGGGAAATTAAGAACACAATTCATATCGTACGTGCAGATGGTTATCTCTCTCGCACCCACGTACAATCGGCGTCAGCTTAAAGTCCGCAGTTATATTTCTTGTCTCTTTCTACATCACCCCACTCCAAAAGTTTGTTCAACAATGTGTTAAAAGTAGGAGGAGCCAGCAGAATCAAAATCCCGGCCGCCCGTCATTGGTCACGAGGTATAAGTTTTTCTATGCCAGAGCCTACATAAACAGAGCGAATATACCTAACCAACCTAACATCGCCAATCCCTTATCTATGAACAGAGCCGCGACATTCTGCATGTGATTTTATTATATTATGGCTCTGTTATTTTATTATGTGGGCTCTGATAGTGCCTCGCACTCCTCGATCGGGCCGTGAACCTAATTGACCATTCCCATACTGTTTTTAAGAATATCATATTTATAACTACCTATATTAGTTTAATAATTTAGATTGTTGTTTACAGTTATTTACTACCTGTGTTCAGCCTGTCAGTTTTTTCTTTTTTTAAAGAACGCAATTATTTACGAAGATCATTCCCTTCTGTTTTGCTTAAAAATAAAAAACGACGAGCTTTTAAGACAAATGAAATGACCTTCACAGTACTAAAGACAATAGTTCGACTTATCGTCACTGGTCAGTAAAAATTTTAAATTTTTTAATTAGGTACCACAAAAAATTACGTCAACTTAAAATGACAGGTATCAATTTTGTAAGCAGAAAACCGAGATTTTTCTAAATTTTCATTAATAACTAGAAAATGGGATAACGAAACTTAACTGAAATTTTAGCACGAGTAATAGCGTTGAGTGATTAATTTATCACTCAACGTCAACGGTAATAGTTCAGGCTATATATGGTCCAAATTTAAAATTTTTGCGCCAATGAAATCCTTGTTAATAAACAAATGTTAATATGCCCGTTTTCCAATATGTTTTACCGTCAAGGCTGGTTTCGCAAATGATAGAAACCGACTCATAAAGAAGGCGTGTCACAGTTTTATACATAGCGAGTAACACCCGGCTTCCGTCCACTACGATGAAACAGTTTGTATGCGATACAGACAAAGACAGCGAACATCAGAGCAGCTCGCATAAAACCAGACGCATTTGTAACCGCCCAAAAAACGAGAGCCACGTGTAGATTTTACGTTTGTTCAGATATGAATGAGCGTGCTTCCCCGGCTGACCTGTCTTCGCAGCTGTCCACAAATAATCTTGAAACGATTTCAAATATTAATTTACAAGAAACAGTGTACGGACAAAACATATAGGGCGATTTAATATCTGTAGTAGTGTATCCATAAATAATTTGAAATGATTTCAAATATAAATTTACAAAAAACAGTATATCGACAAAATATACAGGGCGATTAATATTTGCAGTAATGTATCTTCACAGCTGAAACAGTATACTATTGACAAAATCTACAGGGCGATTATATTTGTTGGTAATACTTTATGTTTCTAAAATTATAAATATAATAGATCTGTAAATATCTATACTTCGCATCTACTTGAAATATTTGTATATTTACCGCAAATAAAAAGTGAACTGAAATAATCAATTTGAGAATTTTAATTATTTTTTGTTTTAGTTGTTAAGTGTGTATAATGTAGTTCTTTGTGTGGATACATTTTTTTATTATTATGTGATAAACAGGGTGTTCACGGAAGGAAAAGCTTCGTCTTTTAAAATTTACAACTCATGTAGCATTCAATCTCTGACATTTCTATTTAGGGTGTCTCACTATTAATTAGCAGAACTTAAGAATATTAAATTCCTTCGTTTCTGAGATGCAGGGCGTTGAACTTTATTATTTATTTATTTATTTATTAACGAAATAACCGCTGACAAACAAAAATCAGTATGTTGCGGCGAAAGGTAGGTATTTGAGAGCAAATAATTCGTCACCGAAAATCATCACATATTAATTTTAGTGGTGGAAATAGAGGGGTGTCTAATTGAAATTTTGCTAATGTTTTTGGAAAATATGAAAGGGTATTCAATTATATCCAGAAGAAGCCCTCTTATGACTTATAAACAGTGTTTTCTGTTTTTCTTGAAAACGCCATGTCGTATCGACTTCAATAAATAAATAATACAATTCAAGGGCCTGTATTTCATTTAACAAAACATTTTAGAACATATTTATAGGAACTTTTAGTCTCAAAATGAGGTATTCAGAATAAATTCTTGCTGTTTGATGTCCATCAAAAAATATACTCACTTTTTATGAGTGCAAGATGCGGAGCCCTTGGCTGGTAATGTAAGCTTTGAAGATAGTAAAAAAACGCGTCTATTTTTACAAAATGAAAACGGGCAATGGAAATTGAAAAAAGGGCATAGTTATTATTATCAAATACAAGGGCAGATGACAATAACTCGGGCTAAATACTGTTATTTTATAGTTTGGACTCCTCTAGGAATGGTTGTAGATAAGGTAATTTAAGAACAATCTAGTAAAGATTTATGCCCATTAATTATTTTGTGTATCTATCTATTATAGGTTGAAAGAGATGATCAGTTTTGGGAATGTATGGTGATAAAATTAAAACATTTCTATTATGATCATATGTTACCTGAAATAGTAAAAATGTCATAGTTAAATAAAATTATTTATATAAGTATGTAGTTTAAATTGTCTGTAATGTATGAAAGTGCAAATAATAATACAATTTGACGTTTGGATATTTTTTCCATATTATTGTGGTTCCAAAAGTTAAAAAGTTAAATCTTTTCAATTTAGAATTAATGTCTAATTTACAAATCGCATATGTGTTGATATATACTGAAAAATTATTTGAAATGTAATACTTTTGTAAAAGATTTGATTAAAACGTATTCTTTTCCTGCAAAATAATCCTGTTTCTTCGGCCAAATATTTTAAACAAAAATCACTGAAAATAGTAGTTCAGTTAAACATTTATGAATGGCTGCACATTGACTATTACTCACCACACTATACAAATAACTATACACACTGTATAACTAAAATAAATAATCTGCATAACGTGTGATTATTTCTTTCAGTACATTAATTATTTCAGATTCTTATGTTATATAAATATACGTAATTATTATAAATTATGTGTCCTATACCTACCTACAAAATTAATTACCTTCAAATTCAGAAATTAAATAAAGTACAATTAAAATAAATAAATTTTGAGGTTGTTTAGAGATTGGTTAGATATTTTTTATATATAAAAATTTAAAATAAAAATTTGAAATTGAAATTCAAAATGAAATATCGACAACGTCAAAAATATTATATACTACTGAAATATTAATAAATAAAATTAAAAATTATATAAAAATGAAAAAATTAATAAAATATTACCTTATTTATTTGTATATTTACTGCAAATAAAAAGTGAACTGAAATAAAAAAAAATATAATTTAATAAATTTTTTGTTTTAGTGTAAAGTTTATATAATTATCTTCTTATTATACATATTATTATGTGATAAACTGTTCACAAGGAAAAGCTGTCTTTTAAAATTTACAACTATGTAGCATTCAATCTCTGACATTTCATTTACTCACTATTAATTAGCAGAACTTAAGAATATTAAATTCCTTCGTTTCTGAGATGCAAACTTTATTATTTATTTATTTATTTATTAACGAAATAACCGCTGACACTCAGTATGTCAAAATAGGTATTTACAAATAATTCTAAAAATCATCACATATTAATTTTAGTGGTAAATAGATGTCTATGAATCAAAAAGTGGCCTAATTGAAATTTTGCTAATAAAATATGAATATTCAATTATATCAGAAGAATCTTATGACTTATAAACAGTGTTTTATTTTTCTTGAAAAATGTCGTATGACTTCAATAAATAAATTACAATTCAATGTATTTCATTTAACAAAACATTTTAGAACATATTTATAGAACTTTAGTCTCATGATATTCAGAATAATTTGCTGTTTGATGTCCATATAATCATTTTATGAGTGCAAGATGCGGAGCTTCTGAATGTAAGCTTTGAAGATATAATCATTTTTACAAAATGAAAACGGGCAATGGAAATTGAGGGCATAGTTATTATTATCAAATACAAGGGCAGAAAATAACTCGGGCTAAATACTGTTATTTTATAGTTTGACTCTCTAGAATGGTTGTAGATAAGGTAATTTTGAACAATCTAGTAAAGATTTAGATAATTATTTTGTGTATCTATCATTATAGGTTGAAAGAGATGATCAGTTTTGGGAATGTATGGTGATAAAATTAAAACTTTCAATTATGATCATATGTTACCTGAAATAGTAAAAATGTCATAGTTAAATAAAATTATTTATATAAGTATGTAAAATTGTCTGTAATGTAAAAGTGTAATAATCAATTTGACGGTTTGGATATTTTGTCCATATTATTGTGGTTCCAAATATTGTTAAATCTTTTCAATTTATGAAAACTAATTTACAACGCATATGTGTTATATATACTGAATTATTTGAAATGTAATATTTTAGTAGGGTTAAAACGTATTCTTTATTGACAGTTAATCAGTTTTTGTCGATATTTCATTTTAGTAGTTCAGTTAAACATTTATGAATTACATTTATTTCAGATATAAAATAACTATATTTTATAGTTAGATATTTGACTAAAATAAATGAATCCTTTATAAAACGCAGAAATAAGTGAGATCTCAATTATTGTACATTAATTATTTCCAGAGGTTAGTAAATATATTAAATTTTAGATAATTATTGTATAGAGTTTTGTCTGTGGATGTTCATTAGCATACCTATCAGAGAATTAATATGACTTCATTGATAGAATTAAGATAAAGTACAATTAAAATAAATAAATTTCTTAAACAGTAAAAATTGGTTAGATATCTTTAAACATCTTATATTTTTTTCATTGATTAGTGTTCCAATAGAGTCTTGTTAATACATTTTTTTCTAATTCCATAAATTTCTGGTTATTAAATGGTTAGGCTCTTTTAAACACCTTATATTTTTGTCCGTTAATTAGTTTTCTAATAGACCCTGTTAAATATTTTATCAAAAAATTTTTATATTTCCATACATTTATTTTTATTTATTATAGTTTTCAGAGATTGGTTAGGCTTTTTAAACACCCTGTATTTTTTTCATTAATTAGTGTTCTAACAGACCCTTAAATATTTTATCCAAAATTTTTTATAGCTCTATACATTTTTAGGGTTTTTAGAGATGGGTTAGCTTTTTTAAACACCTTGTATTTTTTTTTGTTAATTGCTTCTTGACCCTTGTTAATTGTTTCGTCAAAAATGTTTTGTAGTTCCATAAATTTTTAGTGTTTTTAGAGATTGGTTAGGCTTTTTTAACACACTGTAATTTTTTCGTTAATTAGTGTTCTAATAGACCCTTGTTAAATGTTTCATCAAAAATGTTTTGTAGTTCCATATATTTCTAGGGCTTTTAGAGATTGGTTAGGCTCCTTCAAACACCCTGTATTTGTTTCGTTAATTAGTCTTCTAATAAATTCTTGTTAAATGTTTCATCAAAAATTTTGTGTATTTTCATAAATTTTTAAGGTGTTTAGAAATTGTTAAGCTTTTTACACACCCTGTATTTTTTTCTTTAATTAGTGTTCTGATAGACCCTTGTTAAATGTTTTATCAAAAATTTTTGTATTTCCATAAATTTTTAGGGTTTTAGACATTGTTAAGCTTTTTTAGACACCCTGTATATTTTTCTTTAATTAGTATTTTAATAGACCCTCGTCAAAAGTTAGATATAATTTTTTTTTAAATTCATTAATTTTCAGAGGTTTTAAAGATTTAAACACTCTGTATTTTTTTCATTAATTAGTGTTTTAATAGACCCTTGTTAAATCTCTGAACAACATTTTTATTATTCCATTCATTTTTAGGGTTTTTAGATATTGTTGGTTTTTTTAAATACACTGTATTTTTTTCGTTAATTAGTGATCTAATAGACCCTTGTTAAAAGTTTCATCATTTTTTTTAAATCCATTAATTTTCAATGTTTTTAGAGATTGTTTAGTTTTTTTAAACACCCTGTATTTTGTTCGTTAATTAGTGTTGTAATGGACCCTTGTTAAAAGTTTAATCACAAACTTTTTTTAAGTTTTATTATTTTGAGTGTTTTAAGAGATTGGTTCAGTTTTTTTAAATACCCTGTATGTTTTCGTTAATTAGTGACCTAATAGACTCTTCTTAAAAGTTTCATATAATTTTTTTTTAATCCATTAATTTTTAGGGGATTTAGAGATTGTTAAGTTGTTTTCAACACCCTGTATATTTTTTTCATTAATTGGTGTTAAATAGACCTTTGTTAAAAGTTTAATCAAAAACTCTATTGAAATTTTATTATTTTGAGGGTTTTAAGAGATTTGTTAATTTTTTTAAAATACCCTGTATTTTTTCGTTAATTAGTAAGGTAATAAATAGTCCCTTTTTGAAAGATTCATCTAAAATTTTTTTTTAATCCATTAATTTTCAGGGTTTCTAGAAATTGTAGTTTTTTTTAAACACCCTATATTTTTGTATTAATTAATATTCTAATAGACCCTTGTTCAATCTCTGATCAAAATTTTTTTTTATTCCCTTCATTTTTAGGGTTTTTTAGAAATTGGTTGGGGTCTTTTAAACACCCTGTATTTTTTTCGTTAATTATTATTCTAAAGAACCCTTGTTAGACGTTTTACCAAAAACAATTTTTTAGCTCTCTTGATTTAAAGTTTTTTTTAATGGTGAAACATTTTTCAACACTTTGTATACAGAACGGTCTTTCGCAGGTTTAATAACCGTTCCGAAGTTAAATCTTCAAAAATAAAATTTCCTCGAAAATGGAAATTTTATTTTCTCCTTATCAATTTTTATATTAACACCCTGTCTATCACTCTGTTAAATTATAGGAGTAACATCTTCGAATTTTATGAATGAATTGTGACGTGTAAAGGCGGAGCTTTATTTCAAGTTCCACCCAAACGTCTCACGTACCAAGTTAAAATTTCAGTAAATTTAAGAAATTATTGGAAAATTTGAACCCATTTTTCTCAGTCATTTTTGTATATATTGGTATGGGACAAACGTGAAAAATCATTAAAAAAATATATCTATAACTTGCTCGTGGCCGAATTTCCGCTTATAAGGGAACCAAAAATCGAAAATTATTTTTTTGCTGTATTTCTGAATTTATTATCAAAATTTTAACGCGAGGAAGTGATAGATAATTATTAAATAGAACTACAGTTAAAAAATGAAATTATTCTGTCGGAAAATAAATGAGAAAAATGGGTTACGGCTTATTCAGGCACTGCGAAACCAGCCTTAATTATTGTGGTAAAGTGTTGCCACGTTCGATAATAAAAAAAAAACTTCAAAAATGAAGGATGTTATGCCCGGCTATGAAATTACCTAATAATGGCATAATTGGTATTAAAAATAAGAAATAAATAGTTGAATACTAATAAAGAGAGAATATAGTTTATTTACTATATCAACAGGAAAACTGTAAATGGTAATCTGCAAAACAAATAGTATAATCTAACAAAATGAAATTACCTGTCTAAGCTGGAGGTAATATTATAAGGAAACAAATATATTTTTATAATTATAATTATTTAATCAATTAATATGGTCCGAGTATATAGCTATACTCCCGTTTACATGTGTGGAAATGCATATATTCTTATTGGATAAAAGATTTTGACAATGCAATATATAGTGTAAGAAATAGTAATTTAAGAAAGTAAAACTAATGTAATATATGTTAAACTTAAGGTTTTATAGCTTCTTTGCTATGAATAATTATAGTTATACAAAAAAAATACAGATGCGTATATATAGAATGTAATAATTCTTGAATTTGCTAGTTTAGTTGTTGTTGACTCCACGTGTTTTAAAAGAAGAAAGGTGTCTACAGACCTGAGAGCTCGGTTTTCTCTAAATGAAGTTTATTTTGCATAAATCCAAGGGGTAGAAAAATATCCTCGTACAGGCAACTTGGTAAGCGATAGAATTCGGCTTCACAAGAAGAAGGTAGACTTGGTAACGGCTACTTCAGTCGATTTAACATAGCATAATAATCTCAGTACTAAATTGGCTGGAATTTCAAAATTTTAAATCTTAACTAAGTACCCTAAAAAAATCGTAAAGAAAAATATTAATAAACGTTTCAAAAAAATAACTTACGGTATTAATTACCTCTTCTGAGGGTACTGTAATGAAATAGTTATATAGATGTTATCAAGCTGGTGGTGCTTGCGTTACAATGGTTCTCTCAGTCTGGTAAGAATTTATTTAAATCCCTTTTAAGGAAAGGATTTTCTCCAAAAATACACATAAATACACGATACTGCAGTTCAGCTAACGAAAATCCACTATTATCTGATAACAAATTGATTTATCCCGCAGGATGATTAGAAAAATCACTTCAATTCTTTCTCAGATACTTTTTCTCACGAGACCAAACAGGAAATCAGACATATTTCTTTTCCAACCAATATTTGACATTTTGATACCAAACTTTTAGTATGAAATTACTATTAAAATGTTTAGGGAAAAAGGCATGGCGGTAGTTAAAATGTAAATAACATGAATAGAAAATAAATTATTTAAATTAGAAGAAAATAATTTGAGTAAAGAAGTAAGTTTGGTTGCCTATTTTAAGGAATTTAAATTATTCGATTTGTTGAAAATTAAACCGATACACTCCCCCCTTCCTTGGGAAGAAGTAAATTTTCCTAGATAAAATTTACTGATTACACAAAAAAAAGTAAAAATTGAAAATAATATATATATTAGAATTAACCTAGTCTCCTACATCCGAATCATTAAATGATTTTAGATCTTGAACATGCCATACACCTTTTGAAGTACCAGATTCATTCTCTAGCTCATATGTCCAAGAGCCTATTTTCTTTTTAATACGAAAGGGACCGACAAATTTAGGGCACAACTTAGCGTTAACATAATTTAAGGCGTCCGACTGTATCTTATTTTTACGCCAGACATAATCACCAATTTGGTAATGAACTGGTCGGCGTCTGAGATTATACACCCTTCTATTGCAATTTTGAGCAGAAATTAATTTTCGTTTGACATTATTATACATTTTCTGATACCCCCTTTGACGCTGTTCTACTGAGGTTACTGATTTATTGCCTATTTCAGTAAGTTGATATTTATAGTGATCACCTATTGGAACATATTCGCGACCAATGTTGATATAGAAAGGTGAATAGCCAGTTGTTTCGCTTTTACAGGTTGTTATAGCACAAGTTATAGCAGGTAAATTCTCATTCCATTTACGTTGATTGTCTTTGACGTACATAGCCAACATGGTTTTCAACGTTTTATTTACACGTTCGCATTGGTTAGCTCTTGGATAATACAAAGCCGTATAGGAAAGTTTAGTCCGATATGTATTACACAGTTCTTGAAATTGCTTACTGCGCATCTGAACACCGTTGTCACATACCAAGTATTGCGGAGCCCCATAAACTAAAAATATATTATCTTCTACTAATCGACAGAGAATTTTGGCGGAAGCAGACCGAACAGGAAAAGCTAGAACATACTTGCTAAAATAATCATTAACGACTAATATATGAGTGTTTCCGTGACTAGACCTCGGCAAGGGACCGACAAAGTCTAAACCTATCATCTGCCATGGTTTATCTATTTCTGGTCGTTTACCCATATGACCAGCGGGACGTTTTTGCTCTGGTTTGTACGCCGCACAAACTTGGCAACTCTTGTTATATTTTGAAATATCGGAACGCATTTTGGGCCATGTGTAAAAATTGTGAAGTTTCCAGTATACTTTATATACCCCCACGTGGCCAGAGCGGACATCATCATGATAATAACGAATTAATTCTTTACGCTTATCTTTAGGGACTATTATTTTCCAGTAATCGGACTCTGATGATAATTCAGGAATAAGACAACGGACATATTTATATAAAATACCATTTTCGGAACGGAATTGAGGATATTTATCTGGAAATTGTTCTACTTTCTTTATCATTTTTAAGTACCAAGAGTCTGTCGAAGAATGAAATTGATGATGATGGCTTATGGTGTCTATTGAAACGGGAACTGATCTAGATAGAAAGTCGGGGACAATATTCTCTTTTCCCTTTCTATGAATAATCGAGTAATCAAATGGTTGGAGTCTAAGAGCCCAACGGGCTAAACGACCCGTAGGATCCTTCAATTTATTAAGCCAAATTAAAGAGGCGTGGTCGGTAATTATTGTAAACTTAGTACCTTCCAAGTAGTGACGTAACTTTTCAACGGCATATATTACGCTTAGACATTCTCTTTCCGTAGTGGAATAAACTCTTTCTTGTTTAGTAAGAGACCTGGATAAGAAACAAATTACTTTTTCGACGTCATCGAACTTTTGGGTTAACACAGCACCAATGCCGTAAGCAGATGCGTCTGTCTGAAGGAAAAAAGGCCGATTAAAGTCTGGGCAGGTTAAAATTGGTGCTGATACCAGGTGATCTTTAATAGAATTAAAAGCAACTTGGGCATCAGAGGACCATTCAAATTTTATGTTTTTCTGAGTAAGACGAGTTAAAGGTGCTACGATGGAGGAAAAATTAGGAACAAAACAGCGGTACCAGCTAGCCATTCCAAGAAAACGTCTTATTTCATGGACATTAGTAGAACTAGAAACATTCAAAATAGCTTCAACCTTTTCAGGATCAACTCGAAGTCCATGGACATCTACAACATAACCTAAATACTTCAAGGAAGGTCGGCAAAACTCACATTTATCTTTACTCAGTGTGAGACCTGCTGCGTAGAGTCTATCAAATACTTTAGACAATATTTTGAGATGTGTATCGAAATCAGAGGAAATAACAACGATATCGTCTAGATAAACTAATACATTTGGCTCTAAGTCAGCACCTAAAACGGTGTCTAATAGTCTTTGCCATGTAGCAGGGCTGTTGGTAAGACCGAATGGCATTCTTTTGAAATGGTAAAGACCTCGCCCAGGAACTGTGAAGGCTGTATATTCTCGAGAAGATTCCTTAACACTTACTTGCCAAAATGCGGATTTCACGTCTAAAGTACTAATATATCAAGCATCTCTTAAACGATCTAAAATGGCAGACACATAAGGAATGGGATATGCGTCCTTCTTGGTCACGGCGTTAAGGGCGCGATAATCTACACAGAATCTATAACTTCCGTCACGTTTAGAAACTAAAAGAATTGGGGAAGACCAACCACTTTTAGATGGTTCGATAATACCTTTTGATAGTATTTTAGTAAGTTGCTGGTGACACAGGATAGTAGCGTTGTTTGATGGGTGGAGAAGTCGTAACAATTTCGTGTTCAGTAACAGTTGTGTAGCCTAAACTAGAACTAATAAGTTTGAACTTACTTTCCAAAAGAGTATTTAAAGCACTACGTTGTTCGACAGTTAAATTATCTCTATCCTGAATACCACAAACATTGATGGAAACATTGGAATCTGTTTCTGAACTGAAGTGCCAAATATTTCGTTTTAAATCAGGGACGATGCCCATAATGATCCAGAAATCTGTACCCAATATAAGTTTATGAGGAAGTTGGGGCACTACCAGTACATCTAAAACGTGAACTTTATTTAATAGGGAAAACGGCGTCTTTATAATACCTATAGATGAACAACTCTGACCATTAGCTACAAGACAGTTTACTTGTTTCCTAGTATCCAATTTTAAACCAAGTTTTATGAGAATATCGAAACCTGATTGACCGACAATAGTATTCGTCGCACCTGAATCTAGAAGTCCAAGAATAGGATAATTTAAAACAGATATTTCGAGAAAAGGTCTTTGATCTCCCTCGGCATGGGAAATAATGAAATCTAAAACAGCTTTTTGATATGTGCCTAGAGAATTTTGAGAAAATGTGGAGGTAACCGATTTAAAAGATTCGGGATCAACTATACGGCTAACTAGTGATCCGCATTTGCGTTTCCCGAACACGATGTACAGTTTCGGACAGTTACGCCTAATTTTCCGCAGCGATAACATAATATTTTTGAAGGAAGAGTACATTGTGAGAACCGGTGGCCTGGTTGCAAACAATTCCAACAAGTCAAACTTCTACGAGTATGTTGAAGAGTAGCATTACTTTCAGCTTCATTAGAGACCCGTTGTGAAGACGTTGCAACATTGGTCTCGCACACGGACACATCGTTTAAATTAAAATCCGGACCAACGTCTTCAGTATTAATTTCTGTTAAATGAATTCTTTGAGACCGATTTTGATTTAGATTCGTCCCTAACATTACATTATTCTGAACAAAAGGCGTCTGTTTTTGTAAACGGAATACGGTTTCCTCAATAGGTTTACAAAATTCAACCAACTGACTAATGGAATAAATGAAGTTACCGGCAAGTCTCAATTGCAAATACGGTAATAAACCGTCCTTAATTGTGCTAAGCCTTTCTGACTCCGGTCGTTTCCGTGAAAGTTTATTATAATAATTTTCCATGTCAGCAATATAGATTACAACTTTTTTCTTGTGCTCCTTGTTTATGGTTATTAATAATTTTCCATATTTCTCGATCATTATCAGAAGGCAAAAAAGTTTGTCTTAATTGTGAAACTAGGTCATCCCAAGTATAAATCGTTTCTCTAGCCCAACGAAACCAAATTAAAGCACTATCGGTAAATAATTCGGTAGCAGACCGAAATAACTGATCTTTTGATACACCGCGGGATATTCTAAGTTCTTCAATGCGCTCTAAAAATACTGAAACGGACGATTTGCCATCAAATTTACTTATAGGCCATCGATTGACATCAAAATACTTGTACGTGTAGGGTTCTCGAATGGACAAATTATGTTTCTGCATAAAATGCAGGGAAAATCAGAAAGTCATAAATTTGCAAAGTCATGCGCTAAATTTGAAGTATTAGGAGCATAACCTGAAGTATATGTCGTAGTTCGAGAAGGTGGCAGTTGAAAAGTAACATGTTTTGATGTACTTGGACATGAGGATGACATAATTGGAGAACTATTCGTGGTATGCGTAATATAAGTCGGATTATTATTATTATTACTTGAACTAGTTACTGTAAATGATGAATCTGAGGTAGATTGGCACGATTTACGAAGATCTAAATCTATTAAATTAATATTAGAAGCAGATGTATTAGGACCAACACAGGCTGGAGAATTTAGAGGTAAAGGCAATGATCGATTTAGACACGGTGGTATGTCTTCGTCCAATAATGACGTCATTAATTCATTATTATCTCGAACATTATTCATTGAAGGAAGTGATTCCATCATATTATTTAACACATCTAATAATAGAGCATTTACATTAACTCAGTGTCATTAAATTCCGCTAGGGGCGCTAGCGTCAAAGTTAGGTATTAATATTAATGTTCTATGGTCTAATTCATGATTTTTCTTATTTATATATATTTAATCTGTGGTTCATGATTCAATAATTTTTTTATTTGAATTTGTGTAAGTCAAATAGTGATTGTAAATCTAATTTGCATACGTATTATCAAAATAAAACTTATAATAAATCAATAAAATGTTTCTAAACACACAAAGACAACAGGAAAAAATCACTTCAAAAGATATATTAAATTTTATTTATGTTAACCTCACATAACTTTGTTTATTTGCATTTTACATTAGCAATTTGGAAAGAGAAGTAATAAAACGTTATTTAACACAGAAATTGTTAATGTTGGAGTACCTAAATTATTTCGTGGTAATTCTTAATTTAAACCTGTTTGTTTTTAAAGAATTGAAATTTTATATATTACGAATCGATAGAAAAATGGTTAGTTGTCGCTCAGATTGCAAAAATGTTGCATGTAATATGCCTAGTAAATAAAAAAGTACATTAAATACCCAGTTTCTGAAAAAAATACGAATATATAAAAAAAATCTGTGTTTTAAATAATGTACATGTGACATAAATAAATAATAAACATATGCAGATTTTATTTGGTATTTTTATTACAGTACAAGTACAATACAGAAAAAGCTAAAAATCCTGATAGGTGTTTTAAATGGTTTTCATTTAAAAATTTGAGTGATATTAGTTGTGCCCTTTTGTAACTAATAACATTTTGAATGGCCGTATCGTTAAATAACTTGTTACTAATAGATGCACTTGCTATACTCTCAGGATTACCGGCGTTATTATCGTTCAAGTAATTTTCAATTTGAGGAATCGTATTAGCACATTTAACTCATGTTATGTCATGTCTATGAACTCGTGTCACATTTCTACTATATTTCCATCTGCAAGTTTGTCTACATTTTCATCCTGTTTTCGCCTTTTCAAGTACCTTTTCATGCGTTCATTATTTTTCACAATATTAGTATCGTATTTTCGTGTACAGGTAAATATAATGTTGAAACAGCTGTTTTTTGAGAATTTTCCATTGTCCTAAAAATAAGAATGAAATCTTATCAAATAATGAAAAATATACACCGAAAATAGATCATATATGCTTGTACTTACCCATGCTAGTAATAGTATAACAATCTTCTGTAAAATGTTTTGAGCAGGTCTTCGTGTACTGGGTTGGTTTCTTGCTGGATGCAATTGCTATAAACCATTTTTTTCAGCATTATTGGGGAACTTACGGAACATGAAATCTTTATTTTTATTAGCAACAGATAAACACTGTGGTACACAACAGTTATATGGCTATTTTATTTACACAAATTGAGATACAACAAAAATTAAATAACAAATATTTGTGAGGTTAGGATTTAATACCTAACATTGATCGCAGCGCCGTCTACATGTAAATGCTCTATTGGATACATCTCGAAGTTAAATCTTGTTTTATTTGTTTATGCTGCAAATTACTGTCAACAATTCTGTTCAATCTTCCAGATATATGAATTAATCTAGAATAAATTCGCTGGTATTCATTATCTTTATTTGCATAATCAAAATCTATTAAATCTTGTCGAAGGTCCAATAACTTTTGATCACAAATATTAAGTTCTTGAATTGGATCTAACTGAGAAAAACATGGTAAACGATTTTCACGAATAGCTTCACGTAATGCGTTTCGTTTTTGATGAACATTACCTTGCGCAGGGTAGTCTCGAATGTTGAGCTCGTAAGTTAATTCATCTGACGTTAATCTATTGATATCCATGACTTAAGTTTAACAATTATAAACAGTAAATTAATATTAAAAAAAAAATCAGAAAACGAAAATTTTGCTTTTTAACTGAAGTCAATAAAGTAGCCTTATTCGAGTAGAAAAAAAAAATATGAGGACAAATATTTCTTCTTGTTAGCTAAATTAATGTAAATTACCTTAAATATTAGAGAATTAACTAAATACTAAGCTAGGTAAAAATGTAAATATAAATCAGCCTGTACAAAACCCCCTCCTTCCTTGGAGAAAGGAAAAAAAACATTCAAATATATGCACTATCTATAAGAAATGATAAATTTACGTTAGGCGCCAAAATATGCCACGTTCGATAATAAAAAAAAACTTCAAAAATGAAGGATGTTATACCCGGCTATGAAATTACCTAATAATGGCATAATTGGTATTAAAAATAAGAAATAAATAGTTGAATACTAATAAAGAGAGAATATAGTTTATTTACTATATCAACAGGAAAACTGTAAATGGTAATCTGCAAAACAAATAGTATAATCTAACAAAATGAAATTACCTGTCTAAGCTGGAGGTAATATTATAAGGGAAAAAATATATTTTTATAATTATAATTATTTAACCAATTAATATGGTCCGAGTATATAGCTATATTCCCGTTTACATGTGTGGAAATGCATATATTCTTATTGGATAAAAGATTTTGACAATGTAATATATAGTGTAAGAAATAGTAATTTAAGAAAGTAAAACTAATGTAATATATGTTAAACTTAAGGTTTTATAGCTTCTTTGCTATGAATAATTATAGTTATACAAAAAAAAAATACAGATGCGTATATATAGAATGTAATAATTCTTGAATTTGCTAGTTTAGTTGTTGTTGGCTCCACGTGTTTTAAAAGAAGAAAGGTGTCTACAGACCTGAGAGCTCGGTTTTCTCTAAATGAAGTTTATTTTGCATAAATCCAAGGGGTAGAAAAATATCCTCGTACAGGCTTGGTAAGCGATAGAATTCGGCTTCACAAGAAGAAGGTAGACTTGGTAACGGCTACTTCAGTCGATTTAACATAGCATAATAATCTCAGTACTAAATTGGCAGGAATTTCAAAATTTTAAATCTTAACTAAGTACCCTAAAAAAAATCGCAAAGAAAAATATTAATAAACGTTTCAAAAAAAATAACTTACGGTATTAATTACCTCTTCTGAGGGTACTGTAATGAAATAGTTATATAGATGTTATCAAGCTGGTGGTGCTTGCGTTACAATGGTTCTCTCAGTCTGGTAAGAATTTATTTAAATCCCTTTTAAAGGAACGGATTTTCTCCAAAAATACACATAAATACACGATACTGCAGTTCAGCTAACGAAAATCCACTATTATCTGATAACAAATTGATTTATCCCCGCAGGATGATTAGAAAAATCACTTCAATTCTTTCTCAGATACTTTTTCTCACGAGACCAAACAGGAAATCAGACATATTTCTTTTCCAACCAATATTTGACATTTTGATACCAAACTTTTAGTATGAAATTACTATTAAAATGTTTAGGGAAAAAGGCATGGCGGTAGTTAAAATGTAAATAACATGAATAGAAAATAAATTATTTAAATTAGAAGAAAATAATTTGAGTAAAGAAGTAAGTTTGGTTGCCTATTTTAAGGAATTTAAATTATTCGATTTGTTGAAAATTAAACCGTTACAGTGTATCTAATGTCAGTTGAAACATTGAAAAAATGCCGACAAAGGTCTTCGACGGCGGCCTCTTTGTTTAAAAACCGGTTTCCTTTGTCAGAGTTTTTTATAGTGTTTCAATTTATACCGGGTGTTCCCTCTAAGACTTTCAGTGCGAATATCTCAGAAACCAGCATAGTCAGTGCGACGAAATTTGGTATACAGACACTAGATGGCGCGTAGAATCTGATGATAAAATCAATTCTTATACAGGGTGTTCCATTTTCCAAGAAATCGATTTAATTTTGATTTTTTGGTTGTCAGCCATGCTAAAACTTATGGTTAAATTGAAATATACTTAATTATGAACACATTCTGATAAATAAACATTCAAAAATTTCAAAATTTAACATAAAAAATGCCTCCAAAAAGTACCCAAATTTCATTGTTTTGTCATGTAAAACGTGCATAGCCTTGAGCCAGACTTACACAGAAGAAACTAACATCGCTAAACGTCAAAACTATGGATTGTCATTGAATTGTCAAATATTAATGGCATAAATAAGTATTTTACTTTACAGAAATAACGCTAAATAATGTATTTAATGCAATTTACGTATGCACAATGGTGTTATTGAGACTTGTCGATAAAAATTTAGACTTAAGTTGAACCTTTTGGAGCATTGGGGTCGCCTTGTCGGTACAATCTACCGCTACAGCTAGGGTTACAGTGTGAATATTGTAAAATATCTGTGGATATTTTTAAATTGTTCCATTATAATGTAATAAAACTTCAGTAAATTGTTTTTTATGTTACTACAGTGTACATAATAATTAGGTACCCGTATTTTTCATCACAAAATAATTTACAAAATTGTGTAAGTACCTAAAGAATATCTCTCTTTTCCAACTGCTGTAATTATTGATTACTTATTTAGCAACAACTAAATTCGAACAAAACGATTCCTAAAACTTTTTTATTATAATGTGAACGTGTTTGTCGTTGAGAGTCAGATTGGAACCTACCCCAGCACCACAAAAGAAATGTTACGAAAGCATAACCTAGAAATTATTGAGATTACTTCTGCTTGTGTCCACATATTTCAGCAGTTCAGCACTTTACTTATGTTCCTGATGAATAAAATATGTTTAAGAAGAACTCTACATCTGTAAAATAGTAAACAATGAACTACAATGTTTGTATTTCATATGATACAGAACTAAAATAAAGCAACTGGTTTTTGCTAGGAAGAATCACCTGCAGATTAAGTAGTCATTTAAAGCTAGATAATAATTTGTAATTGTTGTTTTTATCTTTCAGTTATGTGTGAGTACCTAGTGCCAGACTGCCACCAGAAAGAATAAGCAAAAAATATTAGACATTTTCTTGCAAATAATTCAGAATATGGAATGATGGATCAGGATAATATTATAAAGAAGTCTCTAACTCACTTTGAAAAGTATTCTATAAGACATTAAATTCAGTTGTCTGTCGTGGGTTTTAAAATTTCTAAACGAATAAATTTAAGAAAAATAAACTAATTTCATAATTCTATGTACAGTATGAAAACATCTCGTTAGAATATCTTAAAAATGTTGAAAGCTAACTGTTGTTACAATATACACAACATAATGTAATAAGGTTGGTATCGAACAATGAAATGGCAATATTTGTTTGTAATCGTACATGCATGACCATCCCTCAGATTGAACGTTGCTCTGTAATAGAAATTAGAATACAGAATAACTGTTTAATATCAAACCAGATGTAATAATTTAGATACTTAATGTAATTTTATTTTATTGTTAATAAATTAAAGTCTGTATTTGTTGGTTTTTATTCTACACAAATTATTAAACAAATGTTTAAGAAATAATGAATACTTAAAGATGAAGGGTCAAGTTAATCAATTTAGTCACTAATAAAAAAAAATAAACCACTATGTACGCAGGTAGGATTATTTTTTAATTAAAATTATGCTGGTAGATATAATAAAATATAAAAAATCACTCAGTAACATTTTTGAATATTTTGTCCTTGTAGAATACTGTTCGCAATGAATCATACTTACCTTATTTAAGAACTGAATTTTAATTCTTCAGTGAAATTTATATTTTAGACATCTTACTTTTGTTATAAAATTATTAAACACAAGTGGTATTTGCTGTAGTGTATAATAATACTTACTAACAATTTCATAAACTTTAATTTCCGTTATACTTGCATTATTTACATTTTTTATTTAGTTCACTAGTTAACTTACACATTCCATGCACTTTAATTTTATTAAATAATTAAACCAAGTACAGAAAGTTAGGTATGTCCTTATTTATGGCAAAACGTAAAGTCTAATGTTTTCTAGCAAAATTTTCCTCGTCTCTCTCATCTATCTGTCGTACGAATAGAAACTAATCTTGGCATCTGGCTTCTTCATTATCTTATCGAATCTTTTAACCAATGAATAACGTAACTGTGTATGTCAACCTGTTTCCATAAGAGTACTTTGTTTTCCTGGTTCCTACCTATTGAAGATATGCTGGTGAGACATAACATTTTTGTGGATATTTTTATGTTTGTTCTTTCTGTTCTACAAATATTGGAAAATACCTTCTCATCCCTGCTCTTGAAAGTAAGCCAGAAATTTCCCAATAACTTCTCCATCTGAAAGCAATTAAGTAAAAATAATTCTCGTATATGGGTAAATAAGCAGTTTCTTATAAATATAACCCTACAGTTCAAAAGGTCAAAAGCAATATGCAAGTTGCAATTACCTACAACCTACAACATTGACATTCTTGTTCTGTACTTACCTCTTACAGTTTTCCTTAGGCAAGCTACCATTAATCGTATTTAAAGACCTTATGTTATCATCTTTTATTGTATTAATGTACTTAATTTGTGTAGGAATAGGTCTCCAAATTCTACTCAGATTTGATAAATGTGGAATCGTTTTTGAAGCAGGTGAATTTTTATTTATGCTACTGGAACTGAAGTATTCACTCAAGGAACCCATTAAATCATTATTTATGATTGTTTCTAGAGTTTAAAGCCTTTCTACCACTTGTTGCCGGCACGTTATTATTATTTTTCATTCTAGGTTAAGCAACCACAAGTTTAGATTGTCCATACATAGCTCGCAGCGCGCTTGCGCGCTTCAAGTCGACCCAAGGGAGAGGATGTTCATAAATTCAGCTTTGTTTGCACGTAATAATTTATTAGTTTGAGAGTGATATGGTGAAAAATAATAATAATAATAATAATTCCCGATAAGAATTACTGTATCGTAAGGAAGATGCAATTAAAAAAACGGCAAATGTTTCACAATTTTCTGTGTTCTGAGTATTCATTACAGACAAGGTTGCTCAAACTTCCATTTTCTTTTAATAAAACTATATCATTATTGCAAATACGTACGCACATTTAATGTAGGTACCTCGTGGTATTACATATTTATAATAAAATTTCTACAAAAATACTCAAACTTGCTTTGACAGTTTCTGTCACTTCACGTTTTGATGTCTATCCATGCGGTAGTTATGTGTGTGTAAATTGGACTCATGGCTGTTCTCATTTGGCATGACAAAACAATGAAATTTGAGGACTTTTCATAGGAGTTTTTTTATGACAGATAAAAATTTTTCGTGACTTTTTTTATCAGAACGTGTTCATAATTAAAGATATTTCAATTTAAATACAAATTTTGCTGAGGTTCGCTACCAAAAAATCGAAATTAAATTCATTTTCTGCAAAACCGAACACCCTGTATAAAAACTAATGCCATCATCGAATTCTACGCGCCATCTAGTGTCTGTATACCAAATTTCGTCATACTGGCTATGATGGTTTCTGAGATATTCGTACTGAAAGTCTTAGAGGGAACACCCGGTATTAGATAGAAATAGAGTATACGAAACCATGAAACTATTATAAAGGAAGACCCGATTTCCTATTCGATTAGACTCGTGAGATGCTCGGTTTGGTGCAGATTTGGCCGCAATTAATTCGCGGCACGCGGCGCTACAATTATTAAATTATTAGTTTTGTTTTGTGCAGCCCCATTATAATAAAATACATTTTAGTATAATTTATGGAATTTTTATTAAAAAAATTTGTCAATAAAATTAAAATATAGGTCTCTATACGGACATTACATTGTATTGTTATTACTAAGGGGTTCTATAATTTCAATGTGGTATAGAACAATATGCCAAGTTAAAATTGACAAAAAACAAATTTTGACCGAAGAGGTCAGATAGCATTTGTTGCCATAAAATTATCGAAATATTTTTCACAGACTTAGGCCATAGAAATTACTATAATGTTTGAAAGTATTTATTTGTGGCATGGTTTGATTACTCTTCTTTATTTGGGTATTATGCCACCACTGAAAAATACAAAAAAAATTAATAAATCAACCCTTGCGCCGACGGATCAGCCAAAGGTCGTTTTTTTTTTAATATTTTTGCTGAATAATATATCTCAAAAGCAGCTTAACAACATAAAATATCAAGCACATCACTTTATCAAAACTCGTCTGACTTATCGAAACTGTCATACAATTCTATAAGTCAGACGAGTTTTAATAACGATATTTGTAATAGGTGTACTTATATGATAACAATTTGAAGTGATGTGCTTGATATTTTACGTTGTTAATCTACTTTTTTAGTGTGAGATATATTATTAGGCTAAAATATTTTAAAAAAAAAACAACCTTTAGCTGATCCGTCGGCGCAAGGGTTGATTTATTAATTTTTTTTTGCATTTTTCTGTGGTGGCATAATACCTAATTATAGAAATTACTATATCTATAAGTAAAATAAAAATAATTCCAGGCCCCTGGTCCGGACAAGTCGTTCTGACTATATAGGACGACAAAGGCCACTTCTCTTGACCACCCGCATAATTTTTCCCCCAAAATTTCCCACGGCACCCAGCATAATTTTTCCCCCAAAATTTCCCACGGTCAAGAGAAGTGCCCTTTGTCGTCCTATATAGTCAGAACTACTTGTTCGGGACCGGGGGCGGCTCTGGAATAATTTTTATTTTACCTATAGATATAGTAATTTCTATGGCTAAGCCTGTGAAAAATTAGTCATGGAAAATTTTGGGAAAAAAATTATGCTGGGTGGTCAAGAGAAATGCCCTTTGTCGTCCTACATAGTCAGAACGACTTGTCCGGGACCGGGGGCGGGTCTGGAATTATTTTTATTTTACTTGTAGATATAGTAATTTCTATCACTAAGTCTGTGAAAAATTAATCATGGGAAATTTTGGAAAAAAATATGCTAGGTGGTCAAGAGAAGTGCCCTTTGTCGTCCTATATAGTCAGAACGACTTGTCAGAGACCGGAGACGGCACTAGAATTATTTTTATTTTACCGTTAGAGATAGTAATTCTATGAACTTTTAATGGGTAACTTCACTTAAGTTAGAAAATCAATCCTACTGGACAGTTTACTTGATTTCGACTACAAAATCTACATATGAAGAATTCTGGTACAATGACCTTAACAAAGCCACTCCCTTGACTCCGCCCACTTTAGAACGATTAGCCACGTCAGCTATAACATTTGTTGGAGTAGGGGTAGTCAGAAGAGATCGGTCAATTTCAGTGCGGACTTTAAGGTGACGACGATTGTACATAACCAATGAAGTATGTCTTTGCCGAGTTTCATGTGCCTCCTTTTGTCTGCTCCTAGAGTTAGTACCGTTATTTCGATGCGCAATGGACTTTACACATTCCATATCGTACATTTCAGTGGTCCGGAAATGCTTCCTAAGGGCACAGGGACCCATTGAAGAGGGAGGAATGGAAATCATTTTTTTGCAATATCTCTCAATCGCGTTGTGATAAATGAATGAAATTTGATATACACAGCTAAATCTTGATGAGCAATTTGATGGACTAATCCATTTCCAAGCTAATTATGAGCCTGACCTTGTATATAAATTCTGATGTACTAGTAGATATCTTTTATATTCACTTAATTGTTGCTCTGTTTTGTGTACGACCTGTTTGCTTCAGAATTATAATTATTAAATAAATGCATAACTATAAAAGAGTTGTGGGAGAATTTCTTAAAAATTGAGATTTTATCCCCACGGAACCACAATGTCACTGGTACGTGACCGTACAAGTTCTGGAAACGTCGGAACGTAGCAGGCATCAAAAACATTCCTTCTTTTCGTTGTAGGCAAGCAATGGAAATGTTTCCATTATGTGCCCATGGCTAGTGGCAAATACTAGCTACGTTCCAACGGCAAATTGTGTTGAGAACAAATAAAATTGTCATTAAAAAAAAATTTATAAAATAAACATGCAAAGAATAACATATACAAAGTTATTGGCTAATGGTGACACAGAGCAGTAAGAGTACAGATCAGCAACATTAAACTTCTCACTTAGAAACATACAGGGTGTACCATTGAAAACTTTGCACCCGGCTTATTTTGTACTACGTTCTAAAATAATAAAATTGCCGCGACACGTGCCGTGAAATACAGACTCGCCAGAACAACCCCCTTCGTGGGGGCGCATTCAACTTTAGTATCTTAAATGGCACTCTAGGTCGAGTGACACCTCATTTGAAAGTGTAATTCTGGTTATCATCGTGTAACTTTTTTCAATTTTAGTTAATCTGTTGTTGAAAAAAAAATTACTAATGCTTAGAAATAAAAGACAATCTTGTATTAATCATTTAATTAATTGTTCAAAATGCCAAAGGAAAAACTATTTACAAATAAAAGTTATTTTGAAGAATGAAAAACATTGGTACTGATAACATATTTAATATATTTTAGTCGATATTCGGTTCGAAAGAACAGTGTTTAGAAGAAGTTTGTTTACTGTTTAGTAATTATTAATTCTAAAAGTGACTTATTCGAAAGACGAAAGCGTTGAAATAATTTCTCTCTATTCTAAAAATAATGATAATGCACGGCTTACGGCAAGAATTTTTAATCAGCGTCACCCAAATAAATACACCTCCGATGTTTACGTCGCCAGTTTGGTACAAAAATTCTGTGGAATCGGATCAGTGGAAAATAAAAAACGGCAATTTCGAAACCCTGCTAGAAAAGAGGCTATCGAAATTGCCATTCTTGGTCATGTGGAAGCAGATCATAATTTGAATATTTGTAAGCTATCTGAAATTTCAGGAGTTTCTAGCACACATTGTCAACGCATTTTAAAAACTTATAAATACCACCCTTATAAACTACAATTAGTTCAAGAACTGAATGAAGACGATCCTGACCGACGTTTGCAATTTGCGGAAGAGATGACTAACCGATTGGCAAATGATCAACATTTTTTATATTCAATATGTTTTTCCGAATGCACTTTTTATCTAAATAGCTTGGTTAATCGTCATTATTGCCGTTATTGGAGTGACAACAATCCGACATTATTTAGAAAGGAACACACTCAACATCCGGTAAAACTTAATGTGTGGGCAGGAATTCTCGGAAACAAGATTATTGGACCATATTTTCTGCCAGGAAATCTTAATGGGGATATGTACCTTGAGCTTTTAAATAACTACATTTTTCCAATGATTGTGGAAACTATAGAAAATGATGACAACATTTTAGATGACAATGTTTGGTTACAACAAAATGGCGCACCTCCACATTTTACAATTGCAGTTTGTTAGTTTTTAAATGAACATTTTCCAAATCAATGGATAGGTCGCCGTGGACCTATTGAGTGGACACCCAGATCACCTGATCTGACACCACTCGATTTTTTTTATGGGGACATTTAAAGTCTAAAATTTATGCCACTCAGCCTCAGTCTCTAGAAGAACTCAGGCGGCGTATCATTGAAGAATGCCACCTAAATTCTTCACGATATTCGTTAAAATGTTGAACGTTTTTATTATTGCATGGAAATGGGAGGCGGGCATTTTGAACAATTAATTAAATAATTAATACAAAAGTGTATTTTATTCCTAAGCATAAGTAAACAAAAATTTTCAACAACAGATGAACTAAAATTGAAAAAAAAATTACACAATGACAACCAGAATTAAGAAAACTTTCGAATGAGGTGTCACTCGACCTAGATTGCCATTTAAGATTCTAAAGTTGAATGCGCCCCCGCGAAACGGGTTGTTCTGGCGAGTCTGTATTTCATGCTAAAATGTGCCCCCCTCGAAAACAAAATGGACGTGTCGCGGCAATTTTAATATTTTGGAACGTAGTTCAAAATAAGCCGGGTGCAAAGTTTTCCATGGTACACCCTGTATAAAGACAGACGAAAATTCATAAAATGCACAGATCCTGTCACAAAGAGATAATTACAATCGCATTTAACCATAGTAAGATATAGTAAGTGAAGCATGTCAAAAATCTAGTAACATATAACTGACTGATTAAGTGTGCTAGTTACTTATAGTATGTTAAGAAAAGATTGCCAAATTTTCATTTTTCTGACACCATCAAATACAACAAAATTATAGTCGAATATAATATTTTTATATGATGACTATAAACATTGGTTATTATTAGAATTTAAAGAAGCAAAATCTTGTGTACATTTGGAAAAATTTTACACTGGTTTTGTTTTATTTTAGGTAATGTTTGGGAAACACCTCACACAGTGGAAGGTCCTTCCATGAGATATGGTCATTCTACAGTGATATATGGTGATAAAATATTTATATATGGTGGAGTAGTTGGTAATCAGGGACCCACATCTGAACTTTGGGCTTTTGATATTAGTGCTAAAATTTGGGAAAATATAACAGTAAAAGCTGCTTCTTGTAATGGCAGTTATTTAATGTGTGGTCCTTTGAAATCAGCTGGTCATACCGCCACAGTAGTAGTAAATAGTATTAACAAAAAGGCTGACAGAATGGTTGTGATATTTGGTCATTCTCCCTATTTGGGTTATTTGAATACTGTTCAGGAATATTATTTTGGAACAAGAGAATGGCATATAATTAATACAAAAGGGTTTCCTGTTAAAGGTGGTTATGGTCATTCTGCTAGTTTTGACGTCTTGACTGGAAGGATTTATGTTTATGGAGGAATTATTTCAGAAAATGAATCTACACAGTCTTTAACTAATAAATTGTATTCATATGAACCTAATGAAAGAATTTGGACTTTATTAGCTGAAACACCTGTTCCCAGATATTTACACACAGCAACATTCATTTCAGAAGGACTGATGTTGGTTTTTGGAGGTAATACTCATAACGATACAGCATATAGCTCTGGAGCTAAGTGTTATAGTTCAGAATTGTTAGTATATGATGTATTTTGTGATACATGGACTGTTTCGACTATTCCAAAAAGTTTGAATAGTGACTTGGCTAGGTTCGGACATTCAGCTGTTATATTTGAAGGGTCTTTATATATTTATGGAGGATTTAATGGACAAATGTTATCTGATATATTGAAATATACGCCTGGAGATTGTAATTTTAGTAACGAAACAACTTGTTTGAGTGCGAAATCTGGTGTCAA